>OY754327.1:87926056-88284551 GCA_963573305.1 Pyrrhosoma nymphula
TTTCCAGGTGCACGGGGAGATGGGTGACTGTTGGTCCTCTTTCATGCATGGGAAACCCAAAAATGGGCCCCGCAGAATCATTACTACTTAAATAGCACCCATGTTGATATATGGTCACCTCGTCCCTCCGGCTCTCTTGAGCCGTCTTCTGAGTGAATAACAGCTTGATGGCTTCCTTTGTGTACATAAATATATTTGCCTTCAATGACTCAGTTGAGTTGCACAATTCAACATTGATATGTGCGTTGAATATCTTAATCAGGATCGGAGAGTAGGTACAATACAGCTGTTAACAGCGTCAAATGGAGCATTTGCAGCAGCAGCCATGTTTATTTGATCGATGAATCCTCCATCACCCGAACTGCACCTTCGGCATAAAGGGTAGCCAAAATTATTGGTTTCGGTTGGTAAATAAAAAAATCTATAGTGATTTTTAATGCACTTGCCGATTTTCATGGACGGATGTCGTTCATTGCGCAGAATTTCCGTTCTTCTTTCGGGTAAGAAGCATGTAGTGACGTCATTATAATTTCCGCCATCTTAATACAGATTGAAGTTTCGGAACAGATGGTTCAATATCTGAACCAGATTTATAGCCGGTTACCCGTCTGTAGGTTGTGTTAGGATGAAATTTGTGCCGATCTTAGCGTAACCCGAGAAACACCACGGGGAGATGACCATGAGATCGCTGGTGGGCATGTCTTTGAGAATCCGAGTCTAACCTTAGTCGTTTTTCTTGCAAGTGCTAATTTTCTCGAAAAGAAGACATTCCTCTTGCTCTAGAAGATGTATTCGAAAGTTTACTCTTTTTTCTATTACGCATGTTGATAGATATATTTTTAAGTCCAAGGAAGGGAAACACAACGGCGAGTGAGAGTCTTGAAAAGGTAACGCGATGATTGAGTGAATGTAAGCTAACTGCACTTTTACACTTTGAAACATATTTAAATAACTCGTAACGTTTATGGTGTGGGAATTGGTCTAAAAAACTGTTCTAAATCGTAATAAAATTCAACGGGTGTGAAAAAAATGTAACGTATTTTATAAGAAAACCACAAAGCCTGAAGAATACTGTCAGCATAGACATTTGAGGAGTTCGTATTCTAGTATGACATTCGTTGACGTTCCTTCGTTCGTTCGTATGATGCGGGAATTGGTCTAAAAAACAGTTCGTAGTCGAAATGAGAGGCAGATAGTTCCACTTCGTGTAATACATCTGAGTATTAAACGATAATAAACAACGCTGTGTTTGTTGTAGCAACAGAGGCATTATTACCATGACCTAATATTTACTGTACGTACTCAGTATATTCTATAAATATTCTTCCACGTTTAATTCCTTTATGTGTATTATTAACTACATATAAGTGTTCTCTCATATACAGTGCTCCTATGAGAGCTCCTTTGAGAATAGACATTTAAAAGTATAGGTACTTGTAAATATGTATTGAATTTATCGATTACCCCCCGAAGAAAATTATCATGGGGCCCTTGGGACTCTGGGTCCCTCTTGTACAGGTTTTCTTTCTACGTGCTTTCATGGGCCTGCAGGGAAACTTTAATGCTAGAGGCGTGAATTTCCTTTGAAAATCAAATCTCTGGTTGTCAAGGAAATATGTTATTGTTGATTTCAGAGAAGAATGTGAGATTTTCACCAAAAAAACATAATTTTCAGACAATTACTAAGCGTAAAAGAAAATCGATTGACAGAATTAGAAACGTCATGTATTCAGCCATCTGATAAATCAAATCCCAGCCGTCTATCTTTAGTGAAAATAAATTTTAAAGCTTAATTTAAATTTTGTAAGGCTGTAGGTATGCATGGCAGAAACTACTTAGCTACACAACCCGCGAAAGAAAATTATTCATATCACTCGCCCTAAAATAGAATGCCAATGAGGGAAAGCTGAAAAATTATAATTTTATGACTGAATAAACTGAAGTCACACCCTATCAAAAAAAAGAGCAACGAATATTCCTAAAGCTACGCAAAATATCAATTTTTAAAACTCCAGGTCCAGGAGATTAGTTATAAGCAAATCTTTGGTTCGGCGTCAGAATAAAAGGTATCCAAATTCATGCCGATAAATAAATAAAAAACCTAGTAAAACTGCTTTCCTCGTTAATAGCTATCTAAATTATGACAAAAAGGGCGGCAAATGCATTATTTGAGTAGCCAGAGGAACATTATTTTTGGCTGTTGTTTGTCAATTACGGAACCTCAGGATTCATTTGCTTCGGGCGAATATGGAAGTTTGTGGTGAAACTTCACGCTTTATGACCACTGGGTTGAGGAGCAAATCTGAGTTTACGGTCGAAACTTGACGATAATGGACACCGAATCGCACGATATCAATCAGTCTGAAAGCTTTTTAATGGGCACTCAGATGCATAAACACTCGGATAAGTAAGAGAAGCTATTCTCTCCCAAAGATTTTACACACAATTTGGTTCGTAGCGTTCTAGTTAGGCAACGCAGAGAATGACGTCTACTATAAGATCAACATTCGTAAGATATCATTGGGTTCACAGAACACCGACCTTTTAATAAGACATTTAGGGACGTTACACATTGAAGAGTCTTGCAAAAAAATAGGAAAACTATGATCGCGTGAGAGAAAAACTAATGAAGAGCAGGATTCTATCAAAAGAAACCAAAATAAGACTCTACAAGAATATTATATAACCTGTGGTCCTACATGGGTCTGAAATTTGGGCATTAAGCAAAAAGTCAGAAAAGAAACTATTTGTGTTTGAAAACAAAATCCTACGTACTATTTTTGGCCTTATATGTGACCAAGGCACCTGGAGGATACGGACCAATACAATTAAAGGACCTATACCAAGAACCTGACATCATTGCCCAAATTCAGAGTAGAAGGCTTAGATGGGCGGGACATGTGAGCAGGACGGCGAGCTGTTGGTGAGGCCAAAAACCTTCTTAGGTTTGAGTTTCCACGTTGGTATGGTAAGGTATGATCGCGTATGGTCTATTTCATCAGCCACGCCTGAGAATATTGCATGTGAAATGAAAACTTATCAATATTGTTCCAAGTGATTGCAAAGTTTCCAAATGTTGATAACTCCTGAAACATTACGCAATGTATCACAATGCCTAGTGTAAATTACGAATGGAACAGCAACGCTTAGCCTTCTCGTGAATAGAAGCTTGTAATTTTGAAAACGACATTAGATAGGGTTCTACTTCCCGTCAGAAAAAAATTACACCTAGATCGGAGAGCAGCGACAAAATACCCAAGGGATTGGGAATATTGAGCAGCGCAGAACGGTGAGCTTTACTCTGGCACTCCAAAGGTTCCGTCTATTGCTTCTATTCATGGATGAAATTTTCTTCACGGCCCTTTTTAACTTAATGCCACCCAATTAATGGATTACGCCACGCTAATGGATGTTGCTACAGAATTAATGAAATCCAATAAAAGTTAAATTGCATTCATAAACATTTTCTGATACATACCCGTCTTTAGCATGCCATAAATAAATCATAAAATTAAGAAATCTCATTCCTCAAGAACATTATTAACTTGCAAACTTGCACGAAAAAGCAAGGAGGCAACTAGACTGAAATTATTATCGCGTGGATGAATTTATTCACTAACAGGTTCATGGCTGGAAAATCTGGGTTAGGGTTCCAAGAATGATAATTCCAACCGGTTAGACTCCGGCTCAGGAGAACAATCATCCGCTTTGAGTTTGGCTGATGAAATATCTTTCACATGCGAGATTACTTGATAATTAGTTAATTTTCCCATAAAGTTTTTGGGTTTATTTGATAATACCCACGAGTCTATGACTTTCTAATTCTAATACGCTCATTCAGCTCAAATTTCCACTACATATTAATTAAGACACAAGCCCAAAGAAATTTCCAATCACACCCTAAATTATCACCACACAATCATCTCAAGTTTCGATTACTAAGAAGATATCGTGGGCAGGATCCTACTTAGTGGAGAAAAAATTTCTTACCGAGTACAAATGATTCAGGAATAACTGCGCAATCCCATCGCCATCCAAGGATCAGACAAGAACTCGTGCATGTCCAATCTTTCGGAGAGGTTTACGGAAACCGCGCAAGAGTATATAGGTGGCGCACGCTATGTCATCGGGTCGAAGCTGCACCTCAATGGGCACCTCGAATGCCTCAATGGACTCGACCGAGGGCGTCCGTCGTTCACGCGTCTGAGCACATGCCTCGCTGACATCTTCTCTACACTCAGACGGTAAATACACTTAATTTAGAGCACTGCGTATAGCGGTTGCGAAACATGGTGTGCGCGAAGCGTGCCGTCAAGGAGGGGAAGGTTTGCATTGAAGGGGTCAGCTAAGGAGCGGAGGGGAGAGGATACGTTGAACAGAACATAACTACATGGAAACCATTAAAACTGAGAGGACGGGAAGGTGTTAGCAGTGCGTTTTACTAAAATATTTATGATCCAAGCAAAGCTGGATTAAAATACTCAGATATTTTGTTCACAACCCATTAAAGAAACCCACACAAAAATAGATTAAGAGTCACGAAAATATAGAAAGTCAATGTGTGTATCAGATATAACACTTTGAATTTGGCAACCTTGGTTGCGACCTAGAGAACCCTGGTAGTGAAACGCGGGTATAACCTTACTCCCCCGTGCACAGCCAGTTCGTATGGAATTGACTCTACCAATGAAAAGGACCTTCTGTGCTATTTCCACGGTGTTTCGCTATCACCATATCTCTATTCCTCCTTTCAGCAACATTCAAGCTCTTCTCCTCCTGGCTAATGGCAAGTAGAAGTTGAAACAAAACTCAGGTCACACGGTCAGAAACCTTTGGAGATCGGATACTGAAAAGATAAAGAGCGCGCAAAAAAGAAAGATAACATCCGACCAATCAGAAGCCACCTGAATTAACAAAGTAGAGTATAATCCGGAAAATACTCAATTCGTCACTCAGTTTCACCTAGATGAAGATAAGCGAGTGATTCGTTGAAACGTCGGCCATGAAAAGCCAAGCCCAGAGCCACATTCGAGAAGACTTCATCCAGGTCATCCGCCGGGGAAGCTTCAAGGTCCTTCATCACGAGGGATTGTTCATTGAAGGGAGAATCCATTCACGATGGGAGATATTAGTGGGATTCGGAGGCGGTAAAAATAATATAAAAGAGATGCGAGTATTTTCATTAAATCGCCACCCAACGGGTTCGGACGCCCGCCCGCGCCATGCCTTCATTTGTCAAATCCATTCTTGAGCTCGACCTGCGGTGGACGGACACGGAATAAAATAATCCTGTCTCCATTTCGTAACACCCGCAAAAATAGACGCTTTTGTCCCTATTTCGGATCGCTATTCGGGTTATTTATGGACTCGCCTCCGCTTGCGTGTTCCATTATAATCACCAGAAGAGGATCAGCCGATACATCTGTAAGCATTTGTGACGCGCTATTTCTGGGATCGTATTGAATCTCTGTCAATTTTAGGCCACAGCGTATTTTTGTTTCCGTGGAGGTTAATCGGGAAAAAATTACACATCCCAATTCCATGGCATAAAATGGAAAGTTTTCATTGAATTTATTTTCCGGGCAGGTGCAATTCTTTCCGTGTTTCTCCGATGCCTTTGAGGTATTGGCTAATCGAATATCATCGACCGAAGAGAACGCAGCTGAAGTTGTGAGTAGCCATGAATATTACATTTGTCTGTCTGTCTGCGTGTTTTGATGTCGAAGAGGTGGGCCTGCTTCCTATATCCTGAATGTCCTACCGACGGAATTTTGCAATGGGTCAAATTGTAGGATTTAATGTTTAAACTAAACTATCAATTACTTTTACGACGGTTAACAACATTCATTTGATTTTTCTTCTTTTTCTATCGATTCTGGTCGTCTAAGGACCACGTAAAAAAACCCAACGTATTTATTCGTTCCTTATTTTTCGCTACCTTTCTTATCTCTCGCACTCAAATAGATCTTCATTCTTTCACTTTGTTCTCTCCTCCTCTCTTCCGCCCAGGTGTTATTTCTTTTCTTACTTTCCCTTCAATCTCCTAAACGTAGTTTTATTCTGTAAAATGTCTCCAGTTATTCCCATCTCTTCCAAGTCTTCCTTTATCCCTTGGACCCACTGGTTGGTATTCTTACTCTTACATGCATTACTAAAAATTCGTTTTGCGAGTCTACTGCTGTCCGTCCTCATCATGTGGCCGAAGAGCCTATCTCCTTTCTATAATCGTATCTGACATTTTTTTGCTTTCATCTGTCTTGTAGAAGCCTTATTTTTCCTTTGCCTAAACTCGCATTTCTCGGTTTTCAGTGAACCTAGGATTTTTCTCAGAATCTTTATTTACTTCTTCTCAGTTTCTTATATATCTTCTGGTTTCATTGAAAACAGACATAAATTCGGTGGCGTAAAGACTTTTGTTTCAATATAGGCACAGTAAAAAAATTAAATACGGTTGATTTTATGAATTATACTTTCTCCTCCGCAATACGTACATTATACCTCACAAACCACTAATCACTATTCTTTAACTATTTTAATATTGCTCCTCTCTGCCTTTTGACAATAAATGTGAATAGATTTTTAATCATCCCACGTCAAGACTTGAGCATTTGTCGCTAATTTCAGGAGCTTCGAACATGGAAGCTTCGATAGCATGACCTAATACTCCTTTTACATGGAACCCAATGAGTTAAAAACAGATTTCCGAGGTAAACGAGCAATTAACTATTATCGAAGACAATCGTAGCTCAGAATATTCACCTTTGAGCCATAAAAAGAAATTAAATCACTTTCGATTTCATCATTGAATGACTTCACGCATGCCACTTAAATTTTAAAGGTGAACTTAGAAAGATTCTTGAATGGCCATTGGCCTCAAGAGTTTCCGTCTTCGTTTTAAGCATCATCATTTCGCACGAAAGGGTTCTTTTAATGCTTATTCATTAAAATAAGGACGTCAATAGATTTAATTCACCTTTCGAGAGTAAATGAGATACTAAGTGAGTTTAATCTCAAGATAACTCATTCCATCCAACAAAAAAAAGAATATTTTGATGCACGCACATCGATCTGGGGTGAATTTAATGTGGGAGGAGGATTAAAATTGTGAAAAAATGAGAGATTGGTTGGACAGGGTAAATTAATTTAACAGCTTTAGACTTGCCGTTGAGTAAACTAAGGTCGACTTATTAAAACACGATGAGTATAAAATGCCAACTCGTTACTTTCTAGTTAAATTTGCGAAAGGTCATCAGCCTGAACTACATAGCAAAGGCTAATAAACGCCCACCGAGTAATAATTCGTGTTAAAATATGCATTACGAGTCCTCCTTATCGCCTTTAATTGGCTTTGTCGCAACGAGGAATGAGGATAGTTACATTAAAAACATCGCACTATATACGTTCCTACATACGAAGTGAATATGATCTCTTTCTCTATTTTTTGCATGAAAGTACACACGTGCTTATAAATATTTGAAAACACACGACAATAATGGTAGTGCGCGCGCCACGTCACGCGCTAGTTGGCTTTCTTCACCCATCTTGGGTGACACGGTACAATTTCCTCGCCAGCGGTAGTAATTTTAATTCACTTAGGGCGCGCACTTTGCACGATTAAACCAGATGACGCGAGGGGAAGGGAAAGGTATATCGAGTCACGATTAATCCGCCAGCAATGTGTAGGAAGGGTGGGAAAATTTCCGACCGTCTCCCCCACCCGACAATATCCGCTCGCGTGTTAATTAGCCACATGCCCTGTACTCATCCTCCATGCGATGGCGCGAATCCGAGAGCACACGAAGGTGGCGAACACCGGCGTTGGCGGCGCCACGCTCGATCACGGCGCGCGAGAAGAAGTCGATTGCGTAGCTTCCGAGATAAACAGGCCTGAACTCCTGAATTTCGATCGTCATCTGTTTGTAATTAGTTACCCTTAATTTTCAATCCCCTTACGGAGCTAAGCGAAAAAAATTGAATATAAGGGAATTATGGTTCGTAAGACTCGGTAGGCACCGGAAAATTTCTTTAAATAAGATGAAGAATTGTCAATGATAGCTGCAGAAATTCTTAAACCGCTGGAATACACCGTTATAACAATATAAGGACACGATATCTAAGGACGCCTATTCCAGGTGAACATATTTTTTTGGTGACTTATCTGAATCACATGCCTTTCAAATATATGGCACCTTGCTTATCATGAAAGCTGCAGTCAACTGCGTTGCGGAGGTATTCGCTTTAGCGGGTATAATAAAACTTATTGACAAATAGATAGCAATTGACTCGGACTGTTTTCAACCAATAACATCTATGTCCGTTTAAACTTGTACATTACATGGCAATGAGAAGACAATGTAAGTCTTCATCATTTCTTTTATTACTTTGCGTCAAACTGTCTTTTTATTGCACTATATCTGGTGTCAGGACGTGTTTATCGATGCCTAAAACGCCTCGCTAAAATATTGCTTATGTATTTCTAATTCATATATTTATATTGTTAATAACAAGTGGCTCTTGTAATGCGGCATATTGTTTGAAAAAATTACCTAACCTTTTGAAGCCTCACCATAAGAAGATCACACCCGGTAAGCGGGTTTTCCGTGCAGGGACCACCTCCTTCACGGGGCTGCAAGCTCGACGTTTATACCCCGATCCGAAGAAGGGTGCGGGGAAGTTGGAAGGAATAAAAGGATAGGTTGGAAGGGCATGGGAAAGGTAAAATTCCGGCCACAGAGTCATATATAGGCTAAGGGGAAAACGGAACGCGAAACGACTTTTGATTTCTAGCGTTGGCTACGATGAATTCTACGAAAGAGAAAACACTAGAGTGGCAACCCGTCGTCCGGGTCTGCTAGATCATAAGAAGATCATAGCAAACGCAATTCCCGCGCTTTCCGTAGGAATACTAAATAAAAGTGGCGGCGGGTGGCAATGTTACGGATTGTACACATCGGAGCGCCGATGTGGACGGTGACAGCTTGAGAGCGTTGAAAGAACGGTGTTCATGAGTTATATGAACATATAATAGGAGCTTCCCATTCCTTCTAGAGCGCACACTAGGCATCTGACTACCTAGTGTGTACAGAAGGTCACTTTTACTTAAAGACGTCTCCTGTAAAGGAGGAGATACTATAATCTCAGAACAATCACTAACGCAGTTGTACCTAAGGATGGGATCCAACACATCAAGCCGTTGCGGAAACCTTCGTTCCAACCATATGGACAACTAAAAGTACGTTTTAAATTCACTGCAAAGCTGGATACAATTTTTAGCTTCACTGGAATCCACGCGTGCACTAGGAGTAAGTGATACATCCCTAACAGGATGTACAATGAAATTTATGATTACGGCTGTTTGAAATAGCTTATCGCAGTGAATTTTCCCATCGCATCTGCTACGTAATTTGTGCAAAAAATATCGAAGTGGATGTTTATTGTTGTTCATCTGCGGTAGCACGCGAGCTAGCAGGTAACACATTTTATGGCGCAAAAATGTGACTACAGCAGTTATATGACAATTACAAAATAAAAACCAACTGACTTTAAAATTTCGCTCATTTTCATTTCATCGCTGCAATTTCATTAACTTAATTGTCATTATTAGTTCTCTTGAACCTTAATTAAAAATCTTTTCAGCATAATCTGACGTCATAAGCGCACGATCAGAACAATGAGCGATCAGATAGGTCCATGTTGAAAGAACACACAAATGGTAATTTCCACACTTTTTAATAAAACAACACTTAACAACCGACCATGGTTTCAACACATTGTGTCATTCTCCTTGAGAATGACACAATGTGTTGAAACCATGGTCGGTTGTTAAGTGTTGTTTTATTAAAAAGTGTGGAAATTACCATTTGTGTGTTCTTTCAACATGGATATAGTGAACTTCCACAAAATCAAGCCTGAAACGATTTTATACGATCAGATAGGTATTCCTCCAAGCACGTAGCTCTGCTAAATCAAGAATATCCTAGTTAAAAGGCGTGTCGTTTGACAGGATTTGGTGACGTGCGTAAATAAAGTCATTAGGGTGCTACTCACCTCGTGAACACTAGGCACAATAAGGTGGCAGAGAGGATCATCAGTTGCTGCGAAAGGGCTGACTGGGACTTCTGCATCGCCCTGTGGAGATCGTTCTGTCGAAGGAAGAGTGAAAGAGAAGAAATTATGAGGGAGGATTTGCGATGACAAACATTTTGGACGAATATGTCATGGAGCGATGAGCACCCTCACACCCATTGCAAACATATTAAATCTTTTCAAACAAAACCTTATACTCCGGTTGGAGGAATGCTTACGGAATGGCAATGAAGCGGGATAGTACAAGCGGGCAATCAATCCGTACATGGTGAGGCGTGGTTGATCAGCACAACGAAACATTGACATAGAATATTTTTTGTTACCTTCTACCAGGGGTTTTGTTGCAAAATCGAAGAGTGATGATGCCTTGGCTAAAATCGTCGGATTAAAGAGAAAACCTCTACTAAACGGTTCCAAACGTTTATTTTATTTCGATGTTGTAGCACATTCATCTTCTTTAAACAGACACTAGTCATTAATAAGCCGTTGAAACACATAAGAACATTTGATTGAGAGAAGTTCCTTTAAGAATTTAAGTGCATAGAAATACTAAGCAATAAATACAATGATAAAACTGCAATGATGGATTTTTTTATCACTCGTGTGAATAATTATTGTTCATTTAGCAAACGTAAATGTTTGCTAAAACTTATTTTTATTTAAAAAAGCTTATACCAAAGGTTCGAAAACATTTCACACTCGAACCGATTGGAGACTCATGAACACGATAAATTAAATTTCAACAAATTATTTTCCGTCACGAGTTAATAAACGATGGATATAAAATTGGAACATAACTCCTGGGGAAATTAAAGAGCTGTATCACGTTTCAATAACCATTTTAGACTTAATGGCACTATTGTCACGGTGAACTGAGTATGGCAGAATTTCTTATTTGTCTTTGTACAAAATATGTATCGACCTTTCTCCTTTGGAATGTCGCAAAAATGGATTTTTTAAATGAGGTAAAGTGATGAATTAATGGCTTTCTAGTTACATGAAAATCCATAAAACATTAATAAATAACCATCATCAAAAGAGGAAGGGATTTAATGACCGCTTATTCATGTAGAGATGCAGTTGATACATCAAATATTTCAATGAAATATTTAAAAATTCATTAAGAAAAAATATATTTTCTCGTTAATACATCGGCACCAATTGCAGATGATACTCTTAACAATAGCAATGAAAGTAAAATCAATTTGATCTCCTTTAAACATGACTAGAGGTCATTTTGTAAAACATTTGTGTAAAAATTGGCGGGAAGACCAAAACTCATGGAATTTATTTCCAACTGGTAACTGTGAATTAGCACAAATAATTAATCAACAAGAAGCAATTATTTTTGTACTTACGAACATATTCTCCAAAGAATGTTTCGCGAGCCAGCAATTCAGAAACACGGGGATAAATAAGTTCCGTAGGGGAGGCCAGCATAGCTGTAAAAGAAAACATATTGCATGAGAAAATTTCATTTTTCAAGGTAATTAATTAATTACCTAATTATTTCGCTCTAAAACCTTTAGTGACTAATGAACAACCATTTATAAAAACACCAGTGATTCATCTATGATAAGGTTACTGATGATGAGTTGACGTAGATGGAGGGTGATCGAAAGAATCGAAAGAATCTTCTAGTATATTTATTTATTTATTTATTTGACAACACCCCCGAAAACAGCCACTCATTGGGCCTTTACATCAGGTGTACTAACAATTCATAACGGACAATCACAAACACCCATGCCCTGGATGGGAAAAACCTACCCAGGCGGGATTCGAACCCGCGACCTTTGGCTTGGCAGGCGAGGACTTTACCCCGCCGCCACCGAGGCCGGCAAAAAAATCTCCCCGGCGGGGAATCGAACCCCGGTCTCCCGCGTGACAGGCGCGGATACTGACCACTATACTACCGTTATGATACTATTTAGTGTGTTTAATATTAATTTACTGGAATTTTAATAGTTTGATCGATACTACGCAAGCAATTTTCCATTTCCGAAAGGATTTCAACAAAGAAATAAGGAGAGTTCACGCGTTTCAGGATACATGAATTCATTAAGTAAGAATAGAAACCTTCAAAAAGTAATCATAATATTTATGTAAATAAAAGTTTTTACAGGATTTTAACATCATTTTTATTCCTAAATGGAGTAGAGTAAGTAAAAAATCGGATCATGACTACCTGGCTGGCGGGTCATTACATCTGCGACATTTTGAACGTGCCCACTCACTTCGTGAGATACGAGTACTTCGTACTTCGTTTTAGGGCCAGATTTCGGGGCTTTGAGTGCTAATCCTCTTAATACAATTTTGGAGATGCTAAAAGAGCAATTAACCATGTTGATATAATTAACCAACACTAATGGACTGGACTTGTTCTGTCCATCGATACCGAAAATGCGATACGATGTTGGATCAGCTAGAGGACCATTTCTAGCCACAGACAATTTTATACGTATTTATTCCACATTAAAGAGATCGACGTCATGATATTGGTAAACATCAAATTGAACTCCGGGAAAAATAATTGAGCCGAATAATCTAAATTATTTTTTTATGCTATCACACTAAATTTGTTTTGTTATGATATTTTTCGTAGTAGATTGAATGACAGATCGCCACTGTACTCGGAATTCAGATTTATTCGGTATTTTGGGTTCAAATTAAAACTCAACTTGACTGGATTGTCCATCCTTGATGTTAACTCTAATAAAAACAACCCACAATTGTATGAAGTTAGGACATTGCTTTGAATTACAATGATGCACTCGGCGTAGTAACTGCAAAAATACATCCTCAAGGTTATATGAATTGAAAGTTTTCGAAAACTTTCTATTAAGCGCAGATAAATATTCACCGAGTAACAATCAATTTTTACCGTCCATAAATGACGTAACTCACAGTTCTAACGCGAAGAGATTTGATCCACTGCGACTCTCTGAGGCGAGAGGAAATTCGGGTTCTGACTTACTCATGACATCACGGTAGGTGATCCTAAATTTAATTAAGAACTGGTGGCGCCCACACCTATTCTATTATCAACCCCTGGAACTGAGGATATTACGTTTTGAGAGTTGAAATAATTATCTCTGCATCGTTTCAAGAAGCTAAGACACTTCAATCCTCATTATCTCGCATTTTAAAACCTATTTTTCTTATATTGTGAAGACGTTAAGTACAATAAATCAAAGAAGAGATCAGATGGAACCATACGGTATGATAGCAAAGTAGTGTATTGGAGCCATTAAAATGTTCAATCGGCCATATTGGGTGGATCAGTTGTTCATTCAATACGCCGAAAGAGTTGGTATAAGAGGCGGAATTATCGTGGTACCATAATGATTCATCTAGAAAAATCCAAAAAACACTGCATTATTCATAAACTTTTTGGACGAATTTCGCGCGATAGCCATGCTGGGTGGATCATTTTTCGCCGAAAAAACAGGCTTAACTTTCGTGCGTCGCTATCTACTCTCTTCTTTAATAAATGCGAAACAAAAAGCCCCTTTGCATTGCTCAACAGTAAGTTTGGATACATTTCAGCTCACAAGTTTAGGCCAGGATTAAAAAAAAACGAAACAGTCAAACAGCCATTACGACAGAGGGAGTGGCCCCCACTTTTCGGAGCGGATGAAATCAGTAGCAGGGGACGAGTTAATAAAAACGCAGAGACGCGTCATTTATACTCGATGCCTCAAAGGATTAAGGATTTCGAGCAACTCGCTTCGAGGAGTGTGTTCTACAAACTGACTGGTAGATACTTTCTTAGTCGCCCACCATAATTTAATCAATAGCATAGGCATCCATAAACATTCACAAAACGTTCCCTTTTCTACCCGCTGATCTTACCTCTAAGGCACATGTACACATCTAAGGCCATAAACATTAATGGAATAATAATCCTTTCTTTAAAGCATGTAAAACTATAGCCATTTACTCAGGATAACTTGAATACTCTTTTTAAATTTAATTTCGAAATTTAACTTTAAAAATTTAATTTAAAATATCCAGTAAATTATGAATATCGCGTTTACTGTAGTCATTCATTTAAAATATATTTAAACAGATACGTTTTCAATTATAAAACTACTCATGCTCGTCATTATTGCCATTTATTCTGAAGGAGATCCCATCTTCAAGCATATGCCTTGGCGGTAACCTAAAGCTCCTTCGTCTGTTCTGATTTTTATTTTATAAATTGTAATAATTTTTAAAGGGACAATAAATAGGTATTATTATGAGGTATCTCCTAAGTGTCTAGTTCTCCTTCTCGTTGTGACGACTGTAACCCTCCTCTCACCACGAGTCTCCCCCACACGGATTGTGACAAATACCGGAAATCGTGCGATTCCCTAGTGATCAGGGTGATTCTAGAATGCATTCGAGGAAAGTGACCGAGATTGTCTAGGTCGATACATTAATCTGCTTCGACTAAAACCCCTCATAAGGAGGTTTCATTACGACTATATAAATCAAAACAAGTAATAATTGTAAGTTCCTCCTTTCCCTTGAAATTGTTTAAAAATACCGTTTTCATTGACAACATACCTTAGTAATAATAACGCAAAATTAAGTTACCATATATTCCGATTATTTGAGGAATTTATTTATAATCAAACCTTTTCCCAGCAATATGAGACGACAGCAGCGCCAATTCTATAGAATGATCTCGTATTAAAGCCTATATCTTATTTTCATTGAATTCCCGGTGTGAATTTGTTTTTATAGACAGTTAATCATGAAAATTATACTCACAATAGATAAAAAATATCATAGTTCCCGATGCTTCACCTTTTTACGCGTATAACAGTTCAATTTAAAATAATTTTTAAGGAAAAAAAACGTTTTTTTTACGATAAAACGTTTTTTTAACATTTTAAATTAATTATTATATTATATTATGGACATTGTATTAATCATTTATAATACATATATATTTTATTGTAATATTTACTTTATATATAGCACATATAATATATATTATTACATATTATTGCATTGTCATCCAGGTCTGAGTTATGTTTACAAGTCTCTAGCTCATCGGAAAGTTAGTTTAAAATCGATTGTAAAATTTGTACCAAACAGACAGAAAAGAACTCAACCTAAAATATGTTTTAAAAATAAGGCTGAAAACAAATGATTTTATTGTTTATAACGTACAAAGGACTTGTTTTATAAAATTTAGCAGAATATGAATGAAATGGCATTTAAGTCTTTTGTACGGCGGAGCGACCTTAAATGTGATTTAACTTAAACGACACTGCTACACATTATTGTATTTCACTATGCAATGAGTTACACGATATATTAATTATATAAATTCATTATTCATTATAATTTAACAACCTCTATTTTAATATAAGTGACGATTTTACCGGGACGAAATATAGTCATAACGACCGACTTACATTTGGGCGAATATGGTAACGGAAACGAAAACAGGTTGTGTCAAAGGATTTCTATGGCAATTTAACTGACGCGAATCGAACGAATCTTACTTTCTAGAAGGCACGAGAACGCTAGAAACGGTTCATCGGCTCAACTCGTCTTTTTTCCTCTCTTTCAATCGCTCATTTTCTCGAAGTGATAAAAAAATGACGGGCGGCGACCCAGAACACGTGAGCGGCTTAAATGTTTAACGCAAAAGATTTCGGTGGGAAGGGTAATGAGTGGGGGGAAGGCGAAAGGGGATTGGACAAGCGGAGGGCAAATATTTACTTTCAGAAGGGAACTACGTTATTCTAGCGAGGTCGCTCTTCTACCTCGGGTCGAGCTTCGCCGAATTTTCTCAGGCATGCGGATCACAACTCGGGAGGAAATGCCTTCCTCCCTCCTCCTTGACCCTCTCACATGCTCCTCCTATTCGTCTCTCGCTTGCTGGTGAATTGTCGTAGGCCAAGGACGCTCAAAGCTTGTGGATTCCGATGAACACGTACGAGGTCAAGGATGAGCAAAAGATTACATACTGAAGAGAGATGGGAACATAGGAGCATTTAACTCCAACAAACACTCCAAAAAACTTTAGTTATTGTTCTCGTGGAGGACGTAGAAGGCACAATACACCGACTTGACATATTTATACTTACAATCATGAGTTGTAAAGAGCTAATAAAATTGATAATGGCAAGGAAACCCAGCATATAAAAAAAGAAATTTAGAATACCGAATGATAAAGAGCATATTTTGTTTCTGTTATACTGGTGAATACTTTAAGTTAAGGTTATTAGAGTGTGATAATTGATAAACTGACGTACATTTTTCCCACAAATGATTTGCTCATTAGTTGTTTACATGAATTATTTATAGTGATTCCCTTGGGCTATAACCTTATTATGGGGGCAGGGCTTGCGTGCTCCGATGAACCCTAGAGCTGAGATGGCGGGAGCAATGCTTCTGGTAGGGCCACCCATTCCAGATAGGTCGAAGGGTTCGAAGGTTAAGAGACAGACGAATGGTAGTCCGTGCAGCGTCCGTACCTCAGCAAGGCGACTGCAAAAGACGTCTGACCCCGGTGAAGCGGCCTCTCACGTGATGGTGTCACGTAAAAGACACTGTTTAGTAAGGCCACGACATCATTTGTAAAACCTTGAAATTATGGACAGTTCTTACATGGAAATGAATCCTGGCAACTACGGGACTCGGCCTAGTGGGTCTGGTGTCGCGCCCGGTCGTTGAGCTAAAGGCAGATCCAACGAATTTAGTTATAGTCCAGGTTTATATGCATAACTCTAATCATAGAGAGAAGGACGTAGATGGTATATACGGTCCGCTAGAGGAAATAATTGGTAGTATACCTGGGAGTATGCACTTGGTAGTAAAGGGGGATTGGACCGCGGTGGTATTCGAAGGAAGATATGGGAGGTGGGAAATTATGTGCTAAGAAGGAGAAATGGCCGCGGCAAGAAAGCTGAGGAGTTTTGTCGGAGAAATAACCTATTGATTACAAATACTATAAATAATCAGGCATTTTCCTCGACGTAGGCACACTTGGAAGAAGCCGGGAGACACAGAAAGTTTTAAGATAGATCATATTATGGTTTGTCACAGATACAGGAATAGTGTTACAAACTCGCATACCTATCTAAGAGCTAAAGCAAACGCAATCACAACTTATTAGTCATGAAATACTTTGTTAAACTCAAAAAGGTAAGAAAGGGTACGAGGGAATGAAAGTGGAATACGGAAACATAAACTGGGGCAATGATGAAGATATCTAGAGCAGGTTGATAAAATCATGGGTGCGGATCATGGAGTGAGATCAGTGGGGAGGTTTCAAAAAATGAATAGTATAAGTGGCGAATGCCACGGTAGGTTTAGTAAGAGCAACTAAAAAAGAAAATTGAGGATCACGAAGGAGGTGATAGAGGAGATGCAGGAGAAAAGGAAATGGAAGAGCGTACACTCAGAGCTAGGCAAGAGAAAATACCGTGAATTAATCAACAGGCTTAGGAGAGAAACAAAATCGGCAAGATGGGCATGGCGGAGAGAACAGATCGACTCGTTAGAGAAATTTCATAAAGAGGGGAGAGCAGGTGTAATATACAGGAAGGTAAAGGAACTGACGGGCGATAGTAAGGGAAGGGGAATAACAACGATGACAGAAGAGTCAGGAAAGTTGATCGTAGAACCAAAAGAGATCCAGGAGAAGTGGGAGGAATATATTGAAGGGCCTATGGTAAGGAAATAAGGCCCAGAACTTTAGATATAGAAAGGGAAGACGACATCGATAGGGATACCATCGGTCTACAATCAATGATGAATGCGTTAGAAGTGCAGCGAAAAAGGCATGGGATGAGGATAAATCATTAGAAAACGAAAGCAATGAGGCTTTCTAGAAGTAAGGTTAGGCTGAATATAAGGGTGGGATGACACAAAATGGAGCAGGTCGAGCATTTACGTATCTGGGTGGTATTTTGGAGGAGAATGGCTTAGTGGTAGGTACATCAAATGTAGAACTGCCCTGGCTAAAGAAGTTTTTTCAAAGAGAAGGTAATTGATGAGGGGGGTTCTGAGAGGAGACGTAAAGAAAAGGTTTGAGAAAACTCTAATATGGAGCGTGCCACTGTATGGGTCGGAAACTTGGTAATTGCGAAGGGAGGATGTATGTAGACTTGAGGACTTTGAGACATGGGTTTGGAGAAGGATAGAGAGGGTGAGCTGGGTGGTGAGGAGGACGAACTAGGAGGAATGGGATATGGTTGAAGACGACAGGAAGCTGGTGGTGGAGGTTTAATGAAGTCAGAAGGGAGGAGGAAGTTTTGAGAGGAGAGGCTCTGTTGAAGAGGGTAATAGAGGGGAGAACACTGGGAAAGCGTGGGAGAGGAAGAAAGAGGATAGGATTTCTCGAAGAAATGAATAGAGGTAGAAGATAAGAGGAATTTAAGAGGGATTTAATTGTGGGACCTCTACTGGAGGGAAAATGATACAATGTTTCAGAAATTGGGATGTAGGATAAGTAATTTTGAGGATACCGGAACTAGCCACGGTAGTTACCTTTACGGAGTCACCCGCAAGTGCACATAAGTGCGATATTCCACAGAGGAAAAATCATTCGCCTTGACCGGGATTCGAAAGCACTCGGCGCGAAATCGAGGGATCCGGGTTCGAATCCCGGTCAAGGCGAATGATTTTTCCTCTGTGGAATATCGCACTTATGTAGGATAAGGACTGTCCAAAAAAACCTAAAAATCAGCTGGTAGAATACCCAAATGAATTGTGATATGGTATTTGATACACAAGACATATAATATTTATTTTTCAAACAGCAATATCTATTCAATTAAATATGGAAATTTGCTATTTAAAAGGAATGATTTCAAACCATATAATTAACTAAATAAAACTCAGGCTTCAACAGTTGGAAGAAGTGGAAATTCATTAAATGTATCATGAATATACTCCTAAAAACTAATCAATTAAAATTGTACTCACCGTAAGTGTAAAGGGGATTGTGTTGACTAGTTCTAAGATGAAATGAAACGACAGTAACTGCTGCCATATGTTGCCCTGAAAAGAACAGGAACATATCATTAACATAAACCACGTTTATTCTAAATCTGGAAGCTAAATAAACTACATGCATTAGAGCTACAGCAGACAGAAAATTTATTGCAACAACTTTCAACAACAACCTTTTAATTGCGTTGATAAGTTAATGGTAATGGAAACGGACGAAAATGGAGCATTAAATCTTTAGCACTACATTTATCAAAATTGAATGGACAAAAATTGATTGGTACGGCAAGGTGGATTTAAATACAATAATTTTCCTATTACAAAACCATGAACGCATAAAGAGAATAGGTAAACATATATCCTGCAAAAGGATACTGCTGTTCACGAATAGTGAATTGATAGAAGCTATCGGTAATAATGACATAAAGGTCATTCTTAACTGTTTAACTTATACCAACTACTCCGATGAGGAAGAAAGATGAAAGAAAATTCAATAAACCAAAATCAACTCCCCGACAAGGTGTAATTCAATAATATTCCTTCCCATTATAAAACCTGGAAGAAGTTCAGAGAATTGGTAAACAGATATCCTACATCAGGATACTACCATCCAGGAATACAAAATTGATCGAGGGAATCGGTAAAAATGACTGTAAGAACATCCTAAATTACTTGAACTCATACCATCAGGTATATAATAGTCCTATCCAGAGTGCGTTCAAGATAATAGCGCAGTTGACAGAAATGCAGCAAATTGTAAACACGTCCAATGCCGTTTGGGAAAAGGAATCGCGTGACTGATGAGTCCATTATGATGGCCTTTGTTTAAATCATACGATCATGAAAAAATTGTTTACTTTTCATTTCATTCTAAGCCAAATCATTATTTGTCTCCTGCGCTATTAACTTGGATGGACTCTATGTCATAATACCTTTATTCCACTTCAACAAACATTACAACCATATCGAAGTATAATATACACTCTGCTGGAATATAGGCACCCCAGAAGTGGTCCTGTTTTGGGGTTATTATCTTTTTCAATATTAGGTATACACATCGGCAGAAACTGGTACGTGTGTTCAAGTTTTTACTTAAAAAAATATTGGCGTCCAAGCCTTGTGTGTTCACATCCAATTAATCATTACCATTTTTACAGCCATTAAAATATGACCATTAATGATTTAAACTTGAAGTCGTTTTTTTTCCATTCACAATGAGGAATGAGGTAATTGGGTTGAATTACAAAGGATCCTTGGTATATGAGGTCTTCAACTTTTTATTTGGATAAGAGCCGTTCTTTCATACTTTGCAAAACTGAAAGATGGAGCTTATGTTTGCCAGCTCAACTGAGGGGAAACGGAAAAGCGTAGGTTAATAATGTATTAAAAAATACTTAAAAACTTCATTATTTGGTTTGGATATTTGAGCACCACCGTTTGATCTTAATTGTTTTGAATGTTCTGTTGATTTCGCTGTTTCCTCCGTAAAATGGCAATTGTATTGTAAGTAATAATGAAATTCGTTGATCACCATTTTTACAATGCCTTAGTCAGGTTGCGTGATTGATACACCGGAAAAATCCATCGTTTTGAGGATAGAATGATAAATCCAATACTATAAATTTCTTTGCTCTAGAACAGGGTTTCCCAAACTATGTTCCACGGAATGCTAATGGGTGTTCCGAGAAAACCTAGAATGATTTTATATGCTTTACCTAAAAGAAATGGTTTAACATTTGCAAAGTAAACAAGGTGTATCGTTAAAATTTCAGAATTTACATATTGTTCCATCGCCGGAAAAGTTTGGGAAACCCTGCTCTAGAATGACCGAATACCCGGAGATGAAAGGCATCTTTGATGGGCATATTAGCCCACGGACACGCCAGCTTTAACAATATCCAATTGCACATATCCACAAAACCGTCATCGTAAAAATAAAAACACTCCAAATGTCCAAATTGATCAGAAATCAACCATGATAGCGGCGTATAAAAAAGGAGAGTGGATCGGTTCGATTCACGATTTAATACGCAATACGCGATGTGCAAAATATGCATTTCCTCGGAAGTCGTGATGCAACGAACCTCCTTCGTGGTGGGGGGGGGGAGGTTGCAAGAAAACGGGGCATCGCGGACTACTTCAAGGCCACCGCCGCAGTGGGAAACCCTTTGCCTCAACTCACGGTCCGACTACGATCTCCGTGCATACGTGCTCCTGGGCTGATGCGCTCCGCGCTTCTCGCATTTCCTCCTCCTCCTTCTCATTAGCGGCGAACGAACTTGTTCCTCCGTCGACGGACGATAGAGCTGGAGGAGGCTGGGAGGGGGGAGGGTGCAGCCTCCTTCTTCGCGAACAATGCCTCACTTTGATGCGATGACCCCCTTCCTTCCACCTTCCTCTCTCTCTCGGTCACAAAATTCCTCCCACGAAGAAAAAGACGCCTCGGCCACCGGCGTTCCCATACCCGCATCTTCTCTTCCCTACGAATCCTACCCGACAAGAGGGAATTTTCCCGGTGTGATGAGCGCACGACGAAAGAGAAGTATGCTATCTGGGGCAGGCTGTTTTGCCTGAGTGCAAGGACGCGTTGGAAATCGCCAGTCCGTAATCAACCGATCAATTCCTCACTTCCGCTTGCACGAATGTGTATTACTTGTTTTTGGCCAAACACATTCTTCAGAAACTTTGTGGTTCTCCATCAGTAAGTACCTTTGCACAAGCAAACTTTTACAAATCAAAGGGGTAAACTATACACGACCCGAGTTCCTGGAAGTTAAAACTTCTTAACGACGCTCTGTCCCCTGTTGCAAAGTCCCCTATCATTTCAGCAGTTACAAAATAAACATATTTCCTCTACTTTTCTTTTCTTCCTTCCCCCTTATAGCTACTGAATATACTCATTTGGGCATTGCTTCACGTTGAAAAAGCACCTGATGAGGATGCTAACACATGGAAACCCTGTTCGTGCATATTTTTCTCTGTGGTTTGCAAGTGTTTCATACGCAAATAAATTTATACCATGTAATTGAGTAAATAATATTCTATGGCTTAATATTTGTCATGTGATATCGACAGAGGTCGATAAAGTCGAAAACGAATAGTTTCTTGAGAATGTCGTGTGAATTTCAAGGATATATTTTCCGTATATTTGTAAGTCATGAGTTTTTACGGGCTGTGGAATTATAAAAATACTAGGAAAATCAATAAGATTGATCTGGTAGAAAATATTGTTAAGTAGAGACAATAGTTAAAGGAAGGTGTTAAGAGAAGCGAATGACCTTTCGCAAAGTTTGGTGGATAGATTGATAGATGAAAGATTATTAGAGGAACGGAGGAAGGGCGGAGATATACTCGGAATCGTCCTCAGTATTCTTCCGAAGAATTGCAGGGAGAGATTAAAATCTTTACGAGTTTCAAACTACAAGCGATATAATAATATTTAATAATAATAATTTTTCCATTCTTTTTATCTATTTCGTGAGTTTTAAACGGTTGAAATGTAAAGAATAGCACTTCTGCGACAGACACATCGGTTCTACGAATAACAAGAAAGAAATGCGTATTACAAGAACGAAAGAATACAATCACCCAACGTTAGCTCCCGAAGGATTTCTCCCAGTGATGAGCGCTCGGAGAGAGAAATGAGATCACGGGAAACTGTTCCCCAAGAGTGAGGCCTGACGCTAAAGGTCGCATTGAAGGACGATGGCGGAGGAAGAGGAGACGACGATCCAACCTGTCGCCGGTGCGTCCTGGGACAAATGCGACGCCGGTTATTGTGAATCCAGATGGGGGCTTTTTCGGCGATCGCCTGAGCGGTTCCATTGTCGGCATACCCCGGCTCCCTTTGCCTCCTTTTCTCTCATGGGGATATTATTGTCGCGGATTTTTATGCATGGGGCGAGAGGAGAGAACTCGGTCAAACGATTCGGAGCAGGCGGTTGACTTATTTGCTCGAAACTCTTTTTCACTTGCTGCATGGTTCCCAGGAATGTCAAAGGTCAGAAGGGGATTCTTTGTTCGCGTATCATTGGCTGATGTTCTCAAAGGTATCCCTGAAATGCACACATACATACGTTACATCTACTCTTACAGTCGGCGATAACGTTTGAATGGCTAAGGGATCAGAGAAAAAAGTCTTCCCTACTGGTGAAATTAAGAAAGCATTTCCTTCACTATATAAAAAGCTTAAGGTCTCGATTGGTTTTATTTTTTCATATATTGGATGCAGTTTACATAGTTCAACAATAAAATGAAGTTTAATGATTGATCGAAATCAATTTTAACTTTCATGAAAGAGAAGCAAGTACGAGAAAAGTGTTTAACATTATAAAGTAAAAGTAATTTAGCAATGCCGATATCAAACGATTAACTAGGTCCTTAAAATGATTTTGTGAATTTTAAACATATGTGTCAGTATAGAAATAAGCATCTACGCCTTAGACATAGAGATATTACCTGGTTACGAATAAATTACGATTACATCTAATTACCACCCTGCAATATTGGATATACATTAAAATCTAACACTAATTTAAACACATTACGCACAACGAACTAATACGGACGCATTTGATCAGCAATCTTTCTCATTTTTCATGCAACAGGAGAAAGTACGAAGTACGATATCTGACTTATTTCATCCGATAAAATTAGCTCATAATCGTCATTAGACTTGAAAGATTTTATTAGTTGTCAATACCTATCTACCAGATGAGACAGTTTCGCGAATCGTTCGGAATGCGGATAAAAGATGAGGGCTAAATACGTTAAACTTGTGTTTCTAGCCATTTCATTTTTCCAAAAAATTATCATTAATATTAAAATATAATCACATCTGCCGTAGTTTATAGTTAATACAATTCTTGAAAACACTTATGATTTACGGATGGCTATGTTAAGCGCGGTAAATGTTACAGAGTTTCCTTCATTGATAAAACAATTTTAATTCGATCTTTGGTAGAAAGTTTAAAAAAAAATATTTTCGGGTAACGCGTCAGAAAGTCGTTCGGGAAAATATTTAAAGAGGGAGACAAGATAACTCGGGTGGGATATTGAAAGGTTTTATATCTGAAGTGTTTTATTCATGAACGCATGCCGATTTTTATGCTACATATTTCCCCATCTTTCCCACTCTCCCTATTTCGTTTCCCGCTTTCACAACCTTTTGAACACGCTGTTGAAAACATTTATAGTCGGTGCCAGTCATCAATCCGATATTTGGCTAGTTGCAGCTCCCCACTCTATTATTATTTGTACTGACAGTTAATCTTTTCATAAGTCTTTATGTTAAAAGTCGTAACAATATACCTGCCCCAAGTCCCCCTCGAAAATTGTTTCCATTCATTTCTCCTTCGTTTAAATAGGCTATTGTGATACAAAATATATGAAATACATTTGCCTGGGCCCAATAAGTGCGTCGAAACTCATACGCGAAACCATTCCTGGATCATTTAGTTTATTTCACTTTTAGGAGTCTATTTAGCGAGTTATAATTTAAAAAATGTGAATCAAATGATAATCACGAATTTTCAAACAATATATGAGCCCATAGGAGCGGTAGTGGTGGAAGTTAAAAGTATCACTTTCTGAAAAATTAGGCTTAAAATAAAAACAAACAAAGATTAAGCCCTAGAATGTTATGCTCTTACTTTTTTATGGGGCCAAAAGACTCTGATCTCTAACTTAGAGCATCATTCCGAGGGCAGAATGCTGTTTGGATAATTAATAATTAACCATTAATTTGATATCCGTAATTTTTGTAGTCAACATATGTTCCACCAGTTACGACTTAAAACACATTCATGACATACACCATATTTTCCTGTCTAGTCAAGATCATGGGCTCGTAAGGGCAGTTGAAAAATTAAGTCAACACAAAAATAAAATAAGAACAATATCCATATATTTAGAAACAATAGTGACGGGGCCAATAAATATAAAGAAAATTTACAAGCATTATCATGTTTCAACATACACAAAATGTTGTCCTTCTTTGATTCAGGGCTATTAAGGGAGGGATGCTCGTCAAACATGTAACTTATTTTTTTAAACAAAATGCAATTGCTTCTGATTATGGGACGTGCAACGGGTGCAAAAGCTAGAACAGCCGACCACGGAGAAGATATCGAGAGCTCTTCCCGTTCACCAGTACCGCACCGGTACCTCACCCCTTCACCGCACTGACTGCAATACTGACGTCCGACTTCTTAATGAGAGGTACTCCACCCCCCCCCCTAAACACAATCAAGGGACTCCGTCAGTCGAAGTAGCAGCCAGAGAGCTCCCAAAGAAAAAAAATAAAAAAAGCCTTCGCTTTAAGTTCTACTCGGAAGACTTGCCATATTTTCCTTCTCCCACCAGCGGCATCTTTTGGAGTGCTCCTCCCCTCCCCTTAACATCAACAGGAGGGGGGGGGGGACATCATGCCAATCTGTGAGGTCGAAGGTCGCTCGCTGCCCTAGACGAAGATTGACGTCCCCGACTAAGTCTTCCTACCGCCGTGACCCCCCATTCCCAACACACCCGTGCGTCGTAATTCCTTGTTCTTGGAAAATTTCTCCCTTTTCTCAACCTCGCACTCTGGATCGGCTGTTCCACTTGTCCCCCATACTACCACGTACTTCAATTCCACCCTCTGCATGAGGTGCACCGAGAGAGAGATCGTCCTCGCTCCGCGGGGAGCACGCGCGTGTAGAACGTATTCTCTCAATTCCCATCGGTCGCCGTCGAGTCATTTCCGGGCGTCCGGCGGCGGGGCCGATCCCGCTTCGGTCTTGCCGCGCGGGGAGGTCCGCATCGCCAGCGTTATGTCTCCCCGTGACCCCATTATCCTTGTCTTTCCCTTAGAGTGACGGTATGGAGGAGGATAGAGGGTGAAAGCAGAAGGAGACAACGCTATGGTTGCCGTAAGTGTGATGTAAAAATTCAGGACATCTTTACGTCGTAATATCGTAATAATGGCATACGGATGTGTCTTTAGATATTTCTAAGGCGCATATTCAAATTCAAAACAAAATAGCCTTAAAAAATAAAATAAAACGAAATTTTCCCTCCCCCAAAAACAGTATAACGTGTCTACTTAAATTATTATAAGGCTGTGATCTCACCTCCACTCTCCCCGCCAATTTCACTTTCAACCACCCCACTCACTATTTTTCACTCCTCACACCACTTACATCCAACCCATATCCTAATTATACTATTCCCTCAGGATCCTATAAATTTTCCGCTTTCTGAAAATTCCAACAATGTACCTGAAAACGGCTTAACGTCCGAAACCGGCGGTACATTCACAATAAACTGTTGAAGTTACCAAGTTCGTTTTATTATCATAGTCGTCACAAATTTGTTACTCTAGGTAATACTTCGATTGAAACAATATTCTGAACAATGCGTTATTTTTCAATGCATAATCATGAAACTGCACGCATTATCGTATTTCAAATTTTACTGAACCATTGGAATCGCCCTTATAGATTCTAGTTTCAATCTATTCCTGTTATCAGAGAGGGGAAGAATAAAAAATACCGCGAGAAGGGTCGTCGGAAGTAAAATAACGGGTGTATTCATGAAATAATTTTGGCATTGGTTCAATACACAACTAATGTAAGGAGTTCAGTATTATTAAACCGGGAATATTCGGATGTATAATAACAACTGCTTGAATTAATGTAGCAGAATGTCGGGTTAGTGGTAGCTGAGCGGGGCCACATCTCCGGTAGTCGGTCTTTGGGTCTCAGATAGTCAGCTTTGGGTAGACCCTCGCTCGCGAGATTCATAATCCTCGCTTGTAATAGTACAAGGACCGTAATAGTACAATGAAATATTCATGCTTAATGTAATATGTGGAAAACTTGAAAAAAAAATAATTTGTGTGGAAAACTTACACATGGAATACCTTTTTTAAGTTTTCCACATATTGCATTAAGCATGAATATTTCCTTGTACTATTACGGTTCTTGTACTATTACGAACGAGGATTATGACTCTCACGAGAGATGGTCGACACAAAGACTGACTACCTGAGATGTGGACCCGCTCAGCTACCACTAACCTCCAAGTGTAAGTTTTTCACACTTTTTTTATAAGTTTTCCACATATTGCATTAAGCATGAATATTTCCTTGTACTATTACGGTCTTTTTCCAGCCACTACATCTTCTATTAAAGTGGATCCGCCGTAAAACATCTCAAATGTTATTAAATTCATATCCTGACTAATTTTAGAAAAAAGGTGTCCTCTATTTGGCTTGAAAAACAAAATCCTACCTCTCCACGCTATTTTATTCTCAAGTTGAATTTGAAATTACGCGGGGTTTAACGCAATAGTAGATGAAACATGGTTATCTATCAAACATAAATGCTATTTTCACGCTTAACTGTTAATAAGAAGTGATTTATCTCCGGGAGTTTAATACAAATAGATAGATTTCAATGAATATGAGGCAAAAAGTTGAAAATAATGGCTATAACAGTGGCAAGGAAAGCAATGAAACATTTATTAACCGGTAACGTGTAGGCCGTTTGCATTTTGATTTTAGCGATTGCGTTAAAACCAGTCATAAAAAATGTGGCACCGTAATTAATTTAGGCCTTAAAGATGGAGTAAACTCATTTTGTAATTTATAATACAATTATATTGGTTTTCACAAGAGAAGGGAAATTATTCATTTGTATAATTCAAAACGGCAGCTGCGGAAAAAGGAGCCCCAAATCTTGTTTGTAATAAACTATATGATCGAGATATTAAATCCATCCAATAAAGAGGTGAATTCCATATTAAACCGATTCTTCCCACGAGGAATTTCATTATTGGTCGATACCTTGGAAAGATTACTTCATATTACAACTTACATTTGGGCATTTGGACAGAGATCGATACAGCTATGGTAATTAGGGACGAATATTTTATTTTACAAAATTTATTCAATGGAATTGTTCGAGAAATTTACAAAAACATGTATTCCGAAGAACTTTGACGTGAGGATAATAACCCCTAAGAAAGGTATCAAGCACGAAGAGAAATATTGTGAAATAAGTATTACTCCAGTCACGCAACACAAGAAAGGTTTCCAACCTCAGTAGTTGGGTGCACCTGTACCTGATGAATAACATGCACTTGTGTTTACACCATACATATTCGGCGAAGAATGCTTTCACCTGAAAGAAGGGCTCAAAACCGTCATCTACAGTCCGAAGCAGAGCAATTCCAAGGAATGAAACGGGACTGACTGACAACTTTGTTGAAGTAATTCTTCTTTAGTTACATCGCAAAATGGACGTGAGGAATAGAGGTGGAAAAATACAAGAATTATTTGACGCAAGCATAGCTTTGTGCTCCAACTCCCTTTTCCCCCCACATTTCATGCAAGGGTAATATGTTGAAGGCTGACGTGCAAATTCCAATTTTTCAAATCCCAATTGACAGCAGTGGTTGCTTGACATACACATCAATATTTTACAAAGAACGTTCGCGGAAAAATAAACTGGGTTTATTCAAATTCTAAGGGAAAATAAAACAAAAAGGATATGTTTAAAAAGATCTGTTCACCGGGAATGAAATTCGGCATTTGGGGACATGGAATAGGATGACTTCAAGCCACGAACTTATTTCCTTCCAATAAGTAGCACGAGTTAGGAGCTAAGAGCTATGGTAAACCTATAGACATTGAATTACTTTGAACGCCTCCGTTATGAATTTTAAGTTCACTAGGCTGATGAAGAGCTTAGTATGGAGTGCAGGCTGGAGGCATTCGAGTTGTGGGTATGGAAGAGGATGAAGAAGTGTAGTGCGGTGGACGGAAATGAAGACAAACGAACATGGTGGGTGAAGAGAGGAAACTTTAGTATGAGACCAGGGGGAGGCAGAGTAGGTGGTTGGAAGGAATAAGGAGGGTCGATGATTCGCTCGAGGCAATGATAGAGGGAAGGATGTTGGGCAAGCGGGGAAGGGAAAGAAAAAGAATAATTTCGCATAGACGGGATAAAGAATGGTATGACGTACGCGGAATTTAATAAAGAAATAATATATGTAGATAGAGGTCTGAACGTGTAAATATCGGGAGGATTTCCTCTGACTTTCAATAAATCCTACCAATAAGTGTTAGATTACTTTTGATGTAAATATTGAAACAGTTTGGGACATAAACAGATATAACACTTTACTTCTGCCCGGAGTAACCTAGGTTCAAATCATAGTGATTATATTGCACTCCTCAGTTTTTCATCGAGAGAGACGAAATCACAGGAAGACCCCGAGCGGGACAGGGAAAAGATTTTATAATTTTCAACATCTGTATTCCACACGAATCAAAGTTTAGCACCGCAATGGTTCTACCGTCATCCAACGAATAATTATTGGATTGAAGACAGCTACTTTGCTTGGGCGGTAGTTGTAGAGTAAAAGGCAAATTGTTACGATTCCACTATTTTCGCTATTCATTGAAAGCCCATTTCCGTTAATAAGTGGAATACCATTAGCCTCTCCTACCCAAAAGAACTCAGCATTTACTGACTTTGAGACGAAAGACAAAGGCATTGTAGTAGTGGAAACGTCTCACAAGGAGCGGCCGCATTTTTAAATAAAAAAACGGAAAAATTATGAACTAAAGCAGAATAAAGAGACTGAAATTGTCATGATTTTAATTAATTTGAATGAAAATAATGCAACTGAGTAAATATAATAAGCTGAACTTTTTCAAAGCAAATCGCTGCCAAGGAAAAAATTATAACACCTAGTGATTTACATGTTTTGACCTCTCATTCTATCCAATATTGTAGCAGCCAAAATTAAATGGCACTTATACTTGAAGCTGCTTATGAATTTTCATTTTGTGAAAAAAAAAAGGGAGTATATAATTAATAGATTAATGCGTGTAGGCTGGTTGCATCATCCTTAAAGCCTTTTTGTAGTTGAAGCTAATTTCAGATTGATTGATGGACCTTTTATGATACAATATGGGAAGAAAATAAGTAACAGCGATGAGAAACATAAAAACATGTATTTTTAACCAAATAGAATTACGAAAATATCACATGGAAAAAATAAACTAGAACGTAATGTTGCGAAGAAAACTGAAATCACTTGCTATGTCTTCAACATTAAACTTCGACATAGAGAGTATAAAATTTATCCGTCGTTCGTTGCCCGAAGTAGTACGCACTACGAAATATAATTTCAACTCAAATGCGCCGGCCCTCCTGTCTACACCATCAGAAGTCATCAAATGATTGAGGCCAAATATTATTTCTGGTCCGACGAGAAAATAACACCATATAGGGAGAGAGGATTCACGGGCCAACCTCTCCATCATCAAAAAGTAGTCTTAATCGATATATGTCATTAGTCAGGAACATTTTAGAAGAGAGAGAGAGAGCATCTCACCCTTCAGTCGGTCGGACGAAGTTCATCAATCGAAACCAAGTAAGGAAAAGGAGGAGAGTTCTTTCTCTAATAGTATACCCTCCTCTTACTCCCCTGTCGGATAACCATTTCATTCCGCGACAGTTATCCGCTAAATTCGAAAGGCTACATTCGATGAGGGAGGAGGTAAGAAGTAGGAACAAAAAAGGCTCAGCCCACCTCGCTACATCATGCAAATCGATCACGATAGACTTCGGGTGTTGGAGGAGTCTCGCGAGGGAAGAAGGGACTTGAGGGGAGCAGCGGGAGTGGGGTGAGGAAAGGAACGAAGCGATACTCGGCCAAAAAAGCACTCCAGTTTATTCGCATCGGTGATCTTGACGAAAATCCCGATCCAGGACTCGAGAATTGAGATGTATTAAATCTGCTCTTCGCTCAACATCGTTCGAGGACCAGATTTTCCACCCGTCGCAATGAAGTTGGGCCTTGAGAGTGCAAGAGATGACTGTGAAAAGTTCAAATTTTGGACACTGCGCCCACAACTTCATTTTTTTCTGAGTAAATTTCGCCATATTTATTTGGCGGGTACACAAGGAGAGAACTCTCGTCACATTGCCACAGTGAAGTAAGTGTACGCGCTTGACCGAAAGCTCAGGGAGCTGTTAAGATCATTTGAGTCGTTGAGAGAAAGATTGGTGTAGGTGAAATATGTCACTTATTGGAAAAAGGGGCTAGAAGTATCATCGATAAAAAATTAAACTCTACAATGATATGCATTTGTCATTTTTATAGGATAGTAAAGACCGTAACTTATCAAATAATTTCACAGTCAGAACGGATTTCAAAGATTGGTAATTTATTAAAAGTGAGCCGACACCATTTTTGCAGCCAACATTTTTTTATTAGTCACCATGACCATTATTCACCTAGACCAATTGTCACAATTTTTATGTTATCTTAAAATCATGGGCTCGCAAAGGCAATTGAAAATACTTTAAATGCAAAAATTAAATACAAGTAAAACAAAAGTAATGAGATTCTCTAGGACAAAGATAGCAACGCTGGTCATATAAGTAGGAGGGCACAAAATGGAGCAAGTAGAACAATTTGATTACTTGGGTAGCACGCTAGAAGAAAATGGGTATAGTCGAAAAGACATAAGGATGTACCGGATATAACGCTAGAAAAAAATACTCTCAGTAATAGGAAGGAGCTGATGGTGGGAACCAAGGATAAGGATACAAAGAAGAGGCTGGTGAAGAATTAGATATGAAGTGTGGTTTTATATGGGGCAAAAACGGGGACTCTGAAAAATGTGGACGAGAATAGGCTACAGGCGTTTTAGATGTGGGTGCGGAGGATAATGGAGGAGGTGCAGTGAACTGAAAGGAAAAAAAGAGGAAGTGCTCGGTATGGTAGGTGAAGAAAGGAAATTTCTTGATGAGATTAGGAAGAGGGTCGGAGGATTACTTAAGGGTGGTCGTAGAGGGGAGGATGCTGGCTAAGTGGGGAAGAGGATTTATATATAAAGGAATAGAATTTATGGGTGGCATGAAGAATGGTAGGAGGTATGCTGAGATGAAAAAAGAAATATTATTGGCGGACGAGGCCCTAAACATGTGAAAGTCTAGGCGATTTTTACCTGCTTCCATTTAAAATATTAACCAGCAGATCTCTTATAATAGTCACTCACTCAGTGTTTCAACCCAAAGGTTGGTTTTTGATAGGTGAGAGTAGAACTCACACCGTAATAAACCATTGAAGTGTGTAATTCACACATTCAGGGTAGGGGGCTAGTTTCCTGGGCCACCTGCAATTTTCCACGAAGTTCTGACAATCAGAGAGTCGCACCGCGAGGATTTACGAAGGGGGTATCCAGAAAGGCTTCACCCGGATTTGAACCCGGTAGCCTACCAATCTACCCACTAGGCGACCACGACCCTATAATAATAGTAATAATTATTATTGAATGCATTAAGTAATTTATAGTGATATGCACTGGCTTCGAGGAATTAACTCTTAAGCCCTTCTTATTTGGTGATAGGTGTGGACTTGGATTATAGGTGCTTTGATAGTAGGTCTTTAATATATTTCTAATTAATCGATAATCTATAATTTGATAGGTCCACTAATATGTGACGGAATTATCAATTATAAATTGAAAACCACTATGAACGGCCTGAGTCGTTAGTAGAAAAAAAGGCTGATTTATATTGAGTCTAATTTGAATTAACAACGAGCATGTTAAGTAGTTGAAGCCAACTTTTAGTAGAATGGCATAATTGGGATTTGATCACTCCAAAAACTTCGCATAAAATCGCGTAACATTGCACCGACTCCACCGCAGTTTTTGATCCTAAGGCAATCACAATGGCCATACCCGAGGTGGAATTCGAACCCGTGGCATATCGTCTAGCACTCCGTTACGTCACCAACCCGTTTTCCGCGGTCGGCTCATTGATTTTTCTTCTTGGGGGTTACGCATGCACATCATCATTATAATTATTAGGGTAGTCTACCGGTTAACCCATTCAATGCTGACTTGTTGACATGAAATTAATTCCCACGCTGAAGGGTTTTTTTCTTTAATTTATATAAAACGAAATCACATGCAGCAAAGAACGAAACTCATCAAAGCAAGCAAGACTAAGACGCTGGAGGAAGTTGCAAGTGTCAGTGCCGACGGAAACTAGGGAAAGCCGAGAAAAGTAACGGAACCGATGCCTTAAATTCAAGGTATCCGCGCCTCTGGCTTGCACGGGATACCTTGAATTCAAGGCATCCGCATTGAGTGTGGGTAGACATGCTTAAAAGAAAAAGAATAAATGTCCTCTAGGTTTTCACTGACGCAGGTCCCAATCTTTTTCCACAATATCATTAATTCATTCATGCCTTTCTTCATCTCAGCATGATTTATTTTGCCTCTCTCCATCCCGGCCATAAAGCCTATTCTCTTTAACTTCCTCTTCCCGCTAACCCAATATCCTTCCCTATATTATGGCATTCAGTAACCCTTCACCCCTCATTACCTCTTCCAACCGCCTATTCTACCTCCTCCTAATCTTTACCAGAAGTTTTCGCTCCTCACTCAAAATACCAACAAATTCCTCTTTCTTTTCCATTTCTGTCCACCACACTCCCTGCATTCTCTTCCACATCCACCTTTCAAACTCGTCTGCAGCCTATTCTCGTCCTCTTTTCTCTGAGTCCACGTTTCAGCGCCATACAAGGCTACACTCCGTATTAAATTCTTCGCCAGTCTTTTCTTCACATTATTATACAAGATCCCCGTCATCAGAGCCTTCCTGTTGATGCACGCTTCTTCCGCTTGTGAAAATCCCCTTCTAATGCTTTTGCTATTCTGCCCAAGTTCCTTCAAAGTAGAACAGAGGTAGTTAAATTGCTCCAGTTCCACTCACCACTATTTGACCTCATGTAAACATCTCCTGTTAATACGGATTTTTTTCCGTCAAAAACATTCTGAGAATACTAAACAGAACCATCACAAACCTTAAAAAATCTAAATATTACCAATAAACTATCGGAACAAAATAACTATGGCGCGGCGTACTTCAAAATTTAACTCTACCATTTACACACCTGTTCCTTAGGCCACTCCACTCAAGCCCTGCCTCGAAATAACGAGAGCCACTTCCTCCCTCATTATGGTGTTTATTTTCTCTACATTCGTTAATTTTGCAAGCCCAAAAGTGCCTCGAGGCCGGCTTGGCCCAAAGGAAGCTAAAAGTGAGTTCTCAAGCAAAAACAAACGTCTCATTTATTAATAATGACTCAGGTTAGTGCAAGGTATCACTCCGCTCGAGATTAAATTAGAATCAATTATTCTTTCATGAACGCACATACCAATTCATTATGTAACGACGCGATATTGTTACCAATTTAACGTTCACCTTATAATTATTATTGATGGACTCTCAAATCATGTACCCCCATTGGAGAGAAAATTGGCAAATAAACTAATCAAATTTCGCTGTTTGAATTCCATATAAAAATATTTGTAGTGAATAATTTCCACAATTAATGTATGCCTATGTAAGTTAATTATAATGGATTTCTCATTTGATATATAACAAGGCTTATTTCACAGCGAACTTAAAAGTGCTGACTTTTAGCGTCGACGTGGTCTTTATTTTTCATAAGAACTTAAAGTTTAATTACTGGACATAATGCCGAAAATTTAAAAGTCGCACTTGGAGATAAAAATTGACTACTCCCACGATTTAACTTAGCCGTATCGGGCTTCATTTCGAAGAAGTACTTCGTTGAAATAAAAACACTTGTACTTGTCCACATATAGTTCTTATTTGTACAACGCGTTTCTCTGAAAAACGGCATTATTAGGTAAAAAATAATTCAGAGAACCTTTGTTTATTTTGAGGTTGAGGAAAGAAGGGGTCAGTGGAACCGGGGATCAAGGTCTGGGGGTGCGGGAAATGTTATTTTTAACGAAAAACAATTATAAAAGCATTCACGGTGACATCAAGAAAAAGTTTGTTACTCTTTCAGAATTTTTATTTTATTACGACCAGGTTTCGTCAAATAGTGGACATCATCTGGCGTAACATCATCAAATTCCACAAAGTTGAGCCGGAGAAGGCTTCATTTGTGAAAACATTGCCTGGACGTTACTGGTCCTGTTGATGCCACAATTCGGGAAAGTTCGTTGTATACATAAGAATGAATTGTAAAATGATACAAGTGTTTCTATTTAAATTATGAACACAGCAAAAAGACAGCTATCATTTAACAAAGCTGTAAACGGAATGCTAAACAAATGCACAAGTGATTATTTTTCCTCGCACTAGTATCTCTGTCCAAGTGCGTCGATAAGTTTTACTCACGTTGTTGATGCGATCCATGAAGAGGATTAAAAGTGATCGTTCGCAGCAGATTTCATGGAAGCAGACGCGGGGAAATCATGTGATATTTGGAAATCAAAGCACTCATCGGTGGATCAGAGCAAATGCATATGGAGTACAAAACCCCTTTGGCAAGCCACATCTCATTATACCCCTAGAGCTTTTCGCATTATACACAGCTGAATTGCTATTGCTCCTACGTAAAAATTCGCTAAAATGCACTCGGGAAAATGAAATAATGATGTTAAAAACGGAACATTATCAATTTATGAAAAGCGAACAACCATATGTTATTCATCTGTTTATATGCAGGGTAAAAATCCTTTTTCGGTACATACACACAGAATTATCATAAAAATCCACGCAGAAACAAGGCCCTAGGCCACGTATAAAAACATGGTGTACTCCTACTAAAAGGTGTGTTTTCATGTGATAGCACTTACTTCTTTCAAATTTGAAATCTGCTAGTGAATTATAATGAATTCTGACCGTGGATAATACTAAAAGTTTGTTTTTATTGAGGAATGATGAGAAAATGCACCATATAAATACTCGGTATAGAGTGCTGTGAAGTGAAGCAGAAAACGCTGTAAAAGAATAGAAAAACAACGCGGGTCATTACATGCCAAAGCACCGACAAAAATGAGGAATTTGCCCTCACTATCTCAGATTTGGACGACATTTTTTTTGTGTTTTCCTTAGACTTGAGGAAATTGAACCCTGAAGAATGTATCCTAATCGCATTCCCATTGAATTTCTTATTTATTCTCTTTCCTGTAGTCTCGTTATCGCATAAGCCAACAATAAAAATTCTGTTCACTATCCACGTTTTTCAAATTAGTTTGCGTATTTAGAACTTGACCGTTACGACAAAGTTTTAGCCGCGGGGTCATTCCAAGTGAAATCACGGACGAGTTGCTTAAATTATCTCAGATTTGCAGGAAATGTTTTGTGTGTTTTCCTTATAAAGCCCTAGGTGTGTATATACAATTTCTATGAAAAATATTAATTTTTTGCGGAGATACGGGGATATGAAAAATTCGACATTTGTAAAAATAAGTCCCAGACTTTTCCCATTTTTTCAGATATAAGAAAGCCATAAAGTTCCGGAAAGAATTTATTTGTACAAAAACATTAATGAATCATGAAAATGAACAAGAATGAATTAAAAATTTTCTAAGGTCTCATGTACTTTATTCATAAGGCATTTTGCATCGTTTCAGAACATTCAGACGGATAAATGGCCGCTACTTAGCAATTAATCCCTCAGCCATAGGAAGTGGACTACGTCACTTTCGCCAGAGAGCTTGACTGGACAAAATACAACGAAATAGTGATGGAAGAGAGAGCTGGTTTGAAAAAAATTGAAGCAAAACTGTTGCGGGAAACGTGAGAACTGGAAACAAATAATGAATTGCGATAGATTAGGGCAGAAACACCTGAGTGGTCTTCATCATCGAAAAGTAACAGGAGGGAGGAAGCGGCAATAATTCCATTAAGAGTTGAGCACCCATCATTAACTCATTCCTACCTGTTAACTGCGGTTGTTTGTTTCTCAACTCAACTCAACAGACGAGAGAAATTGTGGCAAAAAAGCAGGGGCTGGCCCTTGAATTGTTGGGTAGTAATTTTGTTGCTTTTGTGACAGAAACCTGTTTCTATTAGTTGTTGATCGAGAATACTTATATCACGCTGATTTCCTGAGCTTGGAAAGGGTTTGTTGGCAGACGAGCGTTTTCGGCGAGAAAATAATTTCCCGTAACGCTTAAAATTTTTCTCAAGCGCAGTGGGAGCGTGCTAGGCCCAGAGATTCGAAGATCAAAGCCACGCTCTATTTCCAATTTTGAAGCGTAATGTGAGATGGAAAATATGGCAAAAAGGGGGAGGGAATGCATAAAAAAGGCCACATAAAAGAGAACAAAAAACCTCCCGGCTGTCATAAGTGCGACTTCTGTCTCTAAAGCACGGATTAACAGGATGTGAAAAGTACTCGGCCCAACATAAGCGATCGAATATCGGCGAAATATTTGTGGTGATTCTAGGCGACAACCCTGATGTATTAAATAGAGTTATTGCTTAAAGACACTGGCGTTACATACATTTTGTGAGTACGAACCTTGCCTAATTTACTAAAAGAATACACGATGGTATCATAGGTGCATTTTTGCACTTGTGTTCACGATCAGTTTTTTTTCAAAGCAACGGGCATCGTACGATGCAAAATGACCTCGACGTCGACACACCCTTATAAACAGAACCCTACTCTACGGAAGAGAGCTGAACACGTAACATTTCAACTGGGTCAGAAAACTCTAGAGGGCGCACTCACTACCTTTCCCAGCTTGCTCCGTATTCGTAGTAAATCTGGTTGGTACCCTGAATCCAAGGTTGCCTGTAAATACGTCGACTCAATCCGAACGTTCCCATGTTTGATTTCCATTCTAGTTAAAAGTGAGGACCGCATGGGCTTCTAAAACTGAGACTTCGGCGAGTCCATTCCCCTCGCCTGCATAATAGTTTTCGCTTCCGTCGTATAATACAGTGCTCGAAGCAGTAGTCGACGAAATTTAAAACTCACAGGCTTGCCAGTAAAATCCCTCACTCTTTCAAATGGCGTCAAAACTCTTTTCAAACTAGCCTAAGATCATACCACAGCACAAAATTCGCTGTCTCCCGTGAATTGATGGCTTTAAAATGAACATTGGTTTAAATACATTAATTTATATAATTATTTCATTAAATTAGCTTACCACTGTACTAGACTAGGCTACACATAGTTACTCTTATTTAATTTCACGGATAATTTGGATAAAGTATGATTTGAAATCAAATTTGACACGCGGAAAACATTTGATTGCGGTTTTTTCCAAAAATGAATTACGAATATGCCAATCCGGCCCTTGAATTATTTGCGGCGCGTCATCGTGATGATTTTGATTTGACGGGCAGGTTTTTTTTCTCACTATTTCGTGAATAGCTCGCTATCTTCCAATGAAGTAAGAGAGGACATTAAACTCTACCACTGGGAACAACAGGGCAAAACCTCGCGTCCGTCAATGCTTCACCTTCCCATTCCCCAAGCTCACTAACAGACAAGGCGTCCGTTTAGGGAATGGGTAATCGATTGGAGATGGAATGATTGATTACGCTCTTGATCGAACCTGAACGAGATTGAGAATCTTAAACCCCTTCACCCACCTAACCCTTTCCTCCCTCCTTGACCTTCGCTTGGCAAAACGGGAGGGAGATGCGGGGCCAGGGTTCCTACTCATTCGGCTGACTCGATAAAACTTAGGGTCGCCATTTAGCAACACTTAATTGTTTTCTTTTTAAACGCCAAGATAGAGAAAAGGCGTTATGATTTATTACAGGTGGTATGGCATATAATGGTAGGAGACTGGTGGTTTAGACACTCCAAGCGCAGAAGTCATGTCACATCGTCTAGACAAAGACTTTAAACCTAAGGCAAACGCCACATCCTATCCTGAGGTGGGATTCGAACCCGCGACCTTGGGGTTGCCTGGTAGGCGCATTGACCTACCTCGATACCATAGCCATACGTTACCCGTATGTAGGTACCATTAATATTTTCTGAGTCTCGCGGCTCAGTAAATATTCAAGGTACCTACGAATGCCTATTTAGCAAAAAATGAGAATGCACATTTAACTACAGCCCGTGCAAAAAGTTAAGATACCGGAGTTTGAGACGTTATATCTCAATACCAATGATACCATTGCAACGACATAACCTACACGTTCAAGTTATTTTTAATTTCCGTAATAAATGTGGAAAATTCATAAATTTTCCACATTTATTCCTATTAGTTTCATATTTTTATGGGACTTCGATTAAAATAGTTACGGTTTTTTGCAGCCGAAAAAACGGCAGCACCCCTTTGTACGCTAAAAATTTGAAAACCGAACAGTGAACGTCCATTTTCCTTATAATAAGTTTAGAGAAATTTATTCTAAATGCATATATGGAAGCACAATGTTGAAACGATAAATTTTATACTAGATTTTGTTAGTTTTTGAAACTGCTGTTTCCATTATTTGTTGGCTTATGAAAAGTTTAAAAGTTTCGAGGGCAACGAATAAAAGCGTGTATAACGATTATGTAAATGAAAGCGCTTTGTTTATATGTTCTTAATTATTCAGCGTCCCCAAATGAAACTTAAAATTCAGCTTTTTTAAATATTAATTGACACTGGCGACGAGTAAAACTACTGAACGACATGATTTAGTAAAAAACATAAAAATAAAAATAGGAAATAATAATATTCACCGATCAAAGCACACACTTTGACACGCAATAGAAATCGCTTCCCGAATCTTCGAAACAGCTGCGCGCAACGTGTCACCGTCTTGGCAGTAAAATGAAAATCATTTCTTCAGCTCAGTACGCAACATTTCTTTAAAGAGTGAAAAAATACCTCGACATGGATAAATCGTAAAACATGGATAAATCGTTCCGTATTCGCCTTGTATTGAAAATAAAATAATTTTCTGAGACAGGCGAGAATATGTCTCGTATAAAAGAAGACGACCTGCCATCGATGGGAAATTTCCTTGCCAAACGGTTACGGATTAAACGCGCGACTGGATTGTCGGAGGAGGAGTCCCAAGGGAATGCTGTCGATGGATGCGAGGTCCGCGTACTTACGTACACACACGCGACTGAAAACAAATCGTGGAGAGGGTTCTAGGGAGGAGGAGAGGAGAGATCGGGAAACCACGGACGAAGAAGGCACGGACGAAGAAGGCGAAGAAGGGCTGAGCGAAGACGGGCCTTCACGAGGAGAAAGCGGGACAAAGGTCGAAAGGGATGGGGAAGCCAGCCACGGGAGGAAGGGGGAGGGGGGGTGGAGGAGGGAGCGAGCAAGTGCTGGGCTGTCCGACAAATAATTGACGATGTAAATAATAGAGTCGAGACGGACTTTCGGGGCCGTGAGGGGGGAGGGGGAGGAGGGAGGTGTATAAAGAACAAGGGGGATGGTTTGGGTGGGGTCGAAATTGCATGAGGGACCCCTTAACTTGGTAGCAAGAGAATATTTCATAAATCCACCCCCCCTCGCCACCCTTTTCGGAATCCTTAAATTCTCTATTCATCATCTTTTAAGGGCTCTGCCCACTAAGGGAAGAGGAGTGGGAGAGATATGGGTTTGGGGGAATAAAGGGACGAAGAAGGAGAAGAAAGGGACTGGAGAGAAGGGGTACGAAAGGGAAGTAAGTAGGGACACCGCATTAAAGATTCAGGAGATGGCGGTCACTTTCCCAGCACTCCTTGCTACTCTCTCTCTCTCTCTCTGCGCCTCCATTTTTATTTCTCCGCCTTAAGGCGTCTCCCCGCAGGCCACTCTTCTTCTCCTTTAGTTATCTCCCTGTCGCGGGCGAGAAGTACGTATTTGCCAAGCCGCTGGGCATGCGGCGAGCGGCGTTACCGCAGAGTTAACCCTTATGTATTAGCAGATCCGTTTGTGTACACAGCACACACTCAAACCCGGTGCTCGGTTTAGGTTTAGGCTTTTTCCTCATTCGTACAAAATTCATGGAACAAAAGACACACATTCATTACGGCTGAGAACTTCAGACCATTGTAATTAGCATTTTTTTCCTTTTCCGGAAGACTGGTTCCTTTTAGAGCAAGAAGGCTTGTAGGATATGAAAGGGACGATCTCACTTACTCTCATGGCTGACAGTTATGCAAAACAGGGAGACATAGGACGTTTTGCGCTGAGTAGACACGACCTACACGGAGATTAATCGAAGATCAAAACTTTAATAATATTTACTGACAATTATGACATACGCAGGCTTATTCTAATGTTATTTACAATTTTGGACGTCATTTTGGTACTGGCAGATTACTATGCGATATTAAAAAAAGTCTAAGAACTCCAAAAATGTCCATCGAAAAAAATGCACCAAAAATTTGGGGAATGAATAATTGTTTCGATCATGTCACACAGCATTTCGCTGTAAAAATACCGAATGCGTGAGCTACAGGAAGCTCTGGCTATGCCCACAGAAGTGGCAAATAATGTTTCCAGAGTAAGTTGAGTTACATCCTTAGATGCTAAAAGAGATTCATCTTATTTAAGCGTCGTTTTTTATCCTTTCGGGACCCGGAACTCAAAAACTGAGTTAGCCAAGGCATTTCATCCAGGAATAAGGACCAGGAAAGTGCGTCGGAGAGAACATTACGCAGCCAAATTATTATTTCATTTACATCTACATGCAACCCGACGACCAGTAGGGTGTCCCTTAAAAATGAACTTCAATATTTTTATTCGCACCACTTTTTATTCTTTTCCTTTTGTTAAAAGTAGCTACTATGCAAAATTTAAACATATCAGAGAAATTTTTCCCGTGCCACAAGGTGTTTGAAGGTTTGCAATTTTAATTGAAAAATACAAGAATTATCATAAGAGAGGAATGAAGCGGAAATCAATGTTATACACAGTAGTGTAACTTTCTGAAGTTTTTAAGGTTCCAGTTTTTCTTATTACTGTCCCCTCCTCCCTCCCGCCACTCCCTCCTTCCTTTCTCCCCTTGCCCCACCTCCTCGGTCCACACTGCCACTACGACTTTCGGAACAAAATAACGCGTTCTGTTAATACAAGCGAAGGGCGGCCGCTGCTGATAGGCGGCGGGAGCCCGTTGCTTGTAAAAGCAGGAAAAATATACAAAGTATGTGTTTTCTATAAATATCGGTCCGTGGGGGAAAAATTAGCTATGACTAGGAGGACCAGTGACAGTATTGCGTCGCTTGCGCTGCACAACAGGACGTGGACTGAAAGCAACAGAACTCATAGTTTATTATGTTACGTGTTAGTACCAACCCCAAGAAGGCTCTTCGGACGCATGTATTTCTTATAGGAAATTCTTCAGATGAGATAACGGGTGCCAAGTTACCTTCACGCATACAGGTATTAAGTTTCTTTTTCGGATACATTCACAAATCTTCCCTTTCAAAAGCGTGCAATAGCACCGCAATGGAAGTGATATGCTTTTGGGAAAAAGTTAAAATACCCACTAAACATCTGCCCCGCGTTGTGAAACTAGTGAAGTTTTTATACATGGAATGGAGATCACTCCAGAAAACCCGCATTCACCGCGACAAGACCCAAATTGCGAGAGAGACCTCCTTCAAAAATTCTTTTGAAGATATTTTTGACATCGCCACGGTTGATGCACTGCAGGTGATGACGAATGAGGAAGATAAAGCTTTCTTGATAAACCAGCGAAAGAAAGGGCAAAGGCTTTATTTTTTCTGCTCAGGAAGGACACAGGCGTGATGATTACTGGGAATTTTTGGAGCTCGTCTGCATGTACCTGGGAGGCACACCTCCACGCGGAATTAAGTTCGCGAAGCCGGTTGCCGTACATGAAGCTAGATTTATGGCCAATGCAATTTACTCGTTGAAAATCATGCTGTTCAAAGGCCAGTTCCAGATGACGAAAAGAGAAGAATATGGTTTAAGAGACGTTTCTGTGTTCATTGTGTTTCTATACGTTAAAGATTGGTTATCTGCTCCCAACGCTATTTCTGCCCCATACAATGATTTAAATTTCCTAAAAAATTTGATTATGTACGGAAATGTAAACAAACGAGTGTCCCAAACAGCTATAAAAACATTCTCCAGGCATTTAAGGTATCATACGCAGCAACTTACTGGCCTGGCTTTACTAGATCCAGCTGTAACGTTAGACTGTAAAGAAAAGATGTTAGAAAAGATTAAGTCTTGTAAATGCTCTGTTCCTATGCAATAGTACCGAGATACTCATCCGAAAATTGATTTAAATGAGCTGAATACGTTGGTTAATAGCAATTTGTATGATTTTGTTGGCCCTTATACTCTATATTTATTCAAAATATTTGGGTTATCTCATCAATTTGTTGATGAGCATCCAAGTTAATGGGATCAATATCAGGATTTTCAAGAAGCCTGCATGTTTTTCTCTGATATGTGTGTGACTAATGATACAGCAGAGAGAGGTGTAGCAATTACTCAAGACTACCTCCATAGTGTAAGAAGTGAAGATAATTTGCAAAATATGCTTATTGTGATGCAAGCAACACGTCGAAAGTATAGAGAATGCACCAAGGACAATTTGTCTCAAATCATGTTTCAGCCAGTATTTCATGCTAACCCTCATTTTCCCTCTCTGTAGTTAGGATTTTTCAAAATATTATTTATAGTAGATATGTATTCATAGCTTCACAGTGACTTATCATTTCGTAAAAATAAATAAAAAATTTCCAGCAACACTTAAGTTTGTTTCCCTGTTTTTTTCACTAAATTTCAAAATTTCTCCGGTCTTGTGGCACATGAAAAATTTATACGATCGAGCTGAAATTTTGCACTGTTTATTTACTATTACAAAGGAAAAAAATGTAAAGTGGTGCAAAATGAAATTCCAAAAAAATAATCGGCCATATAAGGGACACCCTAATAACCAGGGGGGTAAAAGGGAAACAAATTAGGTGGGGGAAGGGACGAAAAGTGAAATGCAATTGACGGGTTACTAAATATGTCTCGCTCTGATATTTTCATTATCATTAATGGAGCCTAAGAATAGGAACTTTTTAGTACCTCTTACACGGTGTGCCTATCTCTATTATTCTCTCACTTCTGCCAAATCTAGATATGTAGTGTGGGGGGAAAACTAATATCCTCCTCGTCATCTTGATGCTCCCGTAATCGGAATTTTTCAAGTATGCTTAGCCTTATGTGTGACATCTGAGACTTCGCAGCACTGAGACCTAGTGGCGCTTTCATTAATGTGTGATATTCTCTGCTTGCCCAGTGCCATTTTTCATATGTCGTGCCACCTTCGATTGTAATTTTCTCAATTCACGCATTAAATAAATTTTAAAGTTCTAGAAACTAAACGTTTTTGGCGCACACGAAATGTGGCTCACTGTAGCGTTGGATACAGCTAAAAAAACTTTTGATAAATTTATCACCAAAACACTGAATGAAAAATATATTTTTATATAATAAAAATGGAATATATATTTTTCCAGTACGTAATCACTTCTATCTCCCACTCCTTCCCCTAAATGTCCCAAAGAATTCAACTCATCAAAATAACTTGAGAAAAAACCAACGAATGGTACCGTAATAAAATAGTGAAAAAATATAATATTTGACGTAAAAACAAGATATTTTATAAACTGTTGTCCCACATGTTTTGCGAGGAACAGATCACCTTGTGCACAAATATTGGGAGGTTTACATTCGATCTAGTGTGCTTGGTTACTTCGCAACACGACAGTGCACTTGCTTTCCATTAGTTTCACACCCTGCGCACTTAGCAGCGCACTTCAAAACAGAACGAGAGTAGAATTGATGTACGCAAGTCAATAGAAGAACTTTGATTATCTCATCTGCGATTATTGTTTATGAGTTGATTTTCATCAAAGGCGTCAAAATGGATTATGTAAAGTTACTGATTACTCCTCTGTAAAACGCTAGCATTTTAAATACGTATATGGAACGAACTCGTGAACGAGTATTACTAACTGATCTAACAAATTATTCAGCCACGACTAATATGCACCTGCAGAATGCTACCTATCGGCAAATTACCAATAATTTTGCCTTAGCACATCGTACCATTCATCGTCGTTTGCGTGCGCCAAAGTTCACTGATGTGTTCCAATCCGCACTAACTTCAAAACCTGGGAATAGAAATGTCCCATTGTTTTTAAACAAGCAAACGTATCGTGTGACCACAAAATAAACAAACATAACATCAGAATATGTAATGCTAAGGTATGCTCATAAACTGGCAACAGTCATCTATTTCGTGCAATAGCCCACCTCGTGTACGGAGTGAGAAAATAATTGCGAAATTATTCACCGACAAATTGTGATGAAACAGCCACGTAACGTCAAATTTTATACGAGGGTAGGCGAGAGGGCGATGACGAAGTGTCGGTTTCTACTACTTCATCTTCTTTTACCAATCCGATTCACTCCATAACCGACCGCTTTGTGCTTAAGAGCCCAGAGATGGAAGTTACCTGGTTTTAATTAATGATTGGTATCTGTTTCGTCACCTCGACGCCGTCACCAAATGCTCCCACGTTCACCGCACTGTTTAGTCGCTCCGCCACCGCGCGATCGCGGTGAATACGTGATTGATTCCCCGCGGTCGCACTCGCGTTATAAAGCCCACACACATACATAGGTATCTATTGCCGCGGATCGATACATTAGCCATCATACAGGATTGACGAGGGATAATGAATGGAGGCGTGGGCGGTGTTTAATTAAAAGACTTACGATGGAGTCTGGTATCGCCAAAGACATCCCTAGCGACTACATTACACGGTGCCATTTTTCTTTAATTATTATTATTTATTAGCTCACAATTACTATTAATGAAGTGATTAAAATACTTGAATCTTTCGGAGATTAAATGAGCTGTAAATTCTTTGTGTTTTCATTCACAGGGCGTCCATTCCAAATTGAGACATTCTTCAGCCGCTCACTTTAAAGAAAAATATTTTAGGGCATAAAACACTTAAATCACAACCTTAGAAAAGAATACTACATAGGACAACATATATTGATAATAGAAAATTTTAATTACCACCTTGTATAGTTCTGTAGTTAGTTGAAACAAACACGATAGAAATATGTATGTAGAGTGATTATTGGACTATTACAGTGTTTGTAGACATCCCCATAATTCGATTTTGAAACTATGGCTGAAGTGATTAAACTACAATAGGACTATGGATATAGTGATTATAGCTACTCATAGAGTTATTATGGGAATTTTTGCAGTGATTATAGAAATCCTATAATCGCTATATGAAGTTCTATAGTAATTTTTTACTAAGGGATTGATAATTTAAAGTTATTCAAATTCTAGAAACTTTGGTGGGAATAATTGTTCAGAAAATGTGTACACCTCTCTCCATTCGTTTGCGGAAAAATCGTTTCAATACGCGACTTCCTTCAGCTACTCAGCTAAAAGAAGTACGTATATTAACTCTAATTGACATAACTATAATTACTTTGGTTTTGCCATTATGAAGAGCTAATACGGAGTCACTTCAGAAACGACACGATTTAAGAAAATTGTGAATATTTGAGGGCTCCGAAATCCTCAATGACCTGTCACTCTTCTATTCTCCGTCAAAACGTAGTATAAAGAGCAATTCATTCCAAGTGGGACGCTTTGCGCACACAACTGGAATGAAAGAAGAGAGGAGAAGAGTGGGAGATATGAAAAGAATAAAATACGGAACGAAAACTTAGTTTCACGAGTGCTGGACGGGGAATGGGAGGGGCGAAAATACCTACTCGCGTAGGGACACGGAGCGAAACAGACCAGATAAGAGTTGGAATGTCGATTCAGATAAATTGGTGTTTGCAGAGCATTATGAACTATTATGTAAATTGCGCTTCAGAGGCCAAGGGACAAAATTCGAGAGCGAAGAGATACCCCGGGAGATATAGGCGGCAGCTCGGTTGCTGGAGACCTACAAAAAGTAAAATTGGCGAGACGTGCAGAGGTGAGGCTAACTTAGTTCGAAGGGGACAACCAATCGAAGCGACTCGTGGGAAGCAGAGGGAGCGCGCGAGGACGTGAGGAGCGAATGAAAAGATATTCAGGCCATTTCCGAAAAAGGCTAACGAAAGAGGCGGATTTAAACTTTCGATTTGGATCTGGGTTAAAAAACTCTAACCGTGGTTTAAAAATAATAATAAATAACATGCCAAAGTTCGAAGACAAACTCAATTGCTCTTTTATTATGAGCGCAGAAAGCGTGAGGGCTTCCAAAATAGTTTCCAACCTCGCTGGCGTTGAGGTTAGGTAGGTAATATGTGGCAAACCAGTGATCATAGGTTTGAATTTAGCCAGGGTGATATATTGACCATCTTGGCATACTTATTACATATGTAAAACTAGCTCTGCTTTAGTCCTTTCTTCCCGCATGGATACATTGCCGCATTGTATTGCATACATAGTCGATAAAAGGCATGAGAAGTGAGTAACAAAAATACATTTTATCAAATGAAGTTTTTAAAAATAATGAGTTAATAAAAAAAATAGATGCATGCCAATATCTCTACTCATAAAAAAGAAAAACATTTTTCATTAAGGATTTGAGTGAAGTGAACTGTTATGCCCCCGGTATACGTCTCTGGGTGCATTGAAGCGTTATATTAAAAAAAAGTTTTCTATCAATCTCAAGTCCGCAACGAAAGATGTGGGCACTGAAGCGAACAAAATTTCACGTGTTAGCATCCGGGACATAAGTAAGCTTGTTGAAAAGTCGACAATGAATCAATCAAAATTTCACGTCACACCCGGAGCATATATGAGATGTTGAAAAGTCGCACCTTAGATTTTGTCACGTAAAAGTCTCTGGCGAAATTATCAGAAAATGGATGATCGCGAACTACATGGAGACACGAAGAGAGATATTTCTATTTATTTTTATCTTGTGGTCAACGACGCCAAAAATGGACCCTATTGCACCATATTCCCTGCCTACAAAGGCGAGAGAAAAGGTGGTGCTGATTATTCCGGAGGTCATACGGTAAAAGATGACTCTACTCTGATAGGCTCGGCCACACCGGACGGTTGCGCACCCGGGTTAGTCATGAAATAGTGCTAATGGTCCGCAATTGGTCGCCTGACTACAAAAAAAAGACGCTGCACGACACTTTGATACACTGCGGCGTCGCTGTTTTGAGTCGGAGACCCAAGATTCGTTGGCCAAAAATACTTGTTCTGTTGCCACCTGTGACCTCCAGAATTTATGACCCATAATTCAGCAACGTGTCGTAGATTATCCAGAGATAACTCCCTGCCCAATGCCTTTATATTCATCTCTTTGGTCGGCCTTGGTGATCCAAGTAGCCTTTGGATTTCGATGAAACATTCCACTCTTTCACGGAGCCAAACTAACGAAGGGTAAAAATGCACTCACGGCCAAGGAAAAACGCGAACCAGCGATTAATATGCAGACCAATTACCAGGGAGACAAAATAAAAATTATTACTTGAAATTCGTGACTGGCCTCCTCATTTTTGTATTACGTCGCTATTTTTATGAAATGCTAATTTTTCATTGTTTGAACGATGTAAAGGGCAGACGCCCTGTGAAAGATTATATTCCTTTCATTCCATTTACATCCTTTTCATTGTACCGTGTACATCGAGCTAATAATATTTATGCTTTGAAGAGACAATTTCAATCCAAAGATGAATAAAACTAGTAGCAAAGCAGAATACCAACTGAATGGGAACTTCATTTTACACTTAGTACGAGGTGACAAATGTGATTTATAAACATGATTGGGTAACAACTTATTTCTCCCGCAGGTGTGAGTTTCCAGATATTACATAATAATTGTCATTCCTAAAGAAGCGTCCTAAGAGCCGTGTAATATTTGCTTCTCATGAAAGGAGAATACTTTGATGATTATCCAAAAAAAAAGAAGAGGGAAATAGGGAGAGAGAAATAGATAAACTAAGGTGCTCTGTTTCGTACTATGAGTAATGTTTGCGATGCGCTGGATCCTAAAGGGCAAATGCTAGAGGCTGTTTCTACTTCCTACCTAAGTGAGTCGAACATGTAGGACGTACCTAAGGCAGCAAAGTTTCATGACGAGGTTCATCATTCACGCTCGGACACATGAGGTGAGTCACTTAAGCCTTTCATGTCGGAGGTGAAGTAGGAATTGCAACTTATGCTCGTGGACCGTACTTGAGCATGTGCAAATGTCACTAGGTGGCAATGACGTCAATACTTGAATTAACGTGGAATATTCTCCAAAGCGTAATAGCCCTTAGTGTCGTAAAATTTACATACTGAGGAGAAACTCATGCTGTTGAGTTTGATGAAAAAACGAGAGCCAGTCACAGGTCAGTTGCATATTGTAAAGTTATCCGAAGAAGGTTTTACAACAACAGTTGAAAACTGACAATTTTCTAAAAATGCACAGTTAGAAAATACAACCTTCCCGTCAAACTTGGTTTTATACAACATTTTATGGAATAAACCTGGTACTATTCCAATAATATTATAGTATAAAATTACAAAAAGCATTTTCCACGAGCAATAGGCGTGTATATGTATTAACAATATTTTGACTACTCAAAATTTGTGAAAAGCCTTTTTGCTTTAATTCTCTCTGCTAGCCTCCTGACGGTATTGCTCATGTCCAATGAGGGGTTTATGCTGTGAAACTCAAAATTCCACTTCAAGCACATACCGAATTTTCGTTACAATTTATCCTACCTATTTTCTATTTAGTTATTATTTAGTTAGGCTATTAGTTTCTTGGATATTATTTACTTGATATTCTCTGAGTCTCTCACATGAATCATTGATTAGTACAAAAACACGATATTTAAGCACCCATTGAAAAATGCAAATTCACAATGAAAAAAATTCATTGTGAATTCGCATTTCATACTAAACAGAATTATGACAATGACTACAATCCTTAAATATTTTTCTCAACATTTCATTGGAAAATCAGCCATTACAGTTTTTATGCAAAATTGTCCATTTGGTTTCATTCCGCACATTAATACTACATCTATCCTTTATTGTAATTGTTGATAGACGTACTGCCATCTTATTTTTACTACTTGCACAAAGTCTCTTCTTTCGATCCTCAAGACACTTATGACGCCGACTGAATCAAAGGATAAAAGAAGCATAAAGCAAAGATTTCTAAAATGTTCAAGAGGCTCGCTTCCAAATTCTGAACACTTCCATTACTTAATCTTACCATTTGATCTTCCTATGATCTAAAGCTTATTTCCAGTTTTATAATTTATTTACATACAGTAAGAGTGGAAATAGGCTTTATCTAATATCTATGTACTTACTATTTGACCTTTATTTAATTAATTTAATTTATATAATGTAATGTATTTAATTTAATATATATTGTAAATGTAAAATTTTATTTAACTTATGCTACAAAGATTTTGTAAATGTAGACATATACGGTTCACAGACGGAAATGACGACAAATATCCCCGAAGGAAGATTCAAACGTTCAAGGATCCATTTACCTTGTATCCGAGGTATGCGAGGAGCAGGGCTTCCGTTAGGCTGACCATCGCTAGCACCACCTGGACAAGCCATAGCTCCAGTGGTCTGTTCACCCACAGAATGGCTTCCCAGTTGATTATGGGGTTCTCCTGAAACTCTTCCTCGGTCAGGTTGCTCGATAATATGTAAATGGTTTTGTTTCCGGGTAGACAATCGTAACTGGGTGGAGGGCAGAAACAAAATACATTGCATTAGAGTACCTCTGTAACCAGGAAAATGTCCGCTATGCATTTACTGTGTATCTCACGTGATAATACATATAAAGAACAACCATGCAACAAACGGAAGTGAATCTAGACGATATAACTAGTTTAGCGTAATGGGTAAAACATCACATAACTCAAAAGTGATTGAATCGAATCCCTTGCCAGAGTTGTGGCTCCATCATGGTTTTGGCTGGGGCACATTTGCATTTACGGGCATATTTGCTGCCCGCTAAAAGAAATTAATAAAGAACAAAAAGAAGTTTTTCTGGCGGATATTTTACCATTTTAATATTACTGGAAATATTTTTTTACTTCAAAAGTATTACGATATTTAATTCGTGAAAGCATAAAACTCGCTAGATTGGTTTTTCGCAAATGATAAAAAAGGATTCCATACAATTTAAACATCGCACTCAAAAGTGTATTAAACGAGGAAGTATTTATGCCCTATATTAAAAATATAATTTGTTTAATACGTTCTCATGGATCAGTAACTATACTAAGGTTTCAATTTCACAAACAACTGGTATATTACTGCATATGCTTCAACAAATGTCGTGGAGTTAGACAAAAACCAACAGGAATGTATTATCAAGCCTATAAGTGGTATCAATAAGTTACTTAGCGTACCAAGTTGTACGCTAAGCAATATATTGGTAATTTGGCTTCGGAAGGCAACTTAAGACTTACTCATAAAAAATAGGGACGTTTTCCAATATTGCTTGCCTGGAGGAAATGGTCACCAATGCCCATCTACCCTATCCCAGAAAGTATACAAAATTGACCTGACTCACTAAAAAATTGAAAAAAAGTGCACAAATATTAGGTCTTGAATAGCTGCAATGTATCGGATATGTTAACCAAGAATGGCTTCTACAAGAATTCTTCACTGACAGCGAATCTTGAGCAGCTTCACCTAATGAGTGAGGTATGAATTCTGATTTAACATATTTATTTCAACGTTTTTTCAACTTTTAACAGGAAATAATCTCTGATCAGTAAATGATTGACAGGTTGCATTGCGAGAATTAAATACTTCAGGTACACAAAAAAGAAAATGATTAATATTTATTGATTAGCAAATAAGTTAATGATATTCTATACACGAATCTATTGGTTTACAACTTGTTTTACTTTACCTCACTTGAAAAGCTTGAATTTTACCTCACGCTTCTGACAAGCCATGTGGCTTAGAAGGACAAAGAATATGTATATACCATAAAAGCATATTCATAATAAAAATGGTTGTTTAAAAAAAAACTACATCTGGATGCAGGCGCGAATTTGTTCAAGACGTGTCACATTTATCACTTAGATTCAAAGAGATTGCGTTCGGCATATTTTGCGATGAAATGTTTCAAATGCTTTTTCCAGGACACGAGAAGAATTGAGAGAAATTTCACCAGCAGAAAATCCTTGCTTCTTTAAACTTGTAATGAGAACTTTGTCCACAAATGGATGGAAAAAAGCCGAACGAGGATGTTTCAGAGGATTCTGTATTTTGTGCCCAGAAACGATTTAAGCGGAACAAGGAGGGAACTGGTGGTATTTTAATCAGCAACGATGATGATGAACTGAATGAAAAACCTTTTTTAATGAAAAAGTATTTAAGGAATGAGACCTTACGTGTAAATGAGGAGGAAAACTTTAGCTTCATGTATCAGTCCATCACATCCCTATTCCCGAGCTAAATGGCTGGTAAACAGATCAAACATCTCAATGGATTACAATAAATAGACTCGAAATACTGAAAAGCGTTTCAAGCAAAGAGATTAACAATATGGGATGAATAATGAAGAACAACCACGTTAAGCTTGAAATATTTGGCATAAAAATCAGAAAATGCATTGAAATGCGGAAGAAGCAATGTAAAACCACTGATTTTACTTATTAGCACGAATGATATCCGCTTCAAATGCACAAACACATAAGACTACACGGAAAACACATTTTAAAGTCTTAAAGTCGCTTTGGTATACATGAGAAATGTTGTTTGATACACAGTTAATGAATTATTAAAAATATGAAGTTTTACTTTCATGTTAATTACCCACACTGTTAAACAGTGTACACATATTAAATGTATAACAAGGTTTCAAATATTTATACTAAAAGAAAATAAAGTATAGTACGCGAATATAATACATGAATTAATCAAGTCAATAGAAAGTCACAGAAGTGTCTCAAAGATAAAATCAATATTTTCCTTCAATATAACTGTTAAGAACTTCGTAAAAAAGTACTTTAAATTCGAATTATCACCATACAAAAACATTCACGCAACACTTCTAATTAATGCATTTACCTCACATATCACTTACCATGTTGCTTCAATGGGGTTTCCTTCCGTGACCACTCGAAATATATACAGGGCGCATGTTAGGAGCTTGAAAAGTAGGTTTGCTATTCGGATTCGAAGGCCTGAAAGAAATGAAAAAAAGAGTAGAAGCATCAGAATTTTAATTGCTACTATCCACAAAGCTGTGATGAATACGGGGTTAAAACTCTGTTAGCGAAGTAGTGGACGACTTCAACAAAGGCATTTAAGATTAATTACCAAGCGGCATCAACAAACTCACTCGGCAGGATTACGTTATTAAAGTTTGTGAACAGGCCTCGGATTACAATTTTTGAAGCAATCCTTTAGGGGAAAACTTTAAATAGTCCCAGAAGTCAACTTTATGGCGGAGTTTCAACGCCAGGCTCTCCTTCCGTGTATCAACACGCCGAGCGATATGAATTTAAATCACCTCATTTTTCCCCGCAGAAACGCAAACCCTCATCCACCCAACCTACTTACGTTACTCTACCGCTTGAATTATGTTTTTATATATCTAGCACGAGGAAGGTGCCGGAATGGGGAAAGGGACAGAGGAATTGTGAGACGGAGGACCCAAAAGCTTATAAGCTCTCAGTCTCACGTCCATAAGAGCTAATTATTTGCATAGTTCACCCTGCACTGCACTACTCGGCTTTTATTTCGGAACACACCCTTAACTTCACTTCTTCCAGATCTCTACACCCTCAACTTGTGTGAGGAAGGGTACTTAACATGACTGAAGAGATACCCTTTTGAGAATGGAACATTAGCCCAATAGCCCACCTATGCTGCCAATGAGACCTTTCACTAGGTTTGTCGATATGTGGAGTAGCTATTTAGTTGATTTGCTCCATAATCCTTATCTACTACCTCGTACTAACAGCACGACGTGCATGTTTCCGGCATAACTTGTATTTCTGCGCATGTATGTAGTCGCAAAATACATCAGTACAAATAGTTTCCCTAACATTGGTGGCATTCTTATGGTGTAGTGCATGTTGGTGAAATTTCGCCTCCTGACAAGTGTTTGCAGGCTTTGCTAATGTATCAATATTAGTAGCTTCATTAAATTTATTTGGGTAGAGTGTAGTGAATGTTGGTGATAACTCACCCCCTGCCACATACCCTTGAGGTGGCTTTCAGGTTATTATGTAGATTTGGATATATGTTTGCGAGATACATGCTAAACGTTTTCCCTATTGAGGTTGTATTAGCGATTTTGAGGTGAGTCAGGTTCATAATCTTTGGAAGACGACAAAACGCCTAAAACTGCTAACTTAATTACTATGACCATTATGCAATAGAATAGCTGTTTAATGTTCGGAACCCAAAATGCAGAATTCCGTCAAATTATCTCGATTGGAGCATTCATGGTGTTAGTTTTTCCCTAATAATAATTAATACTGAGGATAGATTTGCACAAATCCATTATAATTTTAAAAAAAAGTATTCAGCATATCTTTAGTTGGTTTTTCCTTCGAATTGTATGGTTGACATTTGTTAAAAATAAAAAAATGCATGCCTGTCTGGTTCACTTATCATTTGGGCTAATATAAAAAAAACTTTAAAAACACTTTGGGGAATTCCGATTCATACTATCATGACGGATACAGGCATGGATATCTTTCCCGCGTTTGCGGCCGTTAGACACTGACTCTTAGAACACACATTTAGCATGTCCGCGACTATGTGAATGAATAATTGAATGCATTAATGAATGATTTATTTCAAACTGATAATACAATAAAACAATTTGTACAAAATGTTTAAAGTAACTGAGCCAATACTATACACTTTCACTCTAAAACTCATTAAAATTTACGATCACCCAATAAGTAATTCATTTCCGTATTTCCGACTCCCTGAAACTGCTCTAACGAATAGTAAAAACGACGAACAGCAGAAGAGATAATCGAGAATGCTAGAAATTTAAAGAATTAATCTCTTATCATAACCAAATATAATGAAGAAATCAATCAATAGAAACAGAAACTTAATCAAATGGTTACAAAACGTTTCTTTGCTTACTTTGACTAAAAGATCTTTGGATGAAGAATCAGGACCTTTCTTAGTACCTAGGTCTTCAGGAATTCATTTTCCTTCAAATTAGAGCCATATTTTGAAAAAAGTAATAAAAAATATCAAGACCATTAATTTGTTTTATAAAATACAGTAATGTACATTTTACATCTTAAGTAAGATCATATTAATGAGAAAGCGATTATAAATGTTTCAACCATGTACCAACAGTCAAGTTTAAAAGTTTTTACTCATCAGGTATAAGAAAATCAATTGGTATATCCTTCCTAGCTATTTACAAATAAAATCACATACCTATTGGCCATTGCATGAACCGTGAAACTATCGTAATTATATTTAAAATAAAAGGAAAAAATGGAAAAGAAGTTTCTCGGTTATCTAAACATTGCCTCACTGATTGTACGTTGAGTCGCATATAAAATATTTTAAGCTTGAGATAAAATGAAGCAAAAATGTGATATTTTACTTACTAGATCTTTGGTTTTTGATAAAGTAGAGCTGTAATCTCTCCTTGAAGGTGTTCTCATTGACGTAATATTCTACACGAACTCTGAAAAGATAAGAAAAATTACATAAATACATATTTTTTACCAGGAAAATGCATATATAAAATGAATGAAAGTTAAAATCATCAATTTCTCAATTATAGACTTTTGAAACAAGGGCTATTACAATCAGTATATATTTTAATTTATCATTCATTTTTCACTATTATACAATAATCAACAGATGTTCAGCAATGAAATTCACATATTAATGTAAAATATACTTAAAATTTTAATTAAACTGAAGACCATTGTTTTAGAATAACCCGTTATTAATATATTATCCGAATAACTAATATAATCTTTGATGGGTACTGAAATAATTGTATTCAAGAAGCAAAGAGAGGAAAATTAGTGGTAATTTAAAATTACTCCTTAGTCTTAGAAGAAATAACTCTCAAACTAGTATTCAAGCACTGATATATCATGAGCAAAGCCAAAATTACTAATTGCTACTTCATCAAAATGACTCATTCGAAAAAATGGCATCCTTATTCTGTCTAGTAAAATTCAAGCATGAGAAATCATATTGTGATCTCATTTTTCCAAGTTTGCATCCAATAATTCCACACAGAGAGGTAATTGAAAGTAAACTGTAAGGCAACAACCAATCGCTCAAGCGGAGATCATTGGTATGGGCTGAGTAACGATCACATGCGTTGAGATTCATTGCATAAGAAGCAGATTGAAATTATTCCTCCGTCCAACCCTATTCAAACAATTGTATATATTTATAGACAGAGATTACATTATAAGACTACAGTTATAATATCACTGTACCTATGATTATTTTAATGAGTATATTGGCTTGAGGAAATAAATACCCTAAAGAGAAGAGTACTTTGTGTCTTAAATATTCTTCTTTGCACGAGTGATCCACAATTATTGAAGAATCAATTCCCATTTGATTACGATAAATTTGAAAACAACATCAATCACGACTTGATTCCTCTTTCCATTCATGAAGATGATGACCTTGTATCTTAAAGTTTATTTTTTGCACGAATGATCCACAATTATTGAAGAATCAATTCCAGTTAGATTACGATGAATTTTCAAAACACCATCAACCACGTCTTGATTCATCTTTCCATTAACGAAGATGATGATCTTATGTCTTAAATTTTCTTTTTTGCGCGAGTGCTCCTAAGTTATTGATGAATCAATAACCGTCTAATTACGATAAATTTTCAAAATACCATCAAACAAATGTTTTATTCCTCATCCATTCACGGAGACAAGGGTCTTAGTGCGTCTGAGAAAAGGAAGAATATTGCGCTGACTATAATTGCGTGTGCTATTGAATTAAACCACGCATGATAAAAACGATGCCATTTTACGTGCGCCGAAAATGAATCGAATCAGAGGACCGCGTCTTTATTTCTCCGGGGTCAATATTTTCGCTTCACCTTATTGATATCAAGTTCTGGGCTTTCACAGAGAGTAGTGGGAGGGAAGTGATCCACGATCGGTTTACACGTGCGGGGGAGAACAATTGGGGAGGGGGGGGGGTGCGGAGGGCACTTAGCGAGTAACACGACTCTTCGAGTGGGTGCTTAAAAATGGGAGTGGCGAGTGAGGCCGAGATAAAAATAATAGGATTCGAGGATATCGATTCTTTCCCATCCCATCACGCTTCGACCTGAGGGAGGGAGGGAGGCGGGGAACTCGGTCGCGGACTTTTTATCAATTTAACACTCCGCCGCGCGCTAAAAATGAGACTCGCACTTCCAAGCAGTCGCTCTTGGATAAGCTTTACAAATTCCCGGTAGTTCGGAACTTTCGGGAATCGTGACTAGCGAATCGTGTCTTCCGAGAATCATTGAAGACTCCTGAAATCACCTCTGTTCTTTAATTTTGATATATCACCAGTAATTATGATTTCGAGGTCCGATTTTATAAATCCTGGTTAAACATTTTTTCGGTATGTTAACTAAAATTAACACGTTGTTCCATTTATTTCACTCATGTTGACTAACCGACAGTCTGATGTAATACACGAAGGCCCGATTTTATTATGTGCCATAGACGCTAACCCAGAGATTACGAACTCTTTACATTTATTCGAGTTCACGTATTTTCTAGTAGGTAAACTAGACTCGGTTAGTAACCGTGATTATTATCAGCAGGTGATCACGATTGGTTTGAAAAAGCATAAATAGACATTATATTCTCAGTTAACGTCAATTAAACGAAAACGCGACGTCCTCTTGCGGTTAACATTAATCAGCCATCATAAAAGCGGGCCATACGGCTACTGTAAATTCAAAACAAACACGTCATGAGGGCGGAGCATCTGGGGTACTTGATCTAGGGCGCACGCAGTCTTGCAAAGGAACGAGGACTCTCCTGTATTAGGTTGACGCAAAAATAAATATAACGAAGTCGGGCAAGATGTGGTCGTATGATGAATTTGTGATGATTTGAACTGTTGATGAATAAAGGAAATAAACTACAAAGACCACCATAGTAGTTTTATCCGCGAGATTCTGAAGTTCGAGGAAAAGAGTCGCCGCCTCGATGCAATGAAACTATGGAAGATATTATCAGAAAAAGAAAAAGGGAAAAATTCTCATAAACAAAATAGAATTTGAAAGTTATTTCGCCCGTACCCTCCCTACTTCCCTTTGGTATTCCCACCAACCCTCCCCCTTACAACTAACCCACTAGCTTTCTCCCGAACCACCCTTCTCCGCTTCCCATCCCAATTTGTACATAAATGCAGTTAATTCTTACACCTGACTTTGGGCATGATGATGACGCTGAGGCGTCGAAATGCGTTGTTTTAATACTTATTAAATTCATATTTGTTAAAGTAAAAGATGCCTGAAGGTGGCGGGAAAGAAATCCCCACTACTATAATTTGCACACAGTACAAAAAAGAGGGTTGCCCATAGAAAACAAGATAAATATATCCTCTGAAAAAGACAAACGATAGGAGTCAATAACGACATTATCATTGCCCCCGCATTGCTGTGAACCACAAATATGCGCTATATAAACGTCTCTTGAGAAGTTTCAGTGAACAGTACATTTCATTTTTGTTATATCAAGTTTTTATTGCATCCATTCATGAAGTGTGACGAATCAAAGCTCCTAAATAGAATTCGACCGGAATTTGACGACAAGAGAATATCTTGTCAACAACGATAAGCATGGCAAGGGTGGAACATGCTCTAATAGAGAACGTCATTCTGTCTTTGTTTACGTTATATTTGAAGTTTTCTTAGAAGGCAAACAATATTTTTTATTATTGGTTCAAACAGCAATATTCCCGATTTCCTAACCATATTATCTCAGGATTTGGGGAGATTTGATTGGTTGGGTGACTAGCGTACCAGCTGGCTGCCCAATCATAGGACCCGGGTTGCCATTCCCGGAGTTTTTCTGTTAAATCTCGATCCCTTCTTGGTATATGTATACGGAGGGTAGTACTTCGTGTGTAGTATTACTACTACTTGATAAGTAGTACTTCGTCTGTAGGATGGGTTAATCTGTGAACCCATTGGCGCATATAATTTAGAGCAGGCTAATACCAACCCTGGTTGCTCTACTTTCTCTTCCTCTATACCCCGAAAACCCCAGCCTACACCAACCAACCCACCCACCTTCAATGACGCAAGTGATCTCACTGGTCGGTCTCCTTCCCCAACTAACTTTACTTGAGCTCATCTTCTCTTATTCAATTACGTATTTGATTATAACTCCTTAATTTATTAGTGCATTTGTCTTTATCGGGCAGGAAAGCCAAGGCACGTGGAGAACACTCAAAATAAACTCAGAGATATACGAACGAATACTTACGAAACCGATAAAGGATTTTTCGACAAATTCAATAAAATTTGAATAATGCCTAGTGATGCAATCCAGTGCAGTGTGAAGAGAGGGATCAGTGGACGACTATGGACAGCAAGATAGGAGTTTCAGATTTGGATCAATTATTCAGATTATTATTAAGGTAATATACCGGTTTAGGTAGGTTTCAATGGAAACAGGTTTCAGAGCACTCTCTAACTATTAGCATGCATCAAACCTTTCTACGACTTATATTAAAATGGACTAGATTGTCAAATATCAGAGTCTTTTATAAATCCAGGACTGGGTTGCGTAATAGGTTACTCATGAAGTGTTAACTATGACCTCAGTGGCCGGTCGCCTCTCAAAAAAACCAACAAACCAATAAGACTGTATTGCACAGCACTAAAACTGAAATCAGCGCCGAAAACTCGGAACCAAGTTCGGAACTTAAATCGGATTCGATACCTTGGGCCTTTGGCCACAATATGCCAATTTCAGTGAGCAGTGGTGCTGCTCGGGCATTTGATGAACTACGCAACCTTAATTAACTACACCTAATCCTACTTATTTCTGTTTTCAGTACTGATTCCTTTGATTTGATTTTTTTAAATTCCTTTTTCGGATGTGCCAATACCCTTAACAGGGTACGATTGTAGGCATACATACCGAATTCAATTCGATTTCTATCACTGAGGCAAGGATCGTGTAAAAGGGCCTTTTAGAATTTAGAAGGAGAATTCCCTAAAACAGGCGGGAAAGAATTCCCGCCCACGGAAGCTCTTCTCACAGAGGAGAGTCACGAATTGAAACCTCTTATCGGGTGACTCGCATCGCATTCCCTCAATGGTCCCGCCGAGGTCTTCTAGCGCACTCTCAAACGTCCTCCCCCCGTCCATTCAACCGCCACCTCTCCGTGCTCTTCTCCATCCTACTTCCAAACTCCCACACGACACCCACCCGTCCCCGCCCGCCTCCACACCCATGAGGAACTCCGCGAAGAATCTTTCGTTTCCTGTGCCGGATTTTAGACCTTGACCTGAAAATTCTAATTCCATTGTCTCACGTGACACGAGGAAATCTTAAGACATGCAGCCGATACAGTCTGCACTCTTGATGCTGAAGCGCTTTGGGAGAACACTATTATCATCGAACTCGAGAGGGCCATGCATAGGAGAATCGCAATCTCGTCTGCTGAAACTTTCGATGGAACATCTAGTGCTGATGATACAAGAGTAATCAGGAATTATCATTCTTTTGGCGCTTTTTAGCAATTAATTGCTAGAACTTATATTGAGCTTTAATTTCTTAATGGATATTTTGAAGGCGGTAGTGTTGACGACACCAAAGTTACAATGAATCGTCATATTTAAGTGTTCTACTGAGTGAATCGCAGATTTTATGAAAGAACCACCAAGACCTTCACATATCGTGGTTCTCTTTGTATTTTATTAACGTCGTTTTACACGAGGCACTAAACTGCATAATTTGATGCACTAAAATTGCGAGAATGCGGGTACGGAAGTAGAGCAGGGGCTATTTTCTCATCTGTCGTTTATGCATCTGAGCATGCATTCTAGCAATTCACCACTCTTCACGACACAATTTGCAACTCACATCCATACATACATCAGATTGTGCAATGAAGTTCCTTCCGTAAACGGCATTTACTCTCATCCATATGCCCTTCATAAGGAATTTACTATTATAAATTGAAAAGATATTATATTTAGAATACAAGAAGTGCCCAAATATGTGGAATGGATTTTTTTAAATACTTGAAACATTTCCCATTCATCTCGCTGAGTTGGCCACAGGTAATTTCTGTGGTGTAAGATCAGCACATAATCTCAAATCGAGCGGAGCAATACGTAAAAGGTTAACCCCTAAGAGAGCAAATGTAGCAAACGCTTAAGTATGGTTTGCAGTAGAATATTTTGGCATTTTAGCATCCATCCAGAACGGAGAACCGACTGAATGATACCAAGTTTGAGCCTATTAAAAAGGTTAAAGGTTTAAAAAAAGGTTTCTTAAAAAAATGCGAAAGCTAAAAATTAAAAGTAACAGCGAAGCAGATGGCGTCTCAGAGAATGGAGGCTACCTTCTTCACGGTATGAATTCCTTCAGGACTCTTTAAAAACGACCCCATCGCTCACAGAAATAGGGAGAGATGACCATGGACATAAATAATAAGTACCTTAGTAAAATATTCAGTCAATATGGATTGAAAGAAGCCAGGTACATTTGCTATGAGAATGCGTGGAATTTTCTTTTCTATTTTTTATCGATTTGCTTATTGTTAGGTTTGAAGCAGCGCCTTCTATTGATACAGGCCACGGAAATATTCCCAGTAAAAATTCCGCCAAAGACTGGACTGACATGAAAAATTCTCGGGACGCAATGTCGCGTGTGTACTATGGGAATAAGGGTCTAAAAAAGCAAATGATTTTACCATATTATATATTAGTATACAAGACTCAGAGAAATGTCCGTATTAAACGTTTCGGGGTGCCAAATATCATGGAATATTACATATATATTTTCGTGAGCATTTCTCCAGAAAAACATCCTGAGTGGCCCCCAATCAGGATTTATTTCAGAGACTCCTCCTTACATCATATCCTCTAATTTCCAGCTGCACTCAAGTTCTTCCTAAGAAATCCACAGGCTTGCCAAAGGAAGTGAAAGAGTGAAACAGTAAAATACCCGATTTATTCAGACAATGATGATAGTGAATATTCAAATTGTGAATAGTAGAAATACAAGAAAAAATGAATTTTGTAGAGCATATTTTGTTACACTTTAAGAAAAAGTAAACTTACGTAATCATGATGTAAAAGGGTACCGTAAATTATTTCCTTCCACGGTATTTCTCTCTGACACTGAATGAAAAATGACACTGACATTAAAAATACACAAAATAATTAATCATCGGGATCGTAACCCCGCAGATTCCCCAAAAACGCTCCGCGGTGCCAATAAACGACCCTTCGCCGTACGCCCAACCGCAGTGGAGGGGGCGGGGGAGTTGCAGCCGTGTGACATCAGCTGTGGGTTGGTGGCCTCGAAGAGACAATAGCCTTGTGTGGTATGCATGCTGTCTCCGTTAAAAGTGTACATATTCGTCAGTAGGCGATGTCAAGTCCATTTCTCCAAAATATAATGCATGGAGGCTCTTTTCAGAGTTGTGTCTCGAAAATCTCCATAGCGGAGTGGATGCGGCTACAATCCATTCCACACCTTACTCCCCGTTGCAGGCGGGTTGGACTAGACTCAACCGCGCGATCGAAAAAATGATGTGAAATTCGGTGTCACAAACGGTCGCCACATAACTCATCGGATTTGCACTGTGGAAGCTTTGTAGAGTTTTTTCATAAAAGCTACTTCACGATGCTCGGGGATGCAAATAACTATTTCTCTACATATATTTTAACAATGACAAAAAATGAAGGTCCGCCATTTTGTTTTATATCTTTGGTAAATAATAACAAAATAGTAAGTAGACTACACTAAAACATAGATGAAAAACTGTTTCATCTAACTGCATCACTTTTTATTCCAATTGTTTGCCCATAAAGGCTTAGCAAGGGCTTGATTTTGAAGATTTCGTGAGAAAATTGAGTGTAGACCATTTTTGCGAAATTTGTGCAACTTTCACCTAATGCAAATTTTTAATTGTAGAGTACCTACTAAGGAAAATGTTTTGCGTAATCGCATGCACCGGTCTTTTGAAAATATTTATGCAAAGCTTCAGCTTTCTGGCTTGAAAAAATCACTTTTTGAATTTTGGCCAGCTTTTTTCTATTTCAGCCCAGTGTGCGACGTTTCAACAGCTACCTCAGCCTTCGCCTGCAGCCTAGCCAGTCTTCAAGAAGACGTCACCAACAGCATACACCGGGAAGAAACCAAATCCTACATCAGTTCTCGGCCTTTCTCCGTTGGCTTAGAAGGATAATGCTTTGCTTTTGTATCTGGAAATAAAGGCAGGTATATAGATGTGAACTGGTCTCAGTCCTTTTTGTCTCCTGTAGGTAGGTCATGGTGAGGATCGGGAGGGAAAAAAGACGAGGAGCGCCGTCTTAAATGACGTCACGTATTAAGAGGGGAGTGCCGGGGACTTAGACTCACTAGAGCAGTCCGTGTTGAGAGAAAAAAGATTGGCGATACCACTACCGGGATATAGCCGAACATGGCATCCGCGAGTAAGTTGTTCAATAAGGTAACAATTTTTTAAAATTTAGATTTTCATAGAAATGAATTAGTAAAAGAATCGTGAATACTCTTCGATATAAATATTTAACCCAGCATGGCTACTGCACTACATTATGCAAAAATAAAATGAAAAACTTATTAGCAATGAACAATTTAAAATTTTATATGCTGAAACCAGTCATGGTATTGCGATAGCTCTTCGATAGATGTACTATTTTTTGCGATGTGAACTACATAGATGATCAAATCAATTGGCCAATTGCTCAATCATGACGGCTTCTCTTATTTAATCAAACGATGGTGACGGAACCATGAGGGAATTCAGCGACATGAGGAACAGGATGAATAGCTGCCGCGTTCTCCTTTTATCCTACACCACAGTCTCCGACTATACGATCTCCGACAACAACCCTTATCCCCTTACCAGCCCCACCCTATCCCTCTCCATATTGCGCCCCACCCCGGAGAAGAGCCGATCATTAAGCTTGAGGGACGATCTCGTCTCACGAAGTCCCCGGCTTTCTTGCCTTTCTCCCCTGTCCCGCCTTCCTTCACGCGCGCAACTGGAAGTGCTAAGGAAGACCGCCATCCGTCTCCGAAGAAAAAGACAGAGCCGAACATAGCTTCCTTACTCATTCCACCCAACTAGAATTGTCTCGTGCTCTTCCGCTCACTGCCACACTCGTATTTCTTTCCATTGCATTTATATTGGGCTATTTTCATTCGTCCTAGTTAGCTGCTCACATCGACAAACTGCATTGGACTTGCTTTCCATTCGTTTCAGGCCCTGACCACTAGGCAGCGCAGTTAAAAGTTGAATGGGAGACGAGTCTTAAGTTTATAAATGAATTTTTCGAATTAACCCATTTAAGCCCAAAACTGTGCCATCGGTAACACCTCCGAATGCCCAGAAATCCAAAATTGTTTTTTTGGCGTACAGAAATTTAATTACGTATTTAAATGTTGTACAAGTGACACATAAACTCTGAACATTTTAAATTTTAACCGTAAAATTATTTTTTCTGGTGAGGTCGAAAACGACCACTTGGGATAATGGGGCATAAAATGACACGTCAACTTCCACTTTTCCCCAAAGTCTTTTTCTGTCATATACATATGAAAACTCACTATCATCACTAGTCACAAGGAGGATAATGTTTTTTAGAGGAATACATTGATGTGTGTTACACCAAATTCTCGAATACTTCTCGATTGAGAAATAATTTCACGAAGTCGATTGTCTCGGAATATTCCGAAATTTTTAGTGAGGGAAGGAAATTTTGATCTCCAGGCACTGGTATAGGATGCACATCACAGATATCTCCCTTGGCCCATTCACTTACTTTCAGCTTCTTAAGACGTTTTGCACTTTCTAGATAAGGAATGTCTTCACACATTTATCATCACGTTCACCGAAAGACACTTCCGCCGGAGCCGTAAACTGATTACGGTTCAATCTATATGGATCGAAATCGTCCTTCTCTCCAGAATCCTCATCATTCTCAGCTGACGTTTCGATTGGAGGCAATGCATAAATGGAATCGGGAATATCATCGTCACTCCAGCGTTCACATTCGTCTATTTTCGAATTTTTATGATTGCTTCGCGGCGGTGAGACATTTCCCTCGAAACAAAATAGAAAACACGTGCATAGTTGTGGGTATATGAGCATAAGAACATAAAAATAATAGGCTGTACAGCGATAAAACTAAGTAACAAAGGATTTAGAGAATTTTAATCTTTTAGAGCAATGGATAGTCTCAAACCCACAGCCAAAACAATGGGTCGATTAATCTTTCACCTCGCGATTCGCTACGATAAATGAGCAAGTATAGCATGTATTATCCCAAAGGGTCGAAAACGACCACTTAACAGTAACTAAGCTCTAGGCTTGATAGGACTCTAGATAAATACGTAATTCAAGCTTGTACAGTTAAACAGACCATTTTTATTATGAAAAATAAGTTATTTGAGAGTGAACAAATGAAAAAAAACAAGACTTACTGAGCCGTTTTTCCTGACACGTCAATGAAGAAAACGCTTCCCGAAGTTCACAAGTCTGAAATCTCTACTACACTAATTTATTTGCGGGATCTCAATCCCAAATCGTTCCCTGATATCTACTGTTACATGTAAGTTGTATTATATGTGCATTGGGAGATTGCCGGCGTGTGGAGCAAAGAAATTCCACGAAGGTCGTTTTCGACCACTTGGGATAAAATGGCACCATGGTCGTTTTCGACCGCTTGGGTTTAAATGGGTTAATACGACAATTTGTTCACAACCTGAAATGTCAAAAATTGACATTTCCTTTAAATACTCAGGAAGATATTTTACCCCTGAATAGAGATTATTTCAGTTCACATAATATGAGATATAAAAACAAAAGGAATATTTTATGCCAATAAAATGCGTGATATTTTCTCCTCTGTAGGAGGGAGATCTTAAGATTTGATTCCAAAAAGTATATTCACTAAATAATCTATCTCTCGTAACCTTTCGTTTTATATGACCGGTGTTATAATAGCATCGCATATATCTTCGTAAAATCTCACTCAATCTTACACCAATCAAAGTTAGCCCAAGTAGTTAACTTTTGTGGCCATAACCAAAGTTAATTACTCCTTTGATAAGTTGATGTAAAATAATGGGTAGCGTTTACTAGCTATCTGATACAAAAGTAAATGGATCTCTTCTGGGCCTGACAATAAGTATGTTAAAAAGTCAAAGAATGAAATTTCAAGCTTGCCCATGATGAGAAAAATCAGCAACTTAAAACAGTTTTATGCCACTAGTATTTTGGCGTTAAGTGTGCATATGAAAACAGAGCATATGGAAAAATGTGCGAAGTTTAAGGGAGTTAACATTATTGCATAACAGGAGACTAAAAGTACCCTAGCCGCTACTAAATTAAATTAAGATCACTGCATGAGAATACACTAAAAGGGGAGTGTATCAACGCGGAGTCACATCACACACTTGAATTAAATATATACTTCTGGGAGTAACTTGAACGGTATATGGTCAAAAGTTTTCCAGAAATCGAAGTGTTCTGGTCAAAAGTTTTCCAGAAAATCGAAGAAAATCTGTAACTCTTCCAGGGCTATTTCCGTTTCCATTAAAAAGTAGAATACGTAAGTTCAAAGAACTCTCGCGTGTGCAAGTTATTACAGGTGGCCTAAAAACAGAATTTACGGCCTGCCGTGAAAATTTATGTGAAAAAACATGAAATGGTACGGTTTATGGAGTAAAACAGGGGAAAACTCTTCTTAAGCCCTGATATTTCCCTAGATATTTGTGCTTCATTCGTTACCAATAATTACATCCAATGCGGAGACACCTCCACCACTTATAAAACATTTCAAGAACTTTCAATCTAAAATTTTTTGTCACCCTAGGAAGTGTATTTCAATCGTGTAATAATCCTTTTTGCTACTTAATTGATCAGAAACAAAAATTAAAAGCGACTACAATACAAAGCAGGAAATATTTTATTCCAAAAATGAGCGAAGGTGAACGGAAAAATCCGAGCTACCGAATATCCTTTGAGGAGGAAATCATAGCGGCATTCTCAGACAGACGTGACCTTGAAATTCATGAACTCAACCCCTGGTTAGTTATTTTTGTAAATTAGAAAAATAGTTCATTATTAACAAGTAAAATGTAAGCACGGTGATGCTTTGTGCGCAAAAATACCCTTTTGGCCAGTGAAAGCTCACGTTGAAAGGGATAATAATTCCGTTTACGAAGAGGTGACGCTTTTGACATTCCTTTAGAGTTCATGCGTCTGCCTTTGAGGGAGACTAGGAGACTTCGACATCCCTGAGAGCACTGCAGTTATTCTGGGGAAACAAAAACTGAGATCTAATTAGAAGAGGACACGTAGTTTGGATTGTTTCTGAAAGGGAGCAACAAATATTATGATGGAAGAATTGAAAGTAAAGCATCTGTCACTGCGAATAATAACCCGCATTGATATAGCAGGCTGGTGTGGTGCAGCTGTTCCATGATAATGATTAAATAGCAGTTTTCTAGTGACTGACAGAAATTTCACGACTAGTTTCGAAGGTTGCACATAATTTTTAATTAAAAAGACGATTTGCTACTTGAGTAACTACTTTTAAGATTTTGCACACCAATATAAGTCATGAAAATGATAGAAAGTCATCCAAATTAGACGTGAAATTGAATTATCTACGAGGAAAGCAGCAAACTACGAATTTATGAAAAGGCAAGAAGGTCAGTCTCTCAAATAACCCCTTTTCGCTCGGGTAGTTTATTGCGTAGGTACTTGCTGAGCAAATTTAATGCCTACGAGGCTTTCATCGAAGTTCTCGGAGCATATTTTGCAAATGGAGCGTATGAGTACCTTTTTCACCAAGACATACACTCAAGGAGCTATTTACGTGACCAAAGTGGGAAAGCATTATGAAAATAAATAGCTACTTCTTCGTCAAGGTAATTTCAATAGTAAGGCCGAATAGTATCTCGAGTTGAACCAATGGATTTTACAGGGAGTCGAAACATTTTAGAAAGGGACAGGATTGAAACTCGGGGAAGTCTGGCGAGACGTTTTTTTATCTGGATTCCCGTGGAAAACAAAAAGAGGAATTCCCAAAATTACTCGACAGGTAGCATAAGATTTTGAACCCAGAATGCTTAGTTCACACGAAGAATTGTGAATATTGAATTTTTTTATAAACGAATTTTTTATTCTCCAAATCCTGTCAACACTATTTGCCCCAATCCCTTGGAATTAGACAGGGGATGAATTCCCAGAACTGCGGAGGTGGGAAAGAGGAGAGAAAGGAAGCGAGACAGGCGCAGATCGCAATCACCACGTGTGACCCCACCAGTCTCCCGTATAGGTCTCCCACCTCCTTATCACCATTATTATCACCATCATTTCTCCCCCACCTTGTGGGACGTGGTCACCCGGCCCAGCACGTCCGAATATTGCAGTCCTACCATGCCCCCATTTTGGTCTGGCGAGGTAGAGAGGAAAGAAAAATTGCGAGAAATAAAAAAACAACCAACCTTTAGCCCACAACATTCCCTCCACCACTCCAAAGCACAAGGAGTCAAAGGGAATCCGTGTGTGTGTGCTTGTGATAGCGTGATGGTGTGTGAGAAAGAGAGCCCCCTCTGCCTGTGTTTATGGCCGCCGAGGGAAAAAGAGCATGGAGAAGGAGCAAAAGTGTATAAGGGCTTCGGGTAAAGGGAAAAGGAGAGAATCTTAAAAGAGGCGAAGATAAGGGAGGCAGAGCGGGGAGATCGTTTTCAGTCGGGAAGGTAGAAAAGCGAGGCACAAACAATTCCGGGGAAAAAAATAATAACATCTCTTGAGGGAAGAAGAAAAAAGGCTTGAGATATGGGATGAACAGGCGCGCGGGAGGGAGTAAGGGGGTGGAGGTATGCGCGAAGGGAGACAGACGCCCCCTCCCGTACAGCGCGATGGGATCTCGCTTCGGCTCGTAATTCGAGAGAACAGTTCGCCTGCACAATTTACCAGCCTCGGGGTTTTCTGAAAAAAATTATTTTTTTTGCGCGCGACTTAGGTGCTGGAGAACGTCACTTTTGATCACATCTTCGTTTTTCGGCTTTTCTGATGCATTGCTTTCGACAGCACGGGGAACTTCTTGCCCTGAGTCTGGCTCTGATACTTCGTTTTCTCCGGTTGTTTAAACCTAGCTGTCCAGCTTCTGCTCAGCAAGATAGAGCCAGTGAAATCTTGGATTCGGTATGAATATTTAATGATGACATTATTAAGGACATAAGAGTGCTACAGGAATCACACAATATTCAAGATGAAAATACCGGGAAATTGACTTTTTCAGATATTTATTTACCGATATTCTTCCATTCCCAGGTCGAATTCGTTCGCATTTATACATCTATTTGCCTTCGTTTTGGTAGAGAAGGTTGGATTGGTTAGTGTTAGAAGGCCACAAAATTCTGAATTGCACGTAAAGCATATAAATACAGGCTATATGGAAGTTTTTGCTGAAGTCTAGGAAATGACAAAATTATTATTTAATATAATCAAAGTTAATTTAGCACACATATTCGAGAAAATATACAGAACAATTTAAAATGGTGAACCAGTCAAGCAAGCTAGCCCTACATCCTGTTCAGAGGAAAGTATGATGAGATAACCAATCAAAACGCTATTTTTTATAACTACGGCAATATCACGTACAGAGTCTAGATTGCTTTTCAATGATCTAGGGCCCATTGAAACTGGTACGGTTAGTTCAACATCCTGTTTCGGGCATGGTATGATTACCATATAAATTGTTGGGTGGCCCAGCAAGCAGAGCACTTGCTCCATCCCTCCCCCGTGTAATGATGAAGTTCCGAACTCCACGTATAAGTGCAATCCCGTTCGCAATGGGCATTGTACCCACTCACCTCGTATGGAGTATGGAACCCGTGTCCTCAATCTAAATTTTTCAACTCGCCGAAGCGCGTGTTCTCTCGGGTAACTCAACCTAGAAACCCAATCAGCACATATTCGCCTTCCACACTAGAACGGAGCAGTTGGAAACAAGGAAGGAGAATACAAGGACGAACGCCGAAGGAGATTGCGGAAGGAGCTCACGGGACCACAGGAGGAGATAGGGAGGAAGTCCTGCCATCCCCCCGTAATGGGCCTCTCCTCTCCCGGGTCCCGGAGGAACCTTTCGACTCACGTGACCCTCTCCACAGGGGATTTCAACACTTTACCCTTTTATCGTTTAAGTTTGCTCGTTTTGCCCGACATCCGGATGCAGCGAGACGCGATGGGATTTCCCAAGGTGAGCCGAGCTGGAGATGCGGCCGCGCTAAGCGAAGTCTGAGGAGGGCCGAACGGGAGGGCCGAGTGAAGGGAAGAGGAATAAGAAGAAGAAAGAATTGAGTCCATCGGAGGAGGCGTGGCGAGGACCCGCGGGAGATGAGAAAGGTGGATAAACTGCCAGAAAGAAAGGCTAGGCGGGCGCTTACGAAGACATTTGAACATGATAAACAAGAAGTTACATCTAAAGCAGAAAGTGCAAATCGAAGCTGCGCGCGTTAGCTATTGCATAGTATTCGGTTCGCATTACATCAGCAGCGATCAGAAAAAATATGATCTTCTAAGAGAATTTATATTTGTGTTAAGTGCGATTATTTCCCCGAAAAAGTAGTGATAGGGGTCTCTGTGTGTATTTATACAGCATGAACATGGCAGATATGAAGGAATCCAGGGGTATCTGAGTGAATCAAGGTCACAAATATAATATCTTGATCCAGATCTTGTATCTAATGGAATAGATTAGAACATCTTCTATTTTAACCGTTATTAAAATAATCAATAGTGTTATAACAATTCACTGCAGAAAAACCTCCACTAAAAAGCAAACATTTCCTCAAAACAAGAAAAATTGGATTATATTCACCTAATCGCATTATATTCACCTGATTATTACGATTATTCGTTGAAACCCGGGTCGTGTAATTTTTATTTATCGTGTGATATTGGTTAAAGCTTGCCTTTAACTAAATTGTTTCTTCAAAACAATACGCTAACTATGTCATTCTCTTCAACAATGAAGTATGCACTAATAAAACTTCTTTGAGCATCATTGCAGCTCTCTTTGTCCAATGAGATTTATAGCGCCACCAAATATATATTGTGCTTAGAGTATATTTTACAAGCAAACACATATTAGGCAAGTTTCTCCATCTTAAGATCGGGTTGTACTAATTAACATGAGCCAACAGGGATTATTTTAGATTTCCCGTTGTTGGTATTTTGCAATGAATATGGCGAATTAAAATTCGTATTGAACTGCAGCTGGTTGGAGAGTGATGGTGGGGGGCTGGACACAGACACATAGCACTGGAAAGCAATTGATATTTCTTTGTACCGACACATATAATGATGAAGATAATCATTTTCACTATGAATCTTAAGTACTCCTATCCTAACCAAAGCATTATCTACCGTCAACTTCATTGTTTTCCAGTTTTCGAAAGTCATTTCCCTGCACTAAACCAGAATTTTTTTGCCAGACACGACTCCGCTGTATCGGATGGAATAGATTGGTACATCTACTGTTTTAACCACAATTTATTAAAATAACCAACAAAGTTATGGTTTTTGATGAAGTGTATGGTTAGGCTAAATGGTTTTTCTCAATAAATAACTCAATCGTTTCCAACGTTTTAACTTTAATCGACATCAGGGCTTTGACATTATTTGCATATATATGAAACACTGATCTCATATTTTACCAACAAACGAAGAATTAGACTATGTTTGAAAAAGATGAAAACAAAGTTTTTGAAGCTATGACGCACATATCGCATCATAAACGTAACGGTGTTCAGTGCGTATGTTCTCTCAATTAATTTTAAAAAATGACCCCTCAGCTTATTACTTTCTATAATATCGTTAAAGTAGCCTTCGATTGTGAAGGCGTTTTCAGCGTGCAGCGTGAAACAAATAAGTGAAGTTAATGCCTAAAATATTTATATCACCATCATTTGTCAGCCCCGGTTGGGTCGGTAATTTGCAAGGTCGCGCGTTCGGTTCCCATCTGGGGTTTTTTTCGCAACCCAGGACATGGTAATGTGTTTGTCTCCATTTATATGTTGTTGTATAGTACCTACTCGATGTAATAGGCCTTATCGGCTGTTATCGAGGACAATTGAAAATGAAATAGATAAATTAGTAAGCCAATCTTAAGATCGGTTGACTGCAGCCTTCCGTTCTATGCCTTTCCTAGCTGACTATTCAATGTTCTTGTAGCTCGTCTATTTCCATTCCCGTTATAACCCAATTTATTTCTGTTTTGATATCATTCGAGGTGTTTTCCACTCACTTATGTTTCTCACAAATTCGTTACGTCTCAAAGTGTGGCCTATCCAGCCTCACCTGGAATTTGTCTTGCTGATAGTATTCTTTGTGGTTCAATCTTCTCCTCTTCGTCTGTACAGCTCCTCGTTTCTGATCCTAACCGTCGTAACCGCTCCTAACTTGATCTTCAACGTCCGCCTCCATCTATAACATGCTTATTATATATGCATATTATAGATGTCTGATGTTTGGGACGCATGGGCAGAACGAGTGAAAGGCGGGTGTGTTAAAAAAAACTTTGGATGTGTGAGCTGGTGAGAAGAAAAGTCGGCTCCTGCTAATAATGGCGGCTGGTGAGGCGGCACTTTATTAAAATGGGGCGAGAAAAATGGGAAAGGCGGAGCGAGAAATGCTGAAACCGGAGCTTCCGGGGTTGGATTAGAAGGCGTGAGGGCGGTCAAAGAAGAAAAAGGAGGCAGGGTACCCGAAAGCTGCACGAGAGGGAGGCGTTATTAAATCGTATTTTTCACCGCTGAACGCGCGCGGGATATTTTTTTCCAAAAACGTAAATAAGTTCTTTCACAAAAACAAAAAGAAGTAACTTTTCCGCCGTGGAAATGCAGTTTGTATCCATGGCCAAAAGGTAACCGGTACACTACTTTTTGGCACGCTACTCATAGGAAGTTGATTGCAGAGAGGCAATCATGCAAAATATTAAGTTAAAAATAAGCTACTTTACTCGTATAGGTTTTATAAAAGGAAATTCAATATACTCTTGAATATATACATAAAAATACATCATCATCGTAAAACTGGCGCAATCTCTTACTCTCTAGTGATATGTACACTAAATCTAACATCGTACCCACGTAACGAAGGGTAAAAGCTCAAATGGAAAAGAAATTGTTGGTTTTTCACTTGCAATAAATGGCTTAAACATGTCCTACGATCGTTAGGATATTCAGAATCTCAAATCAAGCAAATAAATTCGACTAGAGACTAGTATTATATTGATAAGTTTGATTCTTATGTGAAATATACACCGTCTAATGGCACTGGTAATTACAGTGAGGCCGAAAAAACATAAAAGATTCGTAAAACTAAGAATATGAAAAAGTACACTTAAGAATATAACAAATCGATCAGTGATTCATCGCCCACGAGTTTGCATTTTGAGGTTTGCTCGAGAGTTTAAATATCGCCTAACCAAAAACGCCGCCTAAACATCAAATACGATATTAATACACAGAAAATATTGATCAAGCATATATTCCTAACCTGTTGCTTGGATTAACAAGCGAAAAACTATTTAAACCAATATGGACAAAAATATGGAAATCGATTTTTTCATGATATCTCAGATTCCTAGGCCGATCGTAAATTCATTACTTTTCTCCAACCAATTCATCCGATTGGAAAATGAAAAAAAGTAGGTTAGGAAAAATGTGGAAAGCCTATGAAATGTGAATGCATTCGCAAACATACGAGAACATTCCAAGAATATGGATATCGAAGAGATGAAAATTTCAAAGTGGAACAGGAAAACTTCCTCGTCTATGTGTGCGAGGTCGGACAACTAGGGCAGCAGTAGAAAAAATATGAAGGAACAACCAGAGTTTACTGGCGAAAAAACCCGAGGGTGAGATGTTTCTGCGCGAAGTGTTGCTCGCAGACGAAAGGGACCTGAGCGATCCATGGGGAGGGATGAGTCTCTCCACGTCGACGCTAGATGACTAAGGCCCGTTTTTCTATCTCCTAACAAACCACCAACACCTGTCCTTCAGATTAGAATACCTTGCCAACAAAGCCAAATGTAAACGTATTTGTCACCAGGATGTACACCCGAACAATAGCAATGCCCTTTACATTTACGGGAGAAGGAGACACGGCGAAATGCGATTGGTTGGAGGACTCAGTACTCTCCCTAAGCACTAGTTTTCGAATCATGTATCTGAGAATATTTCCGTTCAAAGTGCTATTTCGCCTCAAAAGATATAGGTTCTGGTTAACTTTGGTAAACTGGTTAACTGGTACTGGTTGGTTAACTTTGTAAAAATGTGGAAAACGGGGAATGCTATGCTAATGGCAAATTTTACCCGTGACGACAACTTTCTTTTTACTCTTAAACACATATTTACCAGAAAAAAAATGGTATTGCCCAAAATGGACGGATAAACAGCGGGCGTAGCTAGCAGAAGGCACCAGAGGAATTCAATTCCACCGATGTGGCACCATTAAGTTTCATTTATATGCCCAACATAAGGTGAGTATTATAAATACATGTATTGTGTAAACAAAGTTTTTAAATATTAATTCACGGTAGCTAGGACTTATTCAATGATCGCTCAACCAATGTTCCGTACAAGTTACGAGACATTTTTTGGCAAGTTCGGCATGACTTGGCTGTCATTCGCGAATTCCGAAGTTAAATTGTGGAAGTTTATGCTGAAAATGAAGTGAGAATTTCGTATTTTTCCACAGATTTATTTTAAACAACGACGAGTTTCGATATCTTTAGCATCATCATCAGCAATGCTTAACACAATACTTAATAGTGTGAAGCACTACGCACGAAACACGTCGTTGTTTAAAGTAAATCCTTAAAAAGTAAGAAATTGTCACCTCATTTTCCTGGCTTGGTGGGTCGGGACATTTATAAAAAGCAAAATTATAGTTTTTCTGCGAATAGTTCTATCAGCCGAATAGCCTTAATTGTCGTTAGAAAGGAAAAACCGGGCCTAAAGAGGAGAACGGTAGTTTCAGGGTGTGATTCCATTGATATCGCGTAAGTAGTTTCCATTGCCGATGTAATTTTGAGAGAAATATATTCTCAAAATTTTTACACGTGGATAGCTTTGTCACGGCAGCCTATGCCAGTGCAGCCGAAATTGATGTTTTACGCAGTTTTTAAAATTTGGAGTCAGGACGATTTTTAACTTCGAAATTCACCCGATTTTTTACCGTAAGGGACAGGATACACATCATCACAACTAAAAATCATTAGATCATTTGAAAAGGAAGCTAAAACCTGAAATGAACCAGCATATGCTGAGATATCATATACATAAAGCGGTACGCGTAGACAAAACAATAAGTTTTCGTTCATAACATCGGATATTACTATCAATTTTGAAAGGTACACTAAATTCAGCCATACATATAAATGCTCTTATTTCATCTACAAGATGCTGCCAAAGCTATAAACGACGCAACTTGAATGCCAGCCAGAATTAATGCAAGAACATGTAACAAACTCAGCAAAACCATTTAATACTTGTCACTGCCACCAAAACAACGCCCGTATTTCGTATTTACGACTGAATATACTGTTTTCATAAACAGTTTACGATTCGATGTAAACCTTATCTCTCCTGAATTTAGCATCAAGAGAGTTTTAATCAAAATTTATCTATATTCTTGGGAAATTTAACAACCAACATAAAATGCTCGGCCTGCCTTTGGTCACGAAATGGAATGAAAGTTCACAGAATACGTAACCATAACTCAACGATGTCAATAATTGGTTTCCATTCCCTAGAAAAACGAAACATTTTCGATCTCTGTGGCTCTCCATTGCGTTCGCAAGGGAAGTGAAAAAACTGGATTAGAGCACATTATTTTCAAATATTTTTATGGACTTGTTTCGTATTAAAATTTCCCAATCTTGATTACATATATTGATGTTGGAGTTTAACGTTCGGAGGATGGCAAAATATGTATAAAATGCCTACGGTGGCCTTTTATTGTTTTGTGAATGTATCAGCAGTTTATTCAATATTGGGAGATAAAAGAATGTATTCAGAACATTTTAATTTATTTTAAAACAAACCGAGGAACCCAAAATTACCAGCTCCAGCCCACATAATTTTTAGACATTGGATACTTGACGTCTTATCGCTATTTCTACGTAGCGCAGATAACTGAAGCACGTATTTAGTTTCTTTTCTCTTAGTCAGGAATGCAAAGCTAAATACTCTCAGAAATGATGAAAAATAATAAGATACTTAAATCACTTGACACATTCAATTTTATCACGTAATGGTATGATTCGAGCAAATGCTAAGGCAGTGAAATTGTGACATTTATAACTTATGGATTTGGATTCGAGGGCATCGTCTTTTCATGCAATGATCATTTCCATTTAGAGAAAAGTTTAGATTTAGAGTTCCAGTCGCAAGTAAGTGCCTGAAAAAAATCCTCGTGGCAACATTTTTTACTCGTGGCTAGCCTTATCAATTGCAGTAATGAAAGTTCATAACTCTTATCTTAAGCTCATTTTACGGGGACCACGCAAATATTTTTGTAGCACATTAAGTAATTCTAAGAAATAACAACCTCATTTTGATCATGACCTGTATATAGCCCTTTAATTTATCGCATTCGGCAAACAGAAGGGCGTTAACATCTTTTGAAGTTCACCAAAATTGCCCAGTACTTTTCATATTTTTTGTAATCCAAAAATTCCATGTGGATTTATAGAATCATTAGCGTCACATTCCATGAGTTGATTTTTCGCTATTTGATCGAATGACCGAGATTCAAGAACATACATCCGTTGCTATATATTTTGCTTCTAATCAAAAACAAGTATCGAGAAACTATATGATCACAGTGGGACTGTATGAGGAGATTCCGTATACAATAATCTAATCCTACAAAGACTACAGAGATATGAAAGAGAAGGAAATGGAGAAGACATCAGAAAAGTCTTTATTCCTTCCATGTTCCATTCTAACTCAAGCTCCAGAGCAAATATGATAAATTATATTTCCCCTGCTGCTCCTATACTGCTCCAAGCGAGGCAGCCCTGACGGAATCACATTTTTCACCCCAATTGATCCCCGCGCTGGCTAAGTAGACATACTTTCACTTGCTACGAGTGACATTCCTCGTCAGCAGGCATGTATACTAAAAGAAGCCGTTGATTAGACTTTCATTAGCAATTATAAAGAAATGAACTTTCTCCTAAGGCAAATGAGAACAAGGTAATGGCAAGAGCTGGTCACATTTCAGGCATCCCTCCCTTTTTCTCCAGATGTCCTCAACATCTTCAATTTCCTTTGGCAGTCTCAGGGCTCTTTAAGTCTATAGCGCAATCATCTGGCTGACGAAGTATTCATGGAGTGAGCCTCTTCTCCTTAATTGCCGCAGTTAATATTTTAGTTTGGATTAAGAGAGAGAAATGGGGTAATTAAGAATGAAGTGAGTGAAAAGGGGAGAGCAAATTACATGGGGAAGAAATCGAGGGAAATCAAAGGAAAACCGTGAGCGCGATAAATTGAAATGCCACGCCTGCCATGCCAAGTGTAGCCATCCGCGTTTATTAGAATTCCCTCGCATAATGCTCCTCCTGTCATCTCATTTGGCTATCAGCGCGTGCCTGAGAAGTTATCACATATGTTTTGGTGGATTCCCATCAGAGAACGCTCTCATGCGAATGAAATACGATTTAACATTTCAGTTATCATAACCTTACTACGTCCATTAGCAAAATGTGGAGTTTTTTCTGACCGAAATGGAGCTTCAATCATCTATCTTATTAATCGGTTGGTAAGTATTTGACGTAGGCTTAATTTCAAGATGTAACTGAAATCCCAAATATAAGAAAATGGATAGATGGATAAAATAGTGGATTCAATTTATTTAGACAAGCACTCACCCACCTTTAAGTTCAGTCTTGTTGTGGGAAACATTCTCTAAACTAGTAATGTTCAAGTTTATAATTTGTGTGCATTAAAAAGAACGACCCTATTTTCAAATATTATATCTGCGCAATCACGCACAAAAACAGACAGATCCCTGCACTACATGTACGAGCGTACCACATAGTTTCAAATGACAGTCACAAGTAGGTGGTAGGCAAATAGATGCTGGTGGCGTCAGAGGTAAAGAAAATTTTTTTCGGTCTTCAACCTCAAGGATAAATGGGTCTCGCGGAACCCCAAGATTTCAAGACATTATACATCGTGGTTTTTTATCGGTGGGGATATATTTAACAACGCGTTTACGTTTTACAATTATTAGCTGACTTAAATGAGCTCGAAAATATAATCAAGACTGCCATAACTTCTGTAAAAGACGACGGACTCTCTTAAATGCAGATGAATTGAGCTGTCCGGTTGATGTTATCCGTTCAGCAGGTGAAGGACAGAGCATTTATTGCTAGCGAAACTTGAAGACTTTTGTCATGTAACTGAAATATATAATAATGATTTATTACAACTATCTCTAATCGGGTCATTCTTTTTTATACACACTGTATATTGTCCGCGGGAAACTTTTGCAAAGATTTATCAGTCATTAAATATTAACTTTTGGAATCTGGTAGAATCTTATACTGATCCATGAATTTAATACAGGAACAAGCTCAACCTTCAATAATTTCAACACCCATCAAGTGCCGTACCCCATGCGGTCACAAGGCCTATAATGTTGTCGTTACACCTGTCAACTGATGGATTCGTCGATCACACAGAGGAACTGCTCATTAATGAGATGATGAGAAAGGCTTGGTAACTTAAAACTGTTCTCCGTGGAAAATGTCACGTAGTTCTCATTGCCCTCACAAAAGTTAAGCTTTGTTCTACCCGTATCTACAAAAGAATCTCGGGTGAGGAATCTCATGTCTCGTTCCTAACTTTACCTAGGAAATATCTTTGGATGGGCGGCTAAGCTATTTTCGGGAGGAGATAAGCACGAAATTACCGAATAATAAGCGTTTGTGACTGTTTCGTGAATATGAACAATATATTGGCCCTTTGTCACCAAAGATACTTTCCCCAACAGTCGAGAAAGCCTCAGCATTAATAGCCCTTTAAAAAATCGTGATCACTTTGTATATCGTGATAATTTGAGAGAACTTTCGTTTTTTAAAAAGGTGCTCATGTGAAAAAATTCAAAAGGAACATCAGTACGGCCATTATATATCACAACCTGTGGTAGGTAACTGAATGTATCATAACTGACTCTTGATACCGCAAAGAAATGGATTTTTAATAAACAGATTTATCACACTGCAAGGAAATAGACATGCGAAATAAAATTCGTCGTAAACAAAAATAACGTCGATGTAGCTTCAACTACATCGACGTTACCACATTGCGAACTTTGTAAAATAAGATAAGAAAAGACACCTTGATAAAATTGTAGAAAACAAAAACAATTCGCTGTGGATCATACGGAAGTGAGAACTGGAAAATTACTAAAGCAAATGCACTAAGATTACAAATATCTGAAATTAAATTGTTGAGAGAAGCTATGCATAAACGGAGAGAAATAGAAATATGTGCGGTTTTACGTCAAGGACAAGGCGCACAAGGCATAAACGAAACGATATAAGAATACAGATATAAATGGAGAGAAAACGTAGAGACATTGGATGAAGGACGAATATTCAAACATGAAAATTTAGAGCGATAGGCAGAAGATCTGAGGCATCCACGCAAGAGAGAGATTGAAGGTTTGGCGTCTAATAATTGCAGAAATAAAAAGAAGACTGTGATGAAGAGGAGGAACGATTCCACTATAGCTTCCGTTTTCCAGAGGAGTCAAACTCATATGCGTAAGGTCTACCGGCTGAAAAACCACCCGTCTACCAGCTGAAAATCTTGCCCGTATTCCTGGTGGGGAAACCAAACCGGAGACCTGAAATACGTGTGAGCACTCGGAAATCTAAACTCATTGAAAAGTACAGCATGAATATAGTTTGGAAATTGAATTTCCTATTTTGTTTCTGAATAAAAAATGCTTAAAAATGGCAGCTCAAAAAAACGCCTCGCGATGAAATCCAGCATCCGATTGAATGTCGATCACCAGAGTTAAATCACCTTCCTCTAAGACTTAAAGCGCTCAGACGGATGATAGCATTCCAACGGGGAAGAGAAATCAATTTCGATAACATGAGGTTTAAAAACAAAGTGTGATGACTCAAGCAGGGACATTGAAGTTTTGACAATTCGCCTGAGAGCTAAATAGAGGGAAATGGTGGAATCCTCGTAATGGGTTTTCACCGCAGCCTAAAAAGTCAGCCAAATAAATGACTGGAGAAAGAAGGCATGAGGCTCAATAAAATTCTCTCGTCGCTACGAAATGAGATGATCATGAAAGAATCGACGCTCTATTGACACCCTGAACGTCCTGTCCCGTCCAGTCAAACGAGATTTGATCGGATCAGCGGAACCGTATTCCCGTTTTCCGTTCCCGCAGTCCGAGCTGCTAACGAAACAGGAACGAGGGTATTATAGCAGTATAGTGGAGGATTTTTTGGAGGTAAATGGGATAAAAATAGAAAGACGGATTGAAAATAGCGGAGATTAAAACTGCTGCGGTCATCACTTGATTTTCCGTGGTTGAACTCGATCGAGTCAGAGGTTAGCGCGGGGACAAGGGGTTTCAATTCGTCGGCGAGGTGAACGGCGGATGTACATGGACGGTATATTTTGCGACTTCAATAATTTTTTTTTTAGTTTGGAAGCAAATGGTGAATGGGAGTACCCACGCGAAAATTGCGGTTCTCTGCGCTGTGCGCTAGTAAACGTGTCTAATCAAGCCTCTCTCTGATGAGCGCACACGTTAAACCGTAAAGGGTAAAACTTTTCAATCGCTCGACAAAACGTGGGCTCTGCCGCTTCACAGCTTCCATTGCTATCGACACAGAATCCTCCAAAGCTGGAGCAAAACGCTGCTCGCCTCATAATCGCCATGAGAGTAAATATTTACGGAGCATATGCATATCCCAATAATCAAATTAAAAGCGAAAAACAACACCTTTATTCCCATTTGATGTCAAGTCTTTTACTCGTCAATTCCTACACATTAATTTTGGATCCCAACAGTTTTGAACAATAAATAACACCCATGATTCTTGTTGAGATGCGAACGGAAGTCATTCATCGACGCCGACTAATATAGGGCATATTTCAGATTGCAAATAAGTGTAACTAATGTAGTGTATGTAACAAGTTTTTATTACAAGTAACTATGTAGTGTATTATCGGCAATCCAGAGGACTCTGATCTGGGGTGCTAGGGAGCGCTGTCCGCTGGACAGCGTTACAGAGCACCTTGCCAGCGCCGTGAGAACGCCGATAAACGCCTTATGAGCACCTTGAAAAGCGCTGAGAAAATCGCCAGGGTAACCATTGTATTCATGCATGGTCTTAACTATGACGTTCTTATTGTTTTTCTTGATGCACTTCAACCTTAAGCTTCCTCAGTTATTCTTCCAATTCGTTTTTTCTTCTTCGATTGTTTTCAATAGAGTGTTGTGACGCAACATTTTTCATATTTTTTTTTCTTTTTCTTCTCAGAGTTTTTATTGCTCCGAATTTTTTTCTCTATAGCTCATCATTCCTTCATTAGTGATTCTCTCGATCCATTTCTGCATCTTCATTCATTCATCGATGACTCCACATTTCCATTGCTTCCAATATTCTCTCATCTGCAGCTGTTTTTATTCAAGCTTCACTGCCACATAACAACATGCTCGAAATAATGTTGCAATGAAGTTCCTCTTAATGCCCTAGCTTGTGTCGCTCTCCACCATATTAACGAAACATTACTACCTACTGCACAAGTGACTGAACTTCCTTCATAAAAAATTGCCATTAATTTAACAGTCAATTATGGTGATTTTTCTCCTCCTTCCCCAAACGTTTTGCAATTAAATTTCATACACTAAAGAAAAATCGTCACAATATCTAAATTTTTTAGCCACATTCATAGGCCACACCAAACAGTCTGTTTTGTAAGTGGATTTTGGTATCATATATTTCAAGTTCACGAGAAGCGGGAAACAATACGTCCGGGAAGGCCTTACCCTTTTATGACATTTCCAAGGGCATGGAAAAGGACGCCTTTGTATGGACTATGTATTCTAAGTCCATTGGTTTCATCATACTGCAGTAATTCGAGTCACCTGGGTTGGAATTCACCGTGGATGGGTGGGAGATTGATTTTACCTTGAGATTTACGTAAATTGTTGCAATTTCTCTACTCATGTTATTACAGGAACGCTTAGCCACCTTAAGGAAGCGTCAAGGAAATTTCGTTCAGACGGAAGAGCCAGCAAGCCCGGGGTATCGACGAGGGAGCAAAGGAACCAGATATCAGAGCTGCAATCTTCGGCAGCATCATCCAATTATATGTCATTACCCTGCCATCCATTGCAGAGGGGAGAGAATGGAGAAAAGATGGGGGAGAAGAGAAAAGTGAATTGTATGTTAACGGTGTGTCTTATGTTAGGGTCTGTAATCATGTGCTGTAATCATCATCATACGGATGTGTCTGTAAAAAAATATACTCCGTAACATACTGAAACTCGTCTGGTCTGAATTTTCCGAGCCTAGCGTATAGCCTCCGAGTCTTAAATGGCTCCCTATAGTCATACCTAACTATTCCTACCATCAGCTGTTTAACACTTACTGTACGCCCGTAACAGTTATTAACGAGGGTTGCGGCTTTCTTTTGTCTTTTATTTACTTTGCGAATGAAATGTTTCTGTGCAGGGTCGCAAATCACCATCAATAATATCGACCGCGTCAATTGGGGAGCGAAGCAACCAGACAACAGCGCAGTCTTCGGCAGCATCACCATCAAACCCTTGGCGTGTCAACTGAGAGGGACTTATAAAAACAATCCGCCTCATCGGAAGTGCCCACGGATTCGCGTGGGTTTGGGGTGCGCTGGTGGAGATGTCGAAACGGTCGAATGGGATGGGGAAGAGGAGCTGGGTCCAAAACTGAAAGGGACTGCAAATGACGGTTCGGGGGTGGCCGTGGGCGGAGAGGTAATGCTGGAGATTATCCCGACTGGGTCGATCTATGGTTGCCTTCGGCGAGTGGGAGTCCCTGAAAGGCATATTGCAATCCGATCACGGGAAACAACGGTTTCAAGCCATTCAATTTCCAATATCGAGCCTCAATATAAAAAAATCTCAGCAGCAATGACAAAGGCACGTATGTGGTGATAATAATCGGTTATATGAAGCGATAGGGAAAAACTCGTCCATACTTCATACCACTAATGTCATCTATATAGTCAAGCGACCATATCTTCCATTTAGTTGGTCGTATATATTGCTCATCAATGAATTTTACACCGCATTCCAACGATATTCAACGACGAAAGGGAGATTGAACGGGAAGAAGAACCAAAGAAGATCAGGGAAGGAATAATGGAATATTTACCAGCTCTTTCGACGCACAGCCACATAAGATGCATTGTGTTATGTTTGTGTTGTGACAAACATGTTTCGGGTGAGATTATAAAATAAAAATATAATAAAAACTTGTTAAATGTTAAAAACTTATAAAAAAAGAAAGGGACAGCTAATTTCCAAAAATATCTACGGCTGTGAATATATTTGTCGTGAAATTCCAGAAACAAATGGATGTTGGAGTGTGCACCTTGGGCTCGCGGCCGCAACAATGTGGTGAAAGTTGAGAGACGGGCACCTTTGACGACGACGCAGAATCGGATGCACGAAAACGTTGCTATACCATTGACCCACTACATGCAGTCCGATTTTAGAATACATTTTGTATGTAAAAAGTGTGCCATGAGCAGGAAAATATATTTTAGGTGTATCAAGCAAATAATGAGAAAAGCTAATTCAAAAGAATTGTAATGGGATAAATGATTTAGGTGGGAAGAAAATGGTATGGAGGGCTGCAGCAGCATTGGTGATTGCAGATGATAAATCTACTGTATTGAATATATATGAACATCATAGGAATATCGACTATAATTTAATGAGATCCTTATAGTATATTTGTCTCCGGGAACAATGATAAAGTTTGGACAGTAAATCGTCAAATCAGAGGACACATAGGGATATCAGTGCCATTTCTATTATATTCACCATTTCGTCCCGAATTTTCCTCCTCATTTCTGTGTCTTCCCAAAAGAATGGCTAATGAAAGAAAATTTGCCTACAGTTTAAACACTTTTCGTGAGCATTTGAAAAACCAAGACGATATCATCGACAAAAGTAACTAAGTCATCGTGGCATTGTGTGCTTCACTGTAATGTAAATAACACTGGTGTAATCTTGTTTACATAGGCTAAGCTTTATTAAGATATATATGATGCATACAAATACGTGAGTACTGGGCGTTTTTTTATTTTGGACGCATAACTTTAAAACTAGACAAAGGATAGTGGCCAGCACAGGTAAAAATCTGAAGGATTTTTACTCCCTTTCATTTAAACCTACCTTAACCGGTATATTTCATTAATAATAATTACCTTTGAATAGCTGGCAAGTAAAATGAATGAAGTAGGCATTGAATTAGAAGAGCAATAAGACAAACAAGCATAAGGAAAATATATTTATCTAATAAAAAAACTCCTTAGAAATTAAAATTCATTTAAATCCTCCAAAAACCTACCCATTGTGATACAAGAAAAAATACAAAAGCTAAATAAAACTTTTGAATGTCACAAATTACACGAAGATTCGGCTATGAAACTATCAGACGGACAAAATATTTTAGCTAACAAATGAGTACGAAAAACTTCCATTTAAAAATTGAATGAGGAACGAGAGTAAAACACATACCTATACTTTTAATGGAGATGTATATTTTTTCCAAAATCATACTGAACATAAAGAGGATAAATTGGAAACAATTGACCTTTCAAGTTTTTTCCCCACTCAATCTATGGCCAAGACAAGCTCGTGAATGAAATAAAACACTCCATTAGAGATCCAGTGTCCGAGAACGCAATAGGGAAGTTTTTGTCCCAATTTGGCATCACGTCGCACATGCGCAGTCCAATTACGGCGGTAACAAAAGGCTGACAAATGGGTGTGAGTCATTTCGATTACAAACCCCTCGCTCACCTCGTGCAAATGGATATTCAATATAGAAACTCATTTAGCGACTGAGATATCCAAGAACTCAATTAGATCCCATTTGAGCACGACAAATGTTTTGAAACGTGTACAGGAAGGCTGAATTGAATCTTTGCATTGAGGTTTTGAGTGGTAATCCGTGATTGTATGTAAAAAAATTCTTCTTCTGGCAATGAAGAATGTAATAGCACATGAATTGGCCTAAATATTTTGCCTTTCACATTTCGCGACAGTTGAAAGTTGGGGAGAGGATACTGAATGATTTGAAATGTAAATGCATGAGCAGATTAAAATGTACCCGATAAATCATCGGAACTAGAGTCGCAAAATGGATAATTTTACCGAAAATTATTTTATCTCAGAATTAGAGCATTGGCAACTGATGTTACTCTGATCGCACAAAGCTAAGAGCATAGAAACCAACATTTTGGTCCGAAAATTAACTGAAGTGGTTTGGGTTTAGCAGAATATTTGCCTGAAATTGAATTCGTCTTCGCTTGGGCATCGTGGAAAGCCCTCAGAAGGAGCCGTACCTTCCCTAGCCGAAAACAAAACAATTCAGTTCAACAGAATTTGTATCAGTCTCGCAATCCGTCCTTGAATTAGGATTTTATTGTGGAGAGATTCCATATTGTCGGAACTTGACAATGCTGAGGTAGTGACGTTCCAGGCTGGACGGGCAGAATGCGAATTAACTCAGCTCCCTCGCGATGACGGTCGTTAGTACTTCTCAGAAGTGAATAAGGTGTTTGGGGCAGCTGTTTCGTTGTGTGGACAAAAGCAAGCTGGACTAGGACAGAAGCTCTCATCCTGGACACTGGGCTTAAGCCGCTGTCACACACGACATTCTTTTTCAGCACAATTCTTTACGTGCAGTATTTGCAGTACAGCTTTGGGGCAGCCTAATCGGAGCTGTTTCGGGTTTGGCAGGGTAAACAAACAGTGCGTGATCGGATCGTTCACTGACATTGATATTACGTGCCTGCTAGGATTCGTTTATTATTTGCACTATTAAGGATAGGGTGGGTAGGCTGGTAGGAGATGGAAATTTTAGGGAAATGGTAATAGGGTGGAGAGAAACCTTGCGTCCGCATTCGCCTGTTCTTGAGATAGATATCAAAAGAGTTAAACGCCATTTTCTCACTATCAAGAAAAATACTTCATCTTTCTAGCGATACCATATTACCAGCCACTCATTGAACTAATTTTCACGACATCTGTCAAAAAATAGAGGGCGTTTTTCATGGGATATGTGGCACGTATGTGCGCTTTGAGGAGATTTTAAAGAAAAAAGGTAGTTTTGACGCAGAGATCGTGTTAGGAATGTTCTGGTATATTGTTCATATACTTTCGAAATTGTTAAAAAAATATTTATCACCCAGCGTAGTGCTCTTATGAAATCGCAAAAAAACCTTCGGTGGTGAAAGGGTTTTTACCGTACGGCGTGAAATAAATAAGTAGGTAAAAGCCTGAAATATGCACAATTAGTTCACTGTGGATTTCAGTCACAGAAACACTGTTTTGTCGTAATTAATATTACTGCGTTCACTCCAACGTTCTTAGGCTGATTAATTTTTAAAATAAAATCCTAATAAGGGTTCCATTATCCAAGACTAGGGAAAAATCTAGCTCAGACTGTCTTAAGAGTAGGGAGGGTCTTCTTTTAAAAAATTCTTGCGAATTTCCAGGATGCCTTTTCCAAGAGTTGGGAGCCTAATGCTCAGGGAGAGATGGGATCCGAGGGATGGCTGCGCTCATTTATGCATCCGCTCTCTCAGGAGGGGGGGCAGGTTTTAACGATTCACCTCTAGGGGTCGCGGCTCTGATGAAGGTGGGAAACTAAGAGGAGTGAACGCGCGCGGCGGGGAGAGTTTTCATCCTTCCTAGAAAGAGTGCTCCGAATCCAACGATTTCCACCAAGCTCCAGCATCTCACACACCCACGGCATCTCTCTCTTATCTTCCGCCCTCCGGCGTCCACTTTTGCGAGGTGGAGATTGAAGGAGCCACGTTGCGAGTGAAGTTTTAATGGAAGTAAATGTGTGACGGAAGATTGGGTGGGATTTGGGCGGGGGCATTGAGGCTGGCGTAGGGAAATGCGTTTCGAGAGGCCCTTGAAAAAAAGAACCTAAATTCACTCTCTAGCTGTCCGTCCGGCACGGCAGGTGAATTCAGGCGCCTTCTACGAGTTGTTTGGTCAGCTCTTCAGGTTTTCGCTTGGATATCGGTCACCTCGCGTCTGAAATTGGAAATGTGATGAGTAGGAAACCATCGAGACTCCCTGTCCTCACGAAAGCAGGCGAATAATTTTCTCACTTACGAAATCAGCATCTAGATTTCAATTTCGCTTCGCTTGCGGCACCCTTTTACATTGTTTTACGCATCCCCTCTCAATTCTGCACATTCAGCTTTTCACTGGCATGCGACGATATTTCGGCAGACACACTCAATTCTGTACCTCGTAATTCGCTCTTAGGTAGTTTATGTGCCAAATATATAATATTAGCTGGCACTCATAGTCTAAGCTAAGTTGATATTCACTATAACGAAACGAGTGTTCCAACACGATGCGGTTAAAAACCTCGAAAGTGTACGTGAAGGAATTCCTGTGAAGTGCAGCTCTATACGAATCACAAAAGTCGAAAACAGAAAAAAGTAATCAGAGGCGAATAGAAATATTCAAAGAATAATGCTGAAGGTGGCTCCTAAAGAAGAAGTGGACCAATAAAATAAACAAAACAAGAATGTATACAGAAGTGAAGAAGAGAACAGGGCCATCTAGGATACCTTGGGAACCAAGAAGAACCAGGGAACATCCTGAAGCATAATGAATTCACAAACAAGTATAATAGATGGCAAAATAAAAGGGAGGGCCCAGCAAGGAAAGGCAAGAGACAAATACATGGACCCAATTAAGAGAGAAATGGTAAAAGAACATCACCCTGAATTTCGGCAAACAGAATCTTATGTTACTTCAGCAATGTCGTGTACAGGACAAAAAGGCTATTTTGAAATAGGAGTTGCGATGATACATGAACTTAGCTGCCGTAACACTAATAATACTATTGATCTCGTGATAATTTTAAGTAATGCAAAATGAATTAAAAAATGCTATCACTCTTTTGCAATCTTTGGCATTGTTTAAAAATTGATAATAATTAAAAGCATTATAAAAAATAAAAAGCAATATATTTTCCTGGACTCAATGAAATATAAGGGAAAAGACCTCTCTCTAGCAAACAAATTCTGAGCCTTTAAATCCTCTAAGTATTCTAAGGGTCATTTTTATTTTTAATCAGATTTTAAAGCTCTGCCAGGGCAATCCAAATATCTCTCTTTCAAAACTACGACTTAACTTTTTTATCATTGTTAACCATTTTAAAATGAAAATATGCGTATGGCACTATTCACCTGTTGATCAATTGCAAGATAAAATAAGTTTTAATGGTCAGGGTCATCTTCCGCTAAAATTAACGTAGGGTATCGTCCGTTGAATGGAGCTTAATTTGAACTGATTATTTATTATTTACGCGAAGCAAAAATTCAAAGTTGCAAAAGCACGTGCTGCAAATACTATGACCTAATTCATGCATATGAGACGGCCAGAGGAAGCTAAACATGTGTAGTCCGAGCGGTGGCATGCATGAGAAAGTACAAATGCTGGTCGGGTTGCATGATTTCATCATAATTACTGCTTGACAGTCACATCACACTGCAGACGAAGTTTTGACGTGATATTACAATACTGTTTAAAGGGCTACATGGTAAACTGAATTGATTAATGCTCAGAATCACACAATTTTGACTCATTACACTGCATATTGAGCTAAAAGAGCATGCATATAGAGTAGCAAAATCAACGAAATAACTTTCCCACTTGTTGATCCAGATAAGCCACTTAAGATGTGGGAAATCAGAGAAGTGGCGCTAATGATTCACGCAAACATATTTAAATAAGCATATAGCACATAAACATAATTAAATCATTACCCCCATATTTAGAGAAATGCAATTTTTCACGGAAAAGGTAGTCACAGTAAACCATTCACATGGTCATCGTGGTTTTCGTATTACTATCCAGACAATGAGATACCTTTTAACGACTAGACATTTGTAATTTAGCGTTTTTAAATTAAGATTATAAGAACTATTTCCTAAGCAAGAAACTAAATTCATTCTTTTTAGAACCACTACAACATCCTCAAAAAGGTAGTACCTTGAAATCAACAAGTAAAATATTACTTGTTACTTTATTATTCCCCCATACATATGTTTATATCCCAATATGTATACATATTTTTCCTAAAAGGGAGTATCGCATATTAATTCAGTCCTTTAGTTAGAGTACGAAATTAATACACCTACTTTTTTTCTATAATACAATATTAGTTTGATGCCACTATTACAAAAAAATAAGGTATTCATTAGCATAATTGAAAAATTCAATTTTGTTATAAACAATGAAAAATGCAACAACCTATCCAATATTCTTAGGAAGTTAAGCGCATTAAGAATTTTTTCAGAAAAATCATAGGTATATTCTTGCAACTACAAATGCGATGTAAAATTTGGAAGAGTACATAATCCAATTGAGTGAATATGGAAAAATCATTTATTTTTTCAATTAAAAGGATTCCTGGCGCTATATGGTTCAGTAATATTGCAATGTTTCCTCACTAATCACATTCCCGCGATCATTCATTTACAATTAGAGAACGCGGAGGTGATGTTTAGTGAGAATACTTGGAAGCCGAAGCGTGAAAATGAGGAGAGTAATATTATAATTGACGTACACCATCCTTTTCCACAGACGGGCTTTCACGAAGGGAAATAGAAAAAAGTAAAATATATCCAGGATGCGCGGAGTCACAAAAACCCTGCTGCATTCGACCCTTCAATCTTATCTCAGTCTCCCAGTCAGCTGCAGAACTTGAGAATATAATTGGTTTCAGGTGAGCGGCTCACTCCCTATGCGCCTGTACTCCCTCCCTCCCCCATTCTTCCATGAACTTCGGCATTTGGTCGTGACCTAATTATTCCCTTGGGCGAGATTTTTTCTTTTATTCAACCTGACCTCCTTGGGGGCGAGAAGGCGGCAGGAGGATGGGAAATTTAGGTGACTTGATTAATCCCGAACAGAATGCAGCGCGCAGTAATGCACTACCTACTGTTGTTCGCCCTCGTTAGATTTCGCTCCGCTGTGGATGCAGATGTGAGTGACAGGCGTTGTTCACAATGCTATCTTTGTGCTCACGAACCAATGGCTGTTTACATTTTCAATAAAAAGAATCGCAAGCGTTTCACGTTTTGAAACATGATCTGGAATAACTATGATTGAAATTTCTGCTTCGCTTCAACAAAATTTGACGCTAGAATTGAAACATGACGTGGAATAACTAAAATAAAGTTATAACATTACTTTGCAAAGTATTGCTAACTACTATTAAATAAATTAAACAATTGAAGCTTTCAGAGCGAGATTAAATATTTCAGAGCTACTGAGAAAAAAATATCTCTTATTAGTGCATAGGTTACATAAACTCCAAGAATAACCAATGATAAGTTCTGTTCTAGGTTTATAACTTTAATTATTTAATTTCTCGGATATTTTAGTAAATCTACTGATACACAAAAATAAATAACTATGATGAAAAATACATTCTTCCAGGTAAAAAGAGTTCTAAAATGTTTAAATGATTGTTTTTTGAAATATTTCACGGGGCGAAGTGACATGCTTGAGACTTGGCCATTGGATGCAGGGATTGACTCCATTTCTAGAGGAGAATGACGATAGGTGTCGTATTTTTCCATTTATAATGCGAAATTTAAAGACAAGGATAACACAGAATTATTGTAAGTGTAAATGTGAAATATCACCACCATTGGTCACAAAGAGAAACCCAAACCAATATTTAATTGGATGCAAAACATTGCCAATACATGATCACGGTGACAACTTCGACAAACGTAACTGCCAATGAAGATGAATTGAGGCAGGTACGTTTTACCCCCAAAAGACAACTTCGACAGTGGATATGGAGCCAGCGAATGCAAATTATACGATGCCACCCGTACTCACGTGTCTCTCCTTTCCCTCCCGTACACTACATGCAGATGTACTACACACGCCAACGAGGAGCATTTGAGGGCGGAGAGTGCAGGTCGCGCATAATCATCTTCCGGAGATGCACGAAAACAACGCGGAAACGAGAGATGTATGGGGAGAATCAAATGATTTGGGTGGTGGTGGGGTGCACGCAGGGTGAGGGTTGCCTGGAGGTGGCTGAGGGATGGCGGGGGTTGGGGAGGAGGCTAGCCGAACATCAGTCCGGTCTGTTGCGACACGCTCTAGTCACTTTGCTCAATCATCATTTGGCCCACTGTCGTCTGCATCAATATCCGCGCCCCCTGGGGGGTCCTCGACGCAGGATGAGGAAAGCGGGTGATAAAAAGGGTCAAGACAGATGCGAGCACTCTATTTCCCACAATACGCCCGTACTGGAGAGAGGAAATGTCAGCTAATGAGTTGACTGCATGCGTGTAGCCCTGGGGGGGTGTTGACTCTCGTAATACGGAGTCCCAAACAAAAAACTTTCAAGTCGCGTGCAGACCTCGCAAAAGCTCGAGGCAGAATCTCGCAGAACGATATTTTCCATTAGAAGAATCCATTTCCAAAAAACAGCCATTGTGGGTAAATGACTACAGGGGTGAGCTTAAGGATTTTTTTTATGAGGGATGGTTTGAGTTCACTTTTTGCAGCCCTTAACCACTTCGTATTACAAACCTAAAAATTTATCATTAGCCTACGAGATAAACACAATTGTGGTTAAAAAGTCTAATAAATGACATTTCTAGCGTTGATTCATTCAAAATTTCCATAAATATATTTACAAACGATGTACTCTTTTACGATAAAATATATCTCACTTTGGACCTCCCCTTGGCGGTATCTAGGGCGGTCGCTCAGAGTAGCTATTCAATGACTTTTTATGACATGTCGGGACGTTTGCCGTTTAGCCATCTTTCTGAGCGACTTGCTTTTGAAATTCTGTAAGCTATAGTCAACGATTTTTATCCTGAGTACAGTTGTTGATAGGGTGCAACTAACTTCACAAGGCAGCCGCGGAAGAGCTAAGCATTAAAATACCAAGGAATATTCATTGACTGGTACCGCTAGACGACAAAGTCGCTAGCATATCTCAAAAGAGTTCCAGAAACGAACTATAGGTCACACGGGCCTTATGACTCCTTAAATGGGTGCTATAAGAGTATCGAAACTTGGTGGTATTTGCTTGTTAAGAGCATGAAACAAAGGAGGGAAAGGAATAGAAGAGAGGTGATACAAAGGGGCCGAGCGTCCATCCAGATGTCCCTCCCGGAGTCCTTCGGTACCATTGCCCGTTCATCAACGCTTGATTTACCCTCAGTGGCCTCTTAATTCTCCGCTGATGACTTCCACCAAGTTTTTTGTACTTTACAGCTGGGAGCCATTGTTAACTTTTGGCAACACTGCGTTCAGTGCGTCTACCATTAAGTTTAATTAGAAAGTTTGCGGCAAACCAGGAATTCGGAGGTGAAGACTATTTTACTTTCACTCCTCACCTAATCGTCCGTACCCACTCGCTACGCCATCCACTGTAAAGGGTCTCCCTCTTTTACGTAGCGTTCTTTGCATTCAATTGCCACAAGCTTTAGCAATCTGCGCAACTCTTTCCTTTCCGCGTCTATGCCCATTCGCCTGGCCTGGTTTAATTAGCCTCATTGCAGGTGACGACCGGAAAATGCCATAATTGCACAGAGTGCTCTCCGGAAACCTCCGGACGCCGGAGTTTTATTTCGCATCACTCGGGTCGAGGGAAAGAATGTGCAGCAGCGGTCGCGAGATCGTCCCATTCATAACGCCACGTCATTAAATTGCAATCGACCGAGATTTGAGATAGAATTTCGTATTTTTCCCCCGTTGTTTCAGTGCCTTTTCCAACATAGCGCGCTGAGGAGTTTAATTAAGAAATCAAACGAATTTTAGAAAAGGGCAGAAACATCATGTCTATGGAAATGTGCTTCCAATTAACTGATGGAATAGGTACTAATGAAAAGTTATCTCCATTCATTTATCCATGGGGCTAATGGGCGCTGGATGAAATCAGCTCTAGCCCCAATAGGAGCACGTGGTTTTATTTTAAAGAGCCACGTCGAAAAAAGTTCATTGGCAATGACTGATAATTGGAAATGAATTGTAAAAATTTTGACATCGAAGGAAGAATGTCGAGCGGCTAATATGATATTCAAGTACTGGGTAAAACATTTGCTTGTGGAATTTAGCAACCCACCGCCTGCGCTCCACATTTACTGCTAGGCTGGAATGGCAACGGATTCATTGTCTAAAATGTTATTTTTTTAATTCTCCGAAGTCAATCTTAGAAAATTTTAATTTATCTAAAAAGAGGACTTTAGGCAGAGCCGGATCTAGGTACCGGCAGTGCGGGGGGCCTCGGTCATAAATGGCAGAAGGAGAAGCCCGCGCTGGGGCCTGGGTGCGGCCCAAACGACACCTCAACAGGAGAGCGGGAAGGGCCAAGTATGAGGATGAGCCAATTTTCCATAACACGTGTGACTCATGCGCTCAAATTCTGTAAACGGAATAGGACTTGGCGCACAATCGAATTAAATTTTCTTCGGAGATGAGTTTTCATACCTATTTATTTAACTTCGTCTAAGTTCGGTCATTGTTAGACTCGTTCACTTGGATAGTTGTGTGCATACGCTTCTATTACTCTCGCTCCCAGAAGTAGGCTGGGCGATGCGCAGTGGTTTACTTGTCTACGAGCTCAGCTCAGTAATCTGTCACTACCTGTAACGTGTCTGCTTGAGATGAGTTGTGAATAAATTAAATAAATGGAAGAAAAACTTAATTCAACCTGCGGTGCTGCTAAACAAAGAAATAAACGTTTAGAAGAAGAGTTTAAAAGGTCAAATTATAAAATAACATAGTTCTTATCTAAAAAAACAATAACCTTTGACCAAGTCCAAGCACTTCAAGTTCCTGACGCAGGTAAGTTAAATAACAAAAATTACAAGTATTTTAATTTTAGTTATGTACGTGCTAAAAGCAACAAGTAAAAATTATATGGAGTTTTGAATACATGGGTATACTTTACTTTACTCTTCCGTACGTATTCTTCCATGTGCAGTCGTATTCTTTTTCCAGGCGCGGAGATTCACAAGAAATGAATACGGAAGAATCACAAAAGAATCGACGTTATTCTTTTCTGACTCCGAAATATTAGCAACTTGTTTGTTGCAAAATGCATATAGAACGATAATTGGGGAGTCTTTAAACATTTCATCGCGTGAGATCCAGGATAAGGAAATTTATTCGCTCAATACAGTCCTTGAGTTCACTATACTTTTGCTTGTTGACTTGAAGATAATATCATCCAGTTTCCCTAAAGTTCTAACAGTCTTGAACTTGTTTCTGACCCTCCCATAAGAGTTGCATAAGCTGAAGATCATTTTCCGCACTCAAAATGATAAAAGTTACCCGAGGAGCACAATGGGTCCAGAAATACTAAGCGATTTGAACTTTATTGCCATCAACAACGCTGAGGCATCAGGATTGAGCTAATAAAACGCTTAGCTGAAAGGAAATAGAGGAAGAAAACTTTTTTACATTATGCTCTGTAGTACCGACAGGATAATATACTCTGAGAAATTTTTATATAAATAGTCGATAAAACGTAATGCGATCTAGAAACACGTGTTTAATGCAGTACACAACCCATAGTACATTACTATAATACGTTGTGAAGGAGTATTTAGTTTAGTATATTGTAACACGCCCTTTTTGGCCGTGTTGGCATAAGTTTACAATTAAGGACGCCATTGTGGGTATTTTGGGAACACGTGCTACCGCGAGGCAACAATACCGTTTCCGTATCAGGTAAACAAACTAAAAACAATGCCGTCTGTGTTATGAAAACAACTTTAAAACAATACCGTTTTCGGGTTATGTAAACAAACTAAAAACAATGCCGTTTGTGTTATGAAAGCTGCAAGGCAAAGAAAGGATGGAAGGGGTAATCAAAATTGTAATAATAGGAAGGGAATAGCCTATCAGATACGAGAGCAAGTGGAGAAAACCTGGAATGTTCTAGAACATACAGTTTTTGCAGTGATAATTAGCCGGGAGTAAGCAGCTTTGGACAGCAATTACCAACGCCAGTGTCCTGTGTTAAGGAAGGATCCAGGAATCCGATAAACAGATACTGGGGAATAGAGTATCGGCGGAAGTCACATTGTGCAGTATCCGGTGAAGTACAACAAACATTATAAATTAATACGAATATATTTGAGAAGGGAACATATATTAATTAATTTATTAACCAAAGTGAATTTCTTTTCTATGAATAATAAAAGGGTTATTATAAATATATGTATTGTTCAAGTGTATCATTTTTGTGCATGAATTAATCCATTAACCTTTGCCGCCAAGGACTACCAAAAGAAAGGATCTCTCTCAAGGTAAGAAGTGATAAAGTGAAGGGTACCTTTTTGTGTGTCGGGCTGATACAGTATATAACGTCGCGTGTTTAGGACCGCGTGACAGAATAATTATTAGAACCCCCGTGATAAGGAAATTGATAGGGGGTGACTAGTACAATATATTTTTTTGATAATTTGAACTTTTGATAGGGGAAAGCCTCTTCTTGAGCGCAAAGGGGGGGGGCGTGAAGGTTTTTCGCGGGAGTGCCAAAAATTTGTAGATCCAGCCCTGGCTCTAGGGTTTTATTCCAAGCAAATGGATATGGAATGCATTGGATAACAAGAAACTTATGGCTTTCATTAATTAGAGTCGAACACCGCACTGACTATCTGTAATACCCAAGGTATGAAACAGTTTAAAGGAATTCTAGGATTAATCTTTCCGTCATCAAATCAAGGATAAATATCTGCTTTTCAAGTTATTTAGCTGAATGCAGAAAGACAAAATAATAATCATGAAAATACCTCGATGTTTGAGCAACATTGGCCAAAGAAAAAGCAAGAAAGACATTAGAGGCAATTTGACAAAGCATACGCTAAACCGGAAGAAAAGTTTTGAAGCCAGCACTATTCCTTATTCTAATGAATTTAATACTCCAGTTTAGCGGCAAGTCATTCAAGAATAAAAATCCAATACTTCTCCGACAGTTGCGTCACCTGAACCCATGATGAGAGTTTAAAAATTACTGAGTTTGAATTCATTTTCCCATACACGAAGGACTCGCACGTTTTGTCGCTTCAAAGTGGATTATTTTTTCCACACACAAAAACGGCGTAAAGGAACGTTATGGTTTACCTGAGCATTAAAGAAAAGAGAAATCACCGCAATATAAAAAGAGTGGGGGTGCCATGCAGACGTTCAGGTACAAACTAAAAACAACCTGACCCTATACTCTACTTCCTGTGTTCCTTCTATCCAAGAGAGGTGTTACCTTCGGCGCCATTTTTTGACGCCATTTTTCGTCCCCTCGCAGAGGAGGCGGCGGCCTTGACATTTGCGGGAAGTGCGGCGGGGCGTCGATAGGGGGGGTGAGCGCGTGAGCCTTGTATATTGGGCCATCAGCACCCGGGGAACACATTCTCGCCGCAAATGAGGGAAAGGGAGGCTGAGAACAAGTCGCAGCATGGAGGAAAAAGGAAAGACCTTTCACGACGTGAGAAGTGGTCACAGTTCATGGTTATCACGGTGCTACGGTCACACCTGCTCGGGCAATGTTCACCACCGCGAAACCATTCCAGAAAGAATGCCACTGAAAATATCACTTAATCTGAACGGAATAATTTTCTTCTTTCTGGGGTGGCCAAATTACCTGCTCTTTCGCCATCATGTTAACTGCGTGATGTGTAAAGTACACGCATTTTTGAAGTGTAAACTTCTATAGGCGCACCACGCGCAGAAATTTCTGCAGGCGGTAAATCGGATTCTGGGCGTCACGCTCCTGAACGTCACGCTATTTTTCTCACGTCACGCTCGGATATATATAGTAATAGTAGGTAGACATAAGTGTATTAGCAGAGCGCGGAAGAGCGCGCACTGCGTTCCTTTTATGCAGAATTTTTTATCCCAAAATACTTTCCATAATATTTTTTATATATTATATTTATCAGAATATCGCTATAGGAGTTAACACTTCTCCCGTGTGGTCTTAAGCACACCAATTTTATTTGCAGTATGAGATATACTTGTCTTGCTTCAGGAATGCTTTTTTTGATACTTCCAACAGTGGCTGCTACTAATTACTTTCATTAATGGTTACCGAGAACAGGAGTGTAAAATATCATAATGCGACCAACTCAGCGATGTTGAAATGTGTAGTAACTATGCCAAACATATTTGTTTTGGCATGAACGTATGTGAAACAAGCTAGGTTATTTTTCGAGATCAGTATTTCATAAAAATTAATGTCATTGCCGTAAAAAATAATGATTATGAAGATTTCATAAGACAAAAAACAATTCTGAAATTTAAATGCACAAAAGTGAAATACACTGAATTTTTTATTTCTACAGTGAATAATGAACGACTGTAAACAAAAAAGGAAATATTTACGGCTTATTGTACCTACTGTTTCAAGAGTTTCCATCACTTTTCCTTATTTATCTTTTAGTATGATTCTGAAAGAACTAATTTGTGTTCTAATTGAAATTTTAATTAAATGAAAACCCAAATCGATCATAAGAAATGGATGATAGGTTAAAATGAAAGAAGGACCTACAAAGATACTTCACTCGCGGGGGCCATAATCTCTTTAAACGGATTTTTCTTCAACCCCTTAAACGTACAACCTCTCTCTTCATTTCATCCATGAAGCCTATGCTCTTCCTCTCCAAACGTTCTCTTTTCTTTAACGATTTACAGTATCTATTCGCCTCTCATTACCTGTTCCAACCACCTACTCTGCATTCTCCAAATCTCTTCCAGCAGTTTACTTTCCTCACCCACCATGCTCAGCATTTTATTTTTCTTCCTCCCCGTCCATCTTACTTTCTCCATTCTCCTCCACACCCACATCTCAAATACCTGCAGGCCTGCAGTCTATTCTCACCCTCTTTCCTCCAGGAGTCCACATTTCTGCACCATACAACGCTACACTTGATATTAGACTTATCGCCAGTCTTTTCTTGATATACTTACGCAAAGTCCCCATCATCCATTTTTTCCATTTGGGGAAGTTATCCTTTTATATCGAAATTCTTCTATTAATATCTTAACTGTTATGCCTATTTTTCTCCAATGTTGTACCAAAGTAATTAAATATTCTACCTGCTTCAGTTTGTGCCCTCCAGAATTAATTATCCACTTTGATTTGTTGTCCCAGAAAAGGAATGAATGAAATTAGCACACGCAGAGTTTAATTTTCTCGGTTTATCAACAAAGTCGTCTCAATTAGAAACTTTTCTTGAGATGATGTCAAAATACGATCTAATTCGAACAGGTGTAGGTCGCACAGAATGCCTCTAGATTTGACCTCATGCCTTTTAGTCCGAAAGCTGGGTCCACTACCACCCACCACCTCCAAGAACGTTCAGCGAAGTTTCTCGATTCATGCAGAACGAAGGTGCGAGTCATTAAACTCAAACAAGCACCATAAAAGCAGCCGGAACGCCCATATTAGAGGGCCAATCTAATTATTGCGTGAAAGGGCATTCTGCCGTGAAATCGCGCTGTAAGATCTGTCTGATTAACATTGGTTTTCTTGTTATTACACAAAGTATACAGGGAGCTCATTAATTAAAGAATTGTAAAGAGCAAGAGAAGAGAAAAGAGCAAAAGGGACGAACTTTAAAGTTGAGTGATCGTCTTTACACAGTCCCTTCGACCCATGTAAAAAGTTGAATTTCCAAATGGCTGGCATACAAATATTTCTAAAATAATCTCGCATAAGTTCAAGCTTAACGCGTTTCACTCATCTCAAAATTCAAGAGAGACTGATGGATTTTGTCCGACTACGGGTGAGGTATTAGAGAGCAGTATAATAAAATATACGAAAAACCACGAGATAAAATTGAACACGAGGTCCAGAATTATAGTAAAAAATGCCTACTACAAGAAAAAGTTCACTTTTCGAGGAAATTTAACGAGTTTTCACTAATGTTCCATCATGATTCATTTCTATAATAACCTTCAACAGCTATGGAGGTCGTCGATAATCAGGATCCACTAAGGTCACTCCGAGGCACTTAATCGAAGCGACAGCACTGGACGTTACTTAGACGAACAGAAAATAGTTTCAAATAAAGAAAACCGATTTAGAACTGATCATTTTGATAAAATTATCTCGGGTATCCCACCGGGTTAGGAAGGCGGTTGTTGCCAACGTTTCGATGAATTTCTCTGCCATCGTCTTCAGGGCTGATCATGATAGGCATGACGACCGTAGAGACAGCCATCGAAACTTTGGGCACAAACACCTTCCTGACCCGTTGGGAAACCCGGGAAAATTTTATCAGCTTTGTTCGATGAAAAAACACCAAAATTTTCAGCTGTTCATTTTATTTTCCACCCTGCATGCCTAAAAATGGCGCTCATGCTCTGATACACATGCTATAATAAAATACAATTAGAATTATGTGGATGGTAAGAAGTGTGTTAAATTTATCTGAGGAAATTTATTAGCATACCGAGTAAGAGAGTGCTAATGTTTCGTCTGTACAAGAGAAAAATAAATTACTGATTCATGAAAAATTTAGTACCTCCAGCGTAATTTGGGTGATTAAGTTCTGGTGGATATTCATGTTGTAGAAATTTATTTTGTTTCAGTTTATTCCAAAACTTTAACTAACTAGAATGAGAAAATTTCCTTTGGACCATAACCAATCTTTCATTGCTCCTTAAGGAATGCTTGAACCACAAAAATAATAGTATTCTAGGAGAGTCCACCACAGCAATTCAAAATTAAAAACATATAATTATAAAAGATTAACGAAAGTACTGCTATGCAACCCGATGCGCATTGATAGTTTCTAGAAGTCAGTAAAAAAATGCTTAAGGAATGAGGAATTTTATAATAATTAATTACTTTAGTATATTCTAACAAATTTTATATTAAATTGGGATACACTCCCGAATTATTAGCTTTTGTATTGGAAGAGCGACGAAAATTAGTTCGGCTCGGAACAATTTAATGGCAGTTTAGTATCGATAACCCCTTTTAAATTTGTGAATGCTCTTAACAACGACTAAGAGACCAAATAATTTATAGAGCAATCAATTATCGGAGAACTTTCCTCCATTATACCATTCATCAGAAAATGAGTGTTGAATGTAGTTAAGGAAAATCATTGCTGCTTTTGGCGAGCGGAAGTCGTCTGCTCAAGCCAAGGGAATGGAATACAATCAAATGATAACATAAAACGAAAGCACGGGTCTTTCTTTATTTCACCGGAGGTCGTAAGGGATAAAAGAAAAATCGGAAGAGAATTACCTACGAAAGCAATAACAGGAAGGAAAAACAATTGCCTACACTTTAAAATATAACCAGAGCTTAATTAAATAAATGTGTAGACATTTCCATCAATTAGGGAGCCACTCTTATAAAATTCGCTACCTTATGGAAAAGATTCGAAACAGCAATAATGAAAATTGGTGACGTAAAGGCTACAGTCGAATTATAAATCAAATAAAATAGAACCATTTAATTCCACTGAGTGAGTCTACTTCAGTCTACGCAGTAAAGGATATATTTTTTGCTAAGCATTCAGACCAAAAGCATTTTATTTTTGCCATAAAAATAGCAGTTGGATTCTGAAGCTGAAATTTTGCAAGCGCTGAGGGTAATTTTCACGAATTTTCATTTATAATTTGTATATTTCTCATGGGAGTAATCTACATAGAGTAAAAACTGAATGGTTGGTAGGTTATTTGGAGAGGAAACCGACAATTGGGGTCATTTGTGCCATCAAGATTTCCAGGTGGGTAAGTTGGTATGGGGATGATTATTTGGGAAATGGAAGAAGGTTTGAGAGAAACCCGGCGTCGGTGTTACCCTGCTCTTATTGCCAAGGGAACCACGGTTTAACGTCCCATCTAACAGAAGGAGTACTGTCTTGGAACCTGCTCTATATGGCACTCAAGTAGGGATCGGGAGAGGCGAAAACATTTCAAAGAATTCGAACCCAGACCATCGGGACGGTAGGCCAGTATCCCAGCCACCTCACCAACCCGATTCCTTGAGGTAGTTAGAGGAATTTTTTTAGTACAAATTTACGTGTGTTACGTGTTTATAAATAAAATACGTGTTTTCATTAAAAATATCATTCATACCTATAGATAAAAGTGAAAAAAATTGCATAATACTGATTTGGCTTTTTGGCAATTGAATGTTATTTTAATACGTAGCCCTACGACACATGACATATGTTTCGAAATAATTAGATTAAATATGTAATTATTTTCTTCCATACGCAAAAATATCAATTTCTTCTTATTGTAATTTTTGCTAAAAATATCAAGGTGTCACGCCATGTCCAATGCTCGAAAAAACATATTTCAATACGATTTCGTCTAAAATTCGAATACTGCGCATATTAAGTCATAGCATGCCGTGTAAAAAAATTAAAATATAATTCTTGTGTCATTTCCAGCAATAAGCATGAATTAAATGTGGTCCAAGAATTGTTTTTCAACTCACTTAAAAAAGTATTAAAATGTGCATTCAATGCCCCACGATTACCGCTCTAATCACCTTAACTGAATGATTTTTTAGAGCTCACCTTCAAGTTTAGACCTTTCACCTGCTGACATTCACGTATGAAGTCTAAGTTGCCCACTATCTTTCGATGCAACCTGCACTCTCTTAGAATACCGAGTCTCCCTCGGAAAGCATACCGATTGGGATTGCGCGTAACAGGGATATGATCAGATAGACTATCAGTTTGCCAGCCGAATGCGCTAACTAATCGACTTCCACGCATCATAGAGCACCAAATTAGATGTACCGACCATATTTCATGGGTTGAAATGGAAATAAGAGCTTTCTATATAAATTGCACTCAATTAGTTATCAAACACATCAGAATGGTGGTAAATCCTTAACCAGCGTCATTAAATCCATGAAAAGCTAATGAACCGGCACATTACGCTGATACGGCCTCTAGTTTCAATTTACACTGTGCGAGTACCGTGGATAATTAATCGTAAAAGCCATTATGACTATTTTCCCTGCTTTTCGAACAACTCGCAGGTCGGCTATCAATATTACTAATGTAATGAGTGTGATATTTCGGGCTTGAAACTGCGTCCTATATATTTTTCATGGGTGGTCACCACGTACGCGCGTCACTAGAGGATGAGTATGAAAGCGTTTCTGCGATTGGTGCAGCGATGATGGCGAATTTTTTGGTGGTAGGGAATTGAAAGGATTAATTTCCGGAAATGGCTATTATTATGCTTATTTTCATCGAGCGTTTCCGACGCAGCGCCGCGGAGGAAATCGAAATATCTGATGGTGATGAGAAATTCATGAGCAAGCGGCGACGGGGTGTGCACGCAAAAGAGCTTTATTTGGCCGGCATTATTATTTTCTTTTCCTTTTTAAATGCTTCCTCCAAACGCCCGGATGTTGACCGACGTTTGATTGGTTGGCTGAAATTTTTTCAAGGGATAAATTTACAAATTTTCGGCTGAAAACGCCGCAGTTTGATAAACACACACATTTCCAGGGCATTTGAATAATAATACCGGTATAGGCCGAGGCTAATTGCAAACGTTAATTGTAGATTTTGGTCCTGTATTCTTCGAGTTTGTAACACAAAGGGAAATATGACTGCAAGTAGTTGTTGATAGCCAAGACCTCCAGGATTATAGTTTTCTCCTTATTCGATTGATTCCTGGCCGACAAAGAGGCATGAGTGTGAAAATAGAATTACCACGCTACTGTGAAATTTCTTTATCCTCTTTTAAACTACACAATTCCGTTGATTTACCTCTTATTTATTTCTCGCTTTCTCCTTTGCCAAGTACAACGTATTTAAATTACGTTTGTCATACATTAGATAAAAATAAAATGCATGGATACTATGTATTATTATTATAAAATATATGCTTATCATACTGACGTAATAGAAATTTTTCTCATGTTAAGTAATTGAACAAATATTAATGCTTTTGTGCACAACGGTGCATTGTGGTCAGGAAGAAGTTAAGTGCAAATTTCCGTAAAAAGCAACGTTTTAACTGGGGTCATTCACCTGTAAATAATGTCACAGATTTACCAAAGGCAGTAGCAGCCGATTGGTGGCGTTCCACGAAAAATTTTATAACACTAAATAACATCTGACAGTGATGGCATATTGAAAATATAAAACTGGCTCAAATCACGAAATAAAAAATAGCAACTTCCATCAACAAATGCCAAAATATGTGGTTTTGACGTGGTAAAAGTTACTGAGAGTGAACTGAAAGTTAATTGCAAAAATAATTATTCAAAACTGAGAAAGAAAAAGACGAGAGTCGGGACAGAAAAATGAAAATTTTGAATACATAAAACATGTGAAAACAATGTATAAACTGACGCATGTACAAACTTTGCATGATTGCGACTGCTTTATCAGCATCCTTGGTCTGAGGTAACCAATTAATCAAGAATGAAGGTATTTTATAGAAGTATTCAATCACATAATCAACTCCTGCATATCTTCTTTCTCGATAAACGGTGCATTCTATCGGATCTAAATAATTCTTATGCGATTGCACTACGGAGTGATTGCAATGATTGCCATTCATGACTTATTATAGCTTTCTACAGTCATTCAATACTTCTAAATAATGTCGATTTCCTAATTGATATTGGACGTTCCATTTACGTGAGAGATTTGGAATGTACCTTAATGAATGTTAATTCATCGATGATACATAAAAGAGATCTTCAAGTACAAGTGAGACAAGATTACTGACGAGCCTTCGATAAAAATATGTACTTTAAATGAAAAACTTAAATCTTAACTGGTTTGTTTATTACTTTTCAAAAGAAGAATGCGAGTTTATAGTAAATTACACCCATACTTTATGCATGATGTAAGGTAAAGGAAGGGTATTCCTCTAAATGTTACGTAGTAACAGGAGTAATTCAGTGCTTAACGAGTCTCTTCTCAAGTCGTTTAATTTTCGGTCAGTGTCTTAAAATTATTATGCCTTTTAATTTTTTGAACTGGATTCGGTATATTGTTAATGTACATTCAGCTCACACATGTAACCTCTTTCCCCCTCCAGATGTCTTACTACCCGATTTCACTCACTATAACGCTCAAAACGAATGAATTTGGGCGTTGGGTGAATAATATACACATGAGGAGGTGAGTCGTGGATCGATTAAAACGAAAATAGAAAGGAGCACTTGAACTCTACGAATCAGACAGAAAATAAGTAAAATAGTAAAGGGGAGGACTGAAGGTGAATCGCGCGTTATAGATAGGCAATGGTGACGAAACCAGGACTTGTTAAACCAAATAAACTAAATTATCGTTCAAACACGGGTGACCAGTTGATACAGTCCGAACGAAACCCGCTGATAAGGCTAAAGAGTTTTGGTCAAGCTTAAAGTACGACGTTAATCAACCCAACCTATCGGATAACTAGTTAACTGAATAGGGCAGTTTATTGATGTGGCGAGTTGATGACCTTTATGATATTTACTATCAAAACTGTGAGTAATTTACAATATTACTAGCGCCCGTAAACGAAAAAGAGCGCATTGAATTTATCACTTTCATAAAAGTCCCTTTTCGATTAGATGTAGTTATCAATTAAAACGTATTGCAACTTTGTTGAAACATTCGGTATTTTATTTAAGACAGTGAAGCCTCGACTATACGAGTAACGATTTACCGAAGTTCCTCATTTTAATACGAGGCACATATTCAGTTTGATAACAGAATTATTAAGCCAGTAAGTTTTGGCTGTTTTACCAGAATTCCTAATCATTAATAATTATTTGATACAACAGTTTGTTGGAGGATACCATCCCTGAGATTCCTTGCTGAGACGTCTAGAGATAAACGGAGAAAAGAGTTGAGAACTGAACTGAAAGAATTTTCACAGCATATTTCATTGAGTAAAAGAGATATATTTGGTTTCAAGGATTTATTTCCTCAAAGTGATTATTTTAAATGCAAAAATACGTCACACTACGGCAAGGCATGGAAATATCATGTTTATTTCATAATTTACGTACGCCAGACGACCTTTTCGTGATATCCGAGTTTTTTTTTATCCTAGGCCACTTCAGTCCACATTAACTCGGTCAATATAGACTCTACTGTAACTAAATAGGTGTTCAGAAACAGTGATTACTCGCCGTTCTAAAATCATCAACGAGTTGGAAAAAAGCAACGCGACTTGTACGGTTAGTTTCTCAGGCAGTTTGGTTAATCGAAATCGTAATGAATCTTGGACCCGTTAATTCGGTAGCTTACCGACGATATGAATTGAATCCGGGGTAACCGATTCGGTTCTCTATCGGGGAATCCAGCTCGAAATACGAGGTCTTGAAATGATGCGCATGATGCGATAAATACGGAGAAAACAGTGGTAACGAAAGGTCGACGGCGAGGGAATGAGAAAGTGATTTCGACATAGTGAGAAATGAAGGGGGAGAGAGAACGCTTAAAACCTGAGAGAACGGAAAGGGCTTAGCTCACCAATCCGGGAGGCATTTCGGACTAGCCTCATTCGCCACAGAAATCCAATTGGAAGCCACCGAAAGCAAAATAATTCCGAGAGAAGGCGGATTCCGGCGAAATCCCACCCATTCCAAAGCTGTCCCTTTTTCTCTGGAGATTTGGCTTCTCCTCCGAAACTTCCATCGGCATTACTGTTGTTTTCCCTGCGACGAAAAAGCTCCCACCACTTAAGTGTGTTTGCCTCATGACTTAAGGGAGATTTGATAGGTCTCGATATCGATTGGGCCGGCAAGTGGCTTCCGTGAAAGACCTCGCATTAAATATCGCGGGCATTCTCACCCCGTGATTAGCGAAGCACATTGAAGTCTCCGAAAGAAAAAAAAATCGGATAATGTCGTTGGATATCGCAAGTACTACAATGATCACGCTACATGATAATGAGGTATAGGTGCTTGAAACCAAAAACACTAACGTCTTTAGCACCGATGGTTAAAAGCTTCAGGAATCATTGTGGATATATACGTCACTTTTTGAGGTAACAACCTATTGATCATCCTTTTCTCCATGTACGTTTCAATTCTTCCATGACATTAGAGGTAACAGCCCTGGAATCTTGCCTGCTTTCATTCAGATGAGTTTTATGTTACCGATTCTATTTGATAATCGTTGATATCTCCTGGTTGATAACACTTCATTGTTGGTCATAACACTCAACAGGTTTAAATATATGAGCGATACGAAATAAAATCAGGAAAAAGGTTATTAATAAAAATATTGCAACACTACACTCCTTGCTGTTATTTCAGCTTACTAAGGCGACTTCGCGGTAGCCCAGTATATAATGCTCCGCAATTACCTGGGGATTGTGAAGATAAAATGCAGCAGTAGCTGCATATTAGTTTAACATGCTTCAACAAATATCATCAAATATATTGAAAATATCGCACATACTGTTTGCTACTTGCAGACTGGGGCAGTATGACTCGGACGATTAGGAGGATCTCCCCTAAGCCGATCCCAAGATGCTTAATTTTGGTGACTGATCGGGAACCGGTAATTCCATAGTGACATGCCGTTGCCCAGGTTCAAGGTCGATGTTGGATCCAGAGATCAATGTTCAAACCAAAACTTTAAAGCCGCATGCGGGTCGAGGAAATGAACTGGCTGCTTCCTTTGTTTTTGTTTATATTATTTTCTCTGGAAAAGGGTCATAATACAAGACTAGTTTTTTCCCGTCAAACCGACGTCGTGGTTTAAGATGTTCTTTTTTTAATTTCTCATTTATCCCTCAAATTCATTCATTTCATTGAAGTTCAACGTCTTTCAGATCAAAGACAGCATTTCCATGATGACAGATGAAAGACTACGTTTCTATTTCCAAAATAGATCCCTTATACATAATCAGTAAGATGATTAGCTTTATGGACGAGATGAAGAGAGGTGGGTAGAAGTATGCTGTAATGAAGAAAGAAGATTGGGGCCTTCGCATGTGAAATCCTACTGGATTTTTACTCTCTTCCATTTGAACCTACCCTAATCAGACTCAATTAGTACGAAAATACTCTTTGATACGAAACGATAAGTTTCAAGTTCATATAACCCACTGCAGTTGGAACAGTCTTCTTGGATAGTGATCCAAGAAGAAGAAGTAGAAGAAATGATATCTTGGATAGCATAAACTATGAACAAAATTTTTAATTCATCTCAGCATTAGGGTCGTATTCGATACAATGACTACAATTTGTCAATTCATGGGTCGAATAAGACGGTGTGTAAACAAAATAAGAGCAATTTATGAATCTAGATCGCCAACCGAAGCGCACTTATGCTAGATTAATGGTGATACCTGAACCGAAGCGATCATTATGCTTGATTTATGGTGATATCAAATTGAAAGATTGTAAATGTAAGAAATACATCTTATATTCAATATGAATTCCGTTTGAATTCAATTAACTCCAACTCGAAAATACTATATTCTATGAATAAGGTGAACAATGTGCCGTTAAGGTCAATTAGTGAAGACGGACAAGTTGCGATTGGTATATTAGTAAGACTGTGATTAATTGAACAAAGTATTCTCCACATTAAAGGTGCACAAGATAGATGGATACATAAACTCCTTTTATTTTTGGGGTTAGATTGAGGCTTTATCGACTCTCCTATTCCTTTGCCGCAATTACATAAATTGATACACACGCAGTCATAAAAACTATTAAATAGAGTAAAAAAATATGATCTCTATTGCTGGAAAAAAATATTGCTCCCTGTAAAAGAATAAAATACCAAATACATCAATAAAATTGGATGCACGAAAACGTATACAAATATTTTACATAAATATGTATACTATATGATACGCTGTTCAAGCAATTGGTCATTGTCGTAATTAGATGAAAATAAACAATGTAACATACTAAAGAAAGAATTATTTACTCTTAGACAAAAATCATGGTAGCTGATTGGATATCCCTCAATTATACGGGATTTTCAGCAATTACATGGGATTACTGGATATTCCATCTAATGTTTGAGTAAAAAATTAGTCACAAAGATGACACGATGAAACAATGCTCAGGAGAGATAATGGGCAAAAACCCTGGGGAGTCGGACACGAACGCTCGGGTGGGCGTGGGCTAAAAAGCCGCCACCCGAGATTAAAGCTTAGGGAGCTCCGGAAAGTCGCCTTCATCCCGGCTGCGCGGCTAACTGTGGAAGAATATGAGAGGAAAAACGAGGGCAGGGACAGGTATTGGGTCAAGAGATGAAGTACGGACACTGAGCTAATAATGAAAGCGAAAGCCATGGCGGGCGGTTACGTGGTAACGGACAAAGGGAACGTCGCGATCGCTGGGCTACCGAGCGGACGAAGTGTGAGGGGGCGCAGCCCACCCATCTCCACCTTCGATTGGACCAACAACCCTCTCCACCCCTTTAGTTATTTTGCTCGGAAAGGTTTGGTCCCTGTAAAATGGTTGAATCGATTCGTAAAAAGGCTCAACAGTTCCACAATAACTAAATATATTGGAATCTGCGAGAATTTCAATATATCGTCATTCTTTACGTTCCAATAAAGCAACCGAATGCCCACAAAAAAACTCAATAGAATTAACCTACATATACTGGGCGTTTTCCAATCACTATACTGCTCTGCACACTTAACAGCACAACAACGCACTTTTTTCCAATCGTTTCAGACTTTATCACTAGGCAGCGCACTTTAACACAGATAGGGAACATCGTTGATGTACCCTGGAGTACGCCTGATAAGAAAAGAACTTCGATAATCGCGACTGCGATGTTTGTCAGTTTGTTAATTCACAGTAGAGGCGTCCAACATGGATAATGCAGTTTTTGATTAATTGGTGCAAAAAATCTCTCTCCGTTAGCTTTTGGCTTGGACGGTTCTTTTTAAATACTTTAAAAAATTTTGGCAGAAATTATTGTGTACAATTGTATGTACATGTGTATTGTGTACCTACAAAATGCAGATTTATGAACGTGTTGCCGGCCACAGTGTTCCATTCGTCATCGATACTGAGCGCTGAAGTGCCAATTTGATGCTTTCTGATTCGCGCTAACATATACAACCTGAATTATAAAACTTCCACCACCTATAAAAGATTATAAATTTGACATGAATGCATTCCAAACTCATAGCACACGATTCTGCACGAGACTAAAAATGGCGTAGTCCCACACGCAGTGAGTGCTCGTTGCTCATTATGCGGGAGACAAAAGTGTTTGCCGATTTGCCGGAACCGCCCACGGCTCCTGACTCCATCTCCCCCCTCATGTGATAGCTGGGGCACCTGAGAGACGCGTGAGACACACCATGGGGAAGGGGATGGGGGCGCAGGAGGCAAGCTTGCGGGAGCTGATGCCGTAATGTCGTGACCGCATGCAGTCCCCACACCCGCGACTTCGCTCCACGAAAAACTCCCTTGTTCACATCGGAGCAGTAATTTCCTCTCCCCTGGCCGTCTCGCCGCGACGGTGTTTCCCTTCCGTTGTTCTCTTTCTCTCTCGTGTGTGCAACAAGCGTAAATCTACATTAACATTCAGCATTGTTTTTGCGTCGTATAGGAGGGTGCTAAACACCAAGAAAATACTTAGCATCTTCCATGGAAGTTTTCTTCCGACCATGTATCGTAGAATAGTCGAAATTATCTGGTGATATCAAGTATTTTACGAAATCTGGTCGAAAATGAATAAAAATTCTGCGGAAGTTACAGTCTTTTTCTCGTTTTTTTATCATGAAACTCCACCTAGTAGAGGCGGATACCGTTTTATTATGTAAAACATTTCTTTACACCTTGTAAATTATAATACAGCCGAGCAGTTCATGTACCATTCGAAAAGGGAGATGAAAAGAGTAAAATAATTGGTTATATTGGACTTTATGATGTAATCGTTAAAAATAAGATGGCCTCCAAGTATAGGTACAGAATTTCGTGTCGCCGACTGCGTAAAATAAGCGTAGATATATGTGAAAACCGCGAAAAATAAGTATTCGCGAGTGGGTTCACCTGAGAGCTAATCTCAGGGAACTATAAGGGATAATCATGATGCAAGATGAATTCGCAAAGGATGAACAAATCGAGAGAATAAGTTGTGAAATACTGAAAACGTCGTTTTTTACATCTTGCTCGCGTGCTAGATAGCCCTTGCAGAAAGATGCAGCCTTGTATACATAAAATTGAGATATTTAGTGGCATACTATATCGAATACTCCGCACTAAGACGCACTGACACGGAAGATGAGCAAAGAATAAAAAAATCGACTACTATCGTCAACAGAAGGATCCGAAGATCCCTCTATTAATGCTTTAGAGTTTTAATCTCTAGGCCATGTCAGAGACATCTGGATTGCCAATCTGTAACTACTTTATAACTAAACACGGTGAGGGAGTAGTGTTGAGAATCCCATGCATACTCTGTGTCCTGCCTACCCCGATAATTCTCTCTGCAGCGACCCAGCGGTAAAGCTCTTGCAAGAGCTTCTGGCAGGTGGATGCGCAAGACGCCACATCCCGACGGGAGTTAGTTTAGTGGAAGAGGTAGTGAGAAGCAGTGCAGAGGAGGATGGCGGATTGGAGTGGAGAAGTCTTTGTAAGTCTGATTTAACGTAGAGTTATAATACCAAGCGCACTGCACGCAGGGTATTCAAGAGTAAAGAGACGCACACTACTGCTATCTACCCCTACCAATGACTGAATTTTAAGACAGTTCTAAAAACAGCCACTACTAGCCTGCCATGAGCTTTTGCGAGGGCTGTAATTTCCTTACTGTTCTACTTGGCACGCCGCGGCATAGTTATCTTTCAGTATCCTCCTCTGTATTGAACGCGTTATGGGCAAGGAATAGAAATATAGTATTAAAAGCAGCCCCAGATGGTGGGCTCTGAAGGACGGGTTTTTGGATTCCCTATGGAGAAAGAAGGATCAAGAATGTGCGATGGTGGTCGTGATTCGGGGAAAAGTCCTTTCGCAGGAAATTCGATGTCCCTTTTGCTTAGCAGTAATGGGTAGGACGAAATAATAAACCTTGCTCATGGTTTTATATCGAGCCGGAATAAATATTTTTTAAGACGATGGTGGATTTTCAGGTGGAGCTTATTAGCTTATCCCCGCTGGCTATCGATAAAGTAGGTGTTTAAGGATATAATTATGAGGACATGAGAACCCTTTAGCTAAAAGTTATTAAAAAAAGTTTTTTTACAGCAGGTACTCATATAATACGTTCCACGCATTGCCTTGGCCACCTACTCAGGAGGTTGAAGTTTTACAGTGATTTTGGTGTGAATAGAATTTCAGCTTTTATTTCAGAATTAAGCAATGCAGACTACTCCGTGATCAAAAAAACCTCTTGCAATCAGTTTTCATTTCTAGATTAGTTTATGTAATAGAGTACTCATACTCAGAAATGTTGTGGGAAAAGTGAACTACTCCTTCATGAATTATCTACACGCTAAAATCTTTGCAAAAATGCCGAAGCATTTTGGAATGATGCGAATTTTTCATGCAATTTCTAAGGATAAAAAGCTCAGGAAGCTCAAAAAGATGATCAGAGAAATAAAAAATGGGAAAAAGGGATGTATACTTACTCCATATCATGGAGGTGTCAAAAGCAGAAAAGTAAGATGTGACTCTAATGCGCCTGTATTAATCACAGAAAAGGTAAAGGGACTAAAAAATTCGAAGGGAAAAGATTTGTATTTGATGACCCACATCATTGATCTAAGGTGGCTTATTTCCCTTAAACTGAGTATTAATGCAAAAAGTTTCAAGAATCACTTCTTGCCTCAAACTTGGTTGTTGCCAAAGAGTTTCAAGGAATGCCTTCCCCACGGCCAGACTCCGTAGTCTCGGAAGTTTCAGAAAGTCAGTATCATAAGGGAGACGTTCTTCTCCTTACCCCATTTAGAAGGAGATATGAGCGATACCGAGATTGTTAAAAATATCAAACTGGATTGATATGTTCCGTGAGCGGTCAGAGAGAGGATGAAGTTAGTCTAATTTCACGGTCTGAATGAGGTACGGTCTGAATGAGGTAGGCAACGAGGATTGAATCTGAACCAAGAATCTAATCCCTGGCCAACTACCTCATCATTGAAAGAGTGAATATAACTCACCTGACAACGGTGTATAATCTATCATTTTCCAGCCAATTGTGATAATTTGTTGGATACTTCATATCAGCCTTTGACCCATTTTTTTAGTAACAGTATGGTATCACAAAAGAGACTAAGTATTGGAGCCCTGATAGTCGTGCATAAGTAGAATAACTTTAAATGTAGAACCACTCACAAGCCCACATGAATGATAACTTAGTGCCCCTCAAAAATAAAATTACTGCTGTTCGATATGGTAATAACCTATCCGCCTTTAAAATTGTGGTTTGCATACTATAGTACTCTCACCATACATAGATGAAGAAAAAATAGAACTATTGATACCACTGGCCTCATTGAAAAACATCATTTGAGACATATCACTATCCCCTACTTATACTAGGAAACAAAAATAGAAGTATGATTATGCATACGCCCGATCGCAATTTTAAAAAATGATCGATATTCATTTATATTTTTTACGGCCTCACTTCTAACGAGTATTCCTACACTCTCCATGATCAGCATCGTAAAGATGATGGAGAGAATTAGATCTATTTTCAGAAATCATTATCGTTCCAATTATAGAAAAACTAAATGACGAACTAAAAAGTAGATTATGCGGTAGTTTGGCATTTTCCCGAGGAAAAATTGTCTCATAACTATAGTAGCCACTACATTTTACTCCGATGGTAAAAATGCCGTGTGGCAAGATGAGATGAAACAGTTTACTTTGAATTTAAAAAAATCTTACATTACTTCTAGCACAGCGCGGATTTTGGTAACAGCCTGAGCGTTGCACTAATTACGTAGGAACGACCAATGGCTGGTAGTCAACACATGGATTGTCAAGTGTGGCAGCGACTAGCGAAATCGATAATTGGCTACGAAATTCGTTGAGGAAGGATGTCTCTCTTGATACGTGATAGGTCGACCGAACACGACAAAGGAAGCAGCGCTACAACCTAGAGTTCCAAATGCCATGTCCCAGCTAACTACGCCTGGAGTGCAGGTGATGTGGATGACTGACTGACCGAGCATGAATGGAGGTTGCTACATGCTGATACGGGAGCCCATTGAACAATCAACCCAATGCAGGATGACGGAGAGTTCGCTTGGAGGCGCATGAGTGCCGCACCGTGCGCACATTCGCGCCCTCTTGTTCAGTGCCATCTTGTGACTATCGGACGATCCATCGAGGTTGAAAATCACCAGTGCTCGATGAGTACCCGTGCGAAATTTGCACGGCATGTAAAGAGAGCTTCGAATAGGTGAATACCTCATCTGTTATTGCACCATCGAAACGAGTGTCATTACCCCTACAAATGTTAATAATCACTATCGCTCATCTTGACAGTTACTTGACGTCACGAGTACCCAGCGCAGCCGCTTTAGTCTTACGTTATGGTGGTGTATATAGTACATACTGTTAAAGATGAATATGAGAATTGGCGTCTAGCGGAAATCTTACCATCTTTACTTTATAGAAATTATCTGAAATTACAAGCCCCTGCATCATAAAAGTTACGAACTAGTAGGATAAATTATTAATAATTATTTCTGAGATTCATTTACAATACATCAGAGAAGTTTAGTTATTTATTAACAGACTGAAGGATTGTATGAAGAATTTAGCGGTGATTACTCATTGTGTGAAATGATCGTTGAAATTCAATCTAATGCATCAAATTTGGTGTAAATTGATTCGAAGATTTTCGCGGCGTATGTTTGGGAGTGAGGCTGATTTCGGGCGGTCCTCCCCATGAAGTACTTCATGCAGTGGAACGCCCGAAAGCAGCTTCACTTCCAGTGGAAATGAATGTGAAGGATCCAAGCTAAAATATAAAAAAGTCAATTCGCATACGCATGCTTGTCAAGACTGGAATTTTTGAGCGGTGACCGATCGGTACCGTCGGTATTTCACACCTAAATACTGTTCCGTACCGCGCAAAACCCACCACTAGTTAGATGCCAGCGTCGAGAGTGGAGTGGGTAGAGGAAGATCGTGGTCGCAGCGGTTCAAATCTAAGTGGCTGGGACCTCGTCCCGGAGTGGAGTGTGTGGTGCCAGTAAGTGAATAGCTTGGCGTTGATTGGAGTTCAAGGACGGGAACACCGAGGATCAGCACGAATGGAGACCGCAAAGCTCTTACGATGCTCTAAAAGCACCAACGCGTTTAGAGTTTGGCGATTACGCGACGTCGAAGCATGTAATGCTCAACGAAACCGTGGGCAACTGTGCTCTCGCACCTCCATTAACGATTGCTTCAATGCTCATCATGATAACCGAACGGAAACAGTATTTTTGGTGGGAAAGAATCACCGGTAATTCACAGTCCGGAGCTTATAATTAGCGAATCAACTCTAAAATATAATTTACAAATTATATTTAATAACAGTATTTGTGAACGGAAAGAATCACCGGAAATTCACTGTCCGATGTACACATTTGACGACTAAACTCAAAAATATAATTCACGGACATTCCCAATCATTCTCACTGTGCTCAATTAAACAAATGAGGCGAAGAAGCTGCAAATAGGTCTGAGAACTTCTTTAAGTCTTAGTTGGAAAAGTTGTGAAGACAAAAACAACATTCAAAGAAATCGATGTCCATCGAAATGGAAATTTTATGCTTACTAAAGATTTTCAGTTCATTCCTCATATAGGCTTCATTTACATTTTTTTTAAATTCAATTTAGGGTTGTCTCTCTTGGTCGACACAAAATCCATAGCCATCACCTAAGGGGTAATGAAAATCAAATTTTCCCCATGAAACCTACGTATGCAGCAACATTCTAAGATCCATCATGAGAGCGTGTTGAAAGGGATATGGCGTTCAACATTTAATAGAATTTAAACGCGTGATTATGGGGAAAGTGAGGCGCTCGTAAAAGGAACGGCTGGACACACTCGATTCTTCGCCTCCACGAAGAGGAAACCGGTGTCAATTTTGCATCCAAATAGTCGCAAAATTCTTCAAGTCCAACACCATGACGAGAACGTCATCGAGTTTCATCCGGGGCCGAGAATTCGTGAATTCGAGCGCTGCATTTCCTTGAAGCGACGACATCAACGCCCACGCATCCCGAACACCACGCGGATACTTCTACACCTTACCTTTGGTAAGAAATACCAAGAAGTCATTTATGACAAAATACAACAGCAGCTTTGAAAATAACGGGAGCTTTCTAATTAAAATTAAGGCGTAGGAATTGGCGCAGCTCGAAACACATCACCGCACTTCGTCCCACACGTACGACGATGAATGGAACAATACACTCCGGCGAATCGTTCAGCGACCATCTTGCAGGTAGCATTTTTAAGGTTCACAGCAGTCATAGCCGAATATCTTGTGTATAGTGATCAAAATTCATTAAAAATACGCATTTATAAACGCAAGTTTTATTTAAGGAACGCACAACCGTACGATATCCCATGAAAAACGCCTTCTATATTTTGGAAAGTATCTCGAAAAGTAGAACGAGTAGCTGATATTTTGGTATAAATAGAAAGGTCAGATCTTTTACTCCATAGAGAAGCCGAGATAACTGAATTTTATAAATAATGATATCTTGCTCGAGAGCAGGCTAATGCCGGTCCCAGGTTTCTCTCCACCTTACCACCATTTACACAACTTTTTCTATTCCTTAGCAACCTGTCCACCTAAATGATGCAAATAAAAAAACCAACGAAAGTTATTAAAAGTATCAATACGCGATATAAAATATTTTTCTGTTATATTCTAGGGTGTTCGGACTCACGCGCTTCTTCGGCGTTTCTCAGTGGCACCGTCTAGCTACCTTCCCACGGGCACGCGTCATTTATGCATTTGAAAATTGTTCACATACAGCTATGGTGCTAAATTAAAGAGGTACATATTACAAACATAAAACGTGGAACACATTACCATAGACAAAAGCAAAAACAGGGTAACATAACATCGCCCAACATGGAATGAGGGACTAGAGTTCAAACTAGTTTTTTAGAGAGTGAGATAAACCATTGCTCGCGAAGATGTTGGATGATCATGACAGCGACGAAATTTGAACTGTCGTGAGCGGAAGCCGTCCACTACACTAACCTCCATAACCAACCTGATTGACAGGTAGGCGGAGGAAGGCCCTATGATCCCGGAATCACATATAAAATGAACTGAAATTCAAGATTGTTATGATTAATGTGCCTCCTCATTACTTTCATTATGTCGTCTGTTATTTTCAAGCAGAACTAAGAGAGGGAATTTTTCTTTCCTGCACGAACGCAGACCAAAAGTAATTACCATGGGACTGGAGAGTGAAGATTGCTTTTTAACTTCAACTGGTTTAATTCGCCTTTTATGATATGCAAAGTGAATATAGTAGAGTGAATGGTGTGAGAGGAAGGGGTAGACCGCGAAAGTCATTGGTAAATCAGATGGAAGAAACGAAAGGAGGAAAGAAAAGAGGATAAATATTAGGTATCTTAAGACTAGGTGAGCGTGTAAGGAGCAATCTATGAGCGCGAGAGAAGCAACAGAGTATGAAAAGATAGGAAATATAGAGGAAATCATGAAAAGAGAGCCAGGTTTCTAGGCCTAACATCAACAACTAAGTTTTTGACTATGCCTTCCCCGAAAGGGTATGGCGTGATGGTTATGTATAAGACGTATGTCCCTAAAGATCTAAAATGACGAGGCAAAAGAACATACTAATGGAGAGTCTTAACTACGTGAATATGAATTTAATATATTGATAATGGTGAAAAATGACCCCGTAGTCGGTGCGCTACCACCACCACTACTACTAATACTGGGAAGTGAGGAGAGCTGTCGTCAGCCTACCTTAGGATTGAACGACTTGCGTTTGATGACGGACACCTCTCTTAGGGACGAAGAGGACGATGACGCCAAAAACTGGGAAGCGAATTACTTAGGGGGGAGGGGAGGAGGAAGGAGGGAGGGCAAAGGGATGGGAAGCAGATGGGGGCAGTTGTTTCTCAACTTCACTCCCCCATCCGGGCACCCTCACTCAGGGTCCCGCACTCCTCCCTTAACCCTAACCCTCTCTCTCTCCACCTACTCTCCTAATGGCTCACCATCCCCTATCCTCACCTCACAGACTCCTTGCTCAACCCGTACCCCATTACGCTCGAAAACATCCCTCCCCTACACCCTTAAAACACCCCCCCTTCATTCCTCAGCCCTCTTCGTCCCCGTGACCTCACTACCGACGCGAAGCTCCAGGTCGAATGACGGTTTAACAAGCCGGCCCTGGGAGGTCGTAGGGCGTGCTGTTGGCAAGGAAAGGTTAAGGTGGGGAGGGGTGGCAAAGAGATGGAAATTACATGGGGGAGGGAGGAACGCGAATCGTTTTAAGCCGTTCGGCGATGGAATGCTGGCGTCGCGTGGGGTGTGTCGTCTTCTTGCAGGGGTAACCTTCAGGGTATAAAGGGGGTTAAAGCGATTCGCCATCATCGTCCAAGGAAAACATTCCGCGAGATAAGGGGCCGGAATATGGCCGCAGGTTCGGAGCTCGCCATGGGACATGTACGTTGTTTGCGATGACTTAGTCATGATTTTGTTTCGGAGGAGGGTACATGCTGAGTATAAGTGGGGGGTATGGGAAAATGACAGAGTTAGAAAATTAGTAGCAACATTGTGTGTTCAGGCAATTAAGAGCGAGATTGCAACTGTTGTGTAACAACGGAGTTTGTTATGCTATACAAATTTCTGAAATAATACAGTACCCACGGTATTTTTAAATTACAAAAATATTGATCGATAATGTTATTCAAAATAAATAAATGAATTCAACATTCTCAGAAGAAAAAAATATAACTTTCTCCTTCAGAGCCCTTAAAAAAATAAGTTCTCCTTTAGAGCCCTTAAAAAAAAATAAATTCATAACTTCGGGGAGGTCCGGACCCTAAAGACCCCTCCACCCTTTTGCTACGTCACTGGTTGTGTGTGTTTTATGAGTAATTTCTTAGGGTATTAGGTCAGAATTAGCTATTTAAGGCAACTTTCCAATTAAGGTGTTGAAGTTAGTGCGCATCGGAACACAGCAGCACACACGAACGACGATGTATGGAACGATGTATGCAGGTGAAACGCGCCACCCCGTACCACACATGAGTTGGCATGCACGGAATTTCGTATATGTTGATGAAACGTTTCCATAACCTGCCGGAAGGTAACATTCTTTAGGTTCACAGTTTTTTACGGCCGAATGGTTAGTAAATAGCTAACGACTTTGTTTAAATTACTAACTTAAAGGGTAAGTATTTTAATTCAAAACTTTACTTTATTCATGTTTGAGGTTTCAACTGAAAATCAACAAACTGACAACAATCGTGGATACGATTATCGACGTTCTTTGCTTATTTAGCGCAATCCAGCGCACATCAACGATGCCCTTGTCGGTTTTTAAGTACGCTACCAAGGGCGCAAAGTCTGAAACGAATGGAAAAAAACTTAGCTATTTTGTTTCGAAGTAAGCAGCTCGCTAGAGAAAATGGTAAGCGTCCTTGAACTGCTCATTAGGAGCACCTAAAACTCAGGAATACCACTAAAACCATAGTGAGTACCCTCATCCAAAATTTTCTCCTGAAATTCCTGAACGATCACTCTTTCATGGGTGGACATTGCGAAATAACTCGGATATAAGTTAAATATAATAATTAATATTTGCGGTAAATGTTTCAATAGCGGAGAGTCATGAGTACCGTTCTAAGAGAGAAAAAAAACTATGATAACAGATGGGTTATCCTAGAGGAGATAACGATTGTTATAGATATGCATGAATTGTGCAAGAATAAAACGGCTAACTTCATGCACAATGACCAAACATAAAAATGTAATGATGAAGACAAGATAACTAACCAGAAAATGAAAATAATATTCTTCATAAAAAGAAGTTCATGCATTTAAATTTCTCAAGATGTAGTTTGGGGATTTTTATATTTGTTCTTTGGTGCAGATGCAGGTCAGCTCTTTAAAGCAAAAATATATGCAAAAAGGTCAAGAGAGGCTTCATTTCTTTATAATACTGAATATATCCTTAGGTTAATTTTCCTTAAAATGCATAAAAACTTCAGCAATCGTGCAATCTGAGTTTAGAGTGCTTGAGAAATGAGGACGGGCTGTATTGTAACAATATGAGATACCCAGAGCTTCCCTCAAAAGTTTCAAGGCAAAGTATAGAGGCAGAAAATTTTATCTCACCACGAGAGGTAATTCTTGTTCTCTGCATTGTCAATTCTCTCGCACGTGCAGTTACCACGGACAAGAAAGTTGAACCCTAGAGACCTTCCCCATCCGCACGCTATAAAGTGACTTAATAAGCCGGAAATTAATCCACAATTCCTTTTTTTACCAAGTCACCTTTTTCACTTCGTAAGACTCAAACCACCCAGATGAAGGGCAGCAGAGCATTGTTTACTTTAATGAAACGTTAAGTTAATTATCTGCATAGAAAGGATTCTCTGCGCTCCTTCTACTAGCTCATGATGAAAAGTCGCCCAGAATGTTAGCAAACTCATTTCGACATGTTAGTAAAGACATGATTGGAATGTTCAGATTAAATATTTCATTTGGAGGAGCACTCCTAGATTTGAAAAGGAAATAATAGGCTCTTAGTAGGAATATAAAAAGGAAAATAATAGCATTACCTATGCAATATCACATTTTTTCTCCTTAGTTCAATTAACTATCCTCTTTTAGTTCATTTCATGAAAATTCTGTCAATAAGAGAAGGATACACCACAATACAGGCATCAATGACAGATTTGGCATCCATAATAGCTCACCTTGAAAACGAGAATATACAACCAAGGTAATGTTTATTTAACCAGAGTTGACTGCGTCTAAATTTGTTCCTAGAGAAAATTTATCTTTAATTCCCTCCTTTTATCCGAAAATCAATTTCTCTCGTAACGCAAACTAGAGTCATTCAGTAATATGCTTCCGAAGTGAATATAATCACACTTTCTTCTCAGGAAAAACTTTTTAAAATCTAGACGTACAAAATAATGCCTTAGTTACTGATAATCTTCATTAATTATTCAGGTCTAAATCCAAGGTTTTTGCGCTTAAGTTAATAAAATCATTTAGAGCAATCACTCCCTACAATGCTAATGAGTTCTATGAATAGAAATATTCTAAAGGGGGTTAGCAGCGATAGATTATTTCTGAGCAGTATATTTTCTTGATTTCTCCTCTAAATTTACCTTGGAAGATAAAAACTGAGCTAACGTACATTGTAATTCACAAACTAAAGGTCAGCTCAAAAGGGTCTTTATAACCCATTTTTAGGTTGAGTTCTTAATTGCTCCGATAATATATGTCTTCTAAATATAAATTTGTCGTTTCTCTCCAAAAATGGAAAAATGTACTTGAAGAATGACCCTTTTTCAAGGAAATGCATGACATGAATATACCTCTTTTATTTTCATTCGAATTTAAATATGGAATTCATTCGGTTTAACGACCTGAGACCTGATTCCCAAAATATTTTTTCATCCGAATAGCATTAGGCTATTCCATAGCGTACCTAGACCGCGTCATTTAAGATATCAGAGATAAGGATAGCGAACTAGGAAATTTTATTAATCCTAAAAAAATGAGACTGAAAAGATGAATAACTGCTTGATAATCCACTGAATGTCAGAAGACACTACTGTTGAATAGGAAAGATATGCGGAATAAAAATAATAACTGCAATGCAAAGCAACACCACGCGCAATTATAGTACTTAAATATTCTCTCAGCGCTCGAACTACACTTCAAATAAAGAGCATCCCACCTTTCAAAAGATAGAAATAATGTGGATGATATCCATGTAATGATACAACTAAGACAACTAATGATATCTAATAGATCGAAAATTCCTAAAACATATTAGAGAGAATCATTAATGGAATAGAGTTAATTTTGATCGATTGGCTTTCTAAGCCAGGATTATTCATACCAAACCCTCGTTGATATAACGCGAGTAACAAACCTGATGGAATTTTGTTAAATCTCAATTTACTGCAGGATAGCAACTGTTTGGGACCAATATAACGCACGCCAATCTAACTTACTGCATCTGACTGCGATTTAAGTTGCAATTTTCAATCACGATCACTGTAATGTCGTACTTGTCTGAAGAAATATAAATCAATTAATCAATGAAAAATGTAACCAAACAGTATTGAAATATTCATCCTCGAATTCTATTACTGGAGGTATCATGATTAGGAGTGTGTAAAAGAGCATGCCATTTAATTTGCCTATTAATGGCATAAAAGAAAAATTAAGCATTGAACTCATTCCCTTCGAATGTCACGATGAACGATAAGGAGTTTATATAATCGCATTACTCTGAGTTGTTTACTTCTAAAAAAAATCTGACCTTTATCCCACCGAGAACTTCGAGCTTCCAGACCAAATACACGCACATGTACTCAGTTTTATTCTAAGTAGCTGGATTGTGAATGATTTTATGAGCGCACCGGTATTTGAATCCACATCGGCTCGCGGATAAGAACGTCATTTCGCCCGAATCCTTTCCGGCTTCAATGCCACTCTCACTCGATTCCCCTATCGAGGAAGGAACCTTCCTCTCGGTCACCAGGGACAGAGGAAACCATCCGGTCTCCACGAAAACGCTCCACGTTACATTATTTATGGAGAGAGGGCGCGCACCTATACATTCTTTGGAGGAGAGGACGGGACGATGGAAACGGACTCGGACCAATGAGAGGGCCGGCGTCTATTGCGGTTAGTCCCTATCTCTCGCGAGGGCTCGGAGGGTGAGGGGACGGGCCTCGGGAGGAGGTAGGGAAATGATTACAGGAAGCGGAGTCGGAAAATTATATGGGAAGGGAAGGCGAGAGAAAGGTGAGATAAGAGCAGCGAGGTTGAAATATACTGGATAGGGCGTATTTACAAGTCTCGTGCATTGGACGGTAGCGTGGTAGGAATAGGGGTATTCGGGGTGGTAAAGGCCTTCGTCTACTTTGACCAAAACGCTGAAACCGTAGTAGATTCAAAGGTAGCTTCAACCAATGTGTCCCATAGTCTGGACACAAAGGAAAAATGCGCAAAACAAATTAATATAATTTATAATAATTCTAAATTATCAATAATAAATATTATATTAATAATTATAAAACTGGAAACTAAATAAATTAAACGCCGGCCCTGGTGGCGGAGTAGTAAAGTCCTCACCAGTTAATCCGAGGGTCGCGGGTTCGAGTCTCGCTGGGTCAGTTTTTCCCTGCCCAGGTGTCTGTCAAGTTCTGTCTGTCTGTTCAAGTGTCTGTTCCCTGTCGGTGTTTCAGTCAAGTTTTGGCGGCTTAGCCCCTGAGAAACCCGACGACAAGTCATAAATGACTTATCGGGATCGCAGAAACATACGAACCACCAGTATCGTCCGGGAAATAAAAAATAACGATAGACATTAATAAATTATATAGGGTCGGTAAATATAGTTTATGAGATTTACTAGTTAAGTATCTAGGCTTTTGGAACACCCGGTATATCGAGTGAAAAATTAGCCACCACTTACATTTAACTGTTGAAATAACAATCAACAGCAGGTATACATCTATTCTAGTGTTCTTAGCAATTTATGCCACTCCATTGAATGCTGTGTTCTTTCGCAAAATGATGAGTATAACTGTTGCCGTTCACAGTGCTTTAATGAGATTTTCGGCCAGACAAAAAGATGTGTGGGACTTTTTTTTCTCGTTGAAATTTTTTAACCGGTGGTTATTAAAAAAAATTCAATAGAAATGTTTAAGGAAGACCATTTCATCGTAACAACATTTGATAAAGGAGGAAGGAAGAAAAAATTAACTTGTTCTTCAGACTTTACGGATTACTTCCAAATCGCGCTTCCGGCATATTTGGAGCTCCTTGGATAAGTGACGCCTTGTGGGGGACTGGGTTTGTGGTTGGATTTGGACCGGAAACTAACGTCATTAGCGTGATAGAGTATAGTGTGGTAGGTTGGCAAGGAAGGATTAATATTGGGAATGAACTTTGAGTAGAGAGAAATCTGACGTAGGAATTAGTGTACTCTCACCGAAAGGCACCAAGGGGACCAAAGTTTTCCGTCCCATCCGACGGACGCAATACTAGATTTGAAACGCTCTCGACATAGCACCCAAGTAGGGATCGGGATTCTGCTGAAAAATCTCCGCCACCGCCGGGAATCGTACCCAGTCCCTAGGAATTGGAAGCCAGTCCTCAACTGTCCATGCTAAAGTCCAAGATACCCGAGTTTGACACACCATGTAGCGATGACCAACGATCCTTTTCTAACGGGATTTACTACGTATTAAAGGTATTTAATTCAATGGTCTACGATAGGTTTGGATGATTTTAAAATAATAGTTTAATATATTTCATGGGGTTTAGATTTTAAAAAAGTCATGGACTTTACCGTCGAGAAAAAACGGTAGCATCACTTTGAATGCTAATTACTTGAACTATAATAACTCCATAAACGTTTAAAAAAAAGAGGCTTCCTAACTTGTTTAATAGCGGAAGCACATACGCTGCACGGCGTTTTTCCGGCGGCAGAAAGAGAGCCATATTTTCAATTGAAGACCCAAAAGTAACATTGAACTATAATTTTAAACCAATAATAATTTCTATATATCTTACAGCAGGCGCCAATTACATGCTATGTATTAAATGGACGAGGGAGGTGTAAATATCCTACCCCGGCGGGATTCGAACCCACGACCTTTTGTTTGGCAGGCGAGGACTTTACCCCATCGCCACCGAGGCCTGCACACCTATTACACCTATCATAGAACGTTAAAATAAATAATATTAAATATACAGTTTATTTAGTTGCAAGAGGATGATTGTTTATCGAGGTATAACGTCCCAAACTCGGGCACCTCAACATTTTGCTTGGAAAGTAGACACCATCACCAACCCGAGCCGCCTCGCCGGGCAATTGGAGGAGTGTCCGAGGGTGAGGGTAGACGACAGCCCCACGCTTCGTTGTGAGACATGCCACGTGATGTGGTGGGAACCCTACTTATTCCGCTGTAGGGCGGAGGGGGTTGGAATTTTTTTTTAACGGAAGTTTTGTTTGAAGATTAGGGGAGAGATAATAGAAAAAAAGAAAGCCCCAGGGAAAGGAACACGCTAGGTCAATTCAGTTGAGAGACATAGGGGTTCGAAGGGTCTACTAAGGGAGGTAATCATCACAGATGTGAAACAGTAGAACGATTATGCGATATAATGGAGGTAAACAGTTATAATGAGAAAAACAGAAGAAATTGGGAGGCAATAAAAATGGAAAATGATGGAAATTTGTGGTTGGAGAGGGTTTTTTTTTGAAGGATTATCATAACGGGCTAGAAAAGAATGCGCCACGTAAAATTTAGCGTGTAGAGAAGAGGTAAACAAAGAGAGGCATGGGGAGGAAGAAGATCATCTAGGTTCAATATAGTAATGCTAAACACGAGGTGGAAGAGAAGTTGGATATAGTTTGGTGAATCACATGGGATGTAATGAATAAAAAGGGAAGTTTATCGCGGCATTGTAAAAGATTCATGACAGTGAAAGAAATGAGATATTAAAATTTTCACCAATTGGTGACTAATATGCCACCCATGTTTGAATTTGAGCTGCAGAAGTTGTTATGAATGCAAAAAGTAATTTTAAATGTCTAGAGTGAATCGGAATTCGAGGGAATCGAAAAAGGTGAATATAAATGTTTGTGTGGATCAAGGTTGTCTATCCAAAATCAGAGAGGATTTCATTAGTCTGCGGTAAATAGGCAGGCCATTATAATGCAAAACATTTTTATTAATGGATGGTTAAGATTTGGCTAGAGTATCTAGAGAACATACAGAAAAAATGGACGAAGATTGCATCACACTACTTTAGCTTCGTACAAAAGAAGTATTTCTTAATAAGAAGTAAAATTATTTCCAGAAGATATAAGAAGTATTGAGAAAGAAGAATTACGGTAGAATTTAAATACTTGAATAGCATAAAAATTGAATAAAGGCTCCTGAAGTAATTTGGAATGGAATTTTTTCCCATCGGAAGAGAAAAAGGAGTAATAAAATAGGCAAAACTGGGAAGGACACCTCTGTGATAGCATAGAATACGCATGGAAAAGTATTTATGGAGTTAAAATGTTTCAAAAAGAGAAACTACGCAAATGAAAACACTATAAAAAATTAGCATGCTGACAGCATAAAAATGAGACAAGGCAAAACGCCAGGGAAAAATGAATATTCAGTTTGAATGCTTGATTGACATGGAAACAACGCAATCGGCTCATGTATACACCACGTGCACTAAAAAGACAAACAGGTCCAATGAAACCGATGAGAAGTCGCACTTCACGTGGTTTGAATAAAGCTAGACAAACGTTCCCGTATAAAAATGACCCAAACATTGGTAATATTCATAATTGATTTGGCTACATTCACTGCATAAAGAAGAAAAAAATATATAATTACGTTTAGTGATTCAAGTCAGAGAAGATAGACGTTTAGTGATTCAAGCCAGAGAAGCAAGATGCTGTAAAAGGGATTAATACGGCTTTTTGTACATTTTACGTGGAAGTAACTGGGACCTATGTGTTGTTTTTTTATCTATTTTACCCCAACTGCGATTAAATTGCGTCAATTGTACAAATGAAGAGTAGCTATAAAACTTACAGTTTTTATTTGATTGAACCTTATTGACGATTTTTCATCGAATTTCAACGTATATACTTTACAAAAATAAATTTTTGGTAGCTATGGAGAAGGGCTAAATATTAAGATCGAATGAATATCATTGAGCCATTTCAATAATGCTCAAATACTATTCCCTAAGTTACACAGACAACCTTCTCAGTTTTTTCGTTTGAACGTGAGAGAATGGATGAGAGTCGGATAACTAAACAAATGTATGATAGAGGATTGAATGGCGTGAGAGGAAGGGGTAAACTGAAAAAGCCATGGGTGAGTTGGAGGTGGATTATTAGGACTGGGTTATTAAAAAGGTGGATTATTAGGAGTCTTACAAATAAAAGAGCATGTATGAAGCAGCGCATGAATGTGGCTGAAGCAAAGGAGGGGTTTGCAGGATAGAGCAGTATGGAGGAAATATTTTAAATCAGAGTCAGTTTCTAAGGTCTAACGCCAGGAAAAAAAATCATTTTGCATTGCCTACCCCAAAAGGAAATGGCTTTATGGGTAGGTTCGTATGATGTATAATTTCGGTTAAATAAAAAAAGAGAAACACTAAGTAAATCGTGGAAACTTTTTCCGTCAACACCGATGAAAGTAAGTAAATTCGATTACTTTCGCGAGCGAGTGGAATTTTTTCTTTCCTTATGCCCGATTTTAATGCGATAGCCGTCGCAGCGTTTCTTTCCGTTAAGGGTCACGTGCTCGTTTGGGCGCGTCCCTTTCGGAATTCCCGTCGTCGGAGTGGAAGAGCTTTGGAATGGAAACCCAGAATCACATCTCCAATTCATCTGAAAGAGAGAGGGGGGTCCTCCCCCTCTCTTTATTCGTAAGAGGATGGGGAAGGTAGTGGGCGGCGGGGAAACATGTAAGGGCAGCAGAGTATGATGTGGACGGGAACGGATGCGGACAAAGGAGAGAAAAGAGAGGAGACGTGGGATCAATGCACGTCACATCCATCCCTGAAGTCCCCTTGTTTTCCGTGTGGATCGTTTAGTGGGAGACGACGAGAGCTCTCTATCCCAAGCGGGACCGGCGTCTCAGCCGCTTTATCCATTGAAACCGAGTAAGTAATCCCGGCCGCTGCCGGTAAGATCTTGATAAACCTTTTCAAGGGGTTGTGACATTTCTATTGAAAATTTTAGTGAATTTGATGATATAAAGTAGATGAAGCATTCAAAGTAAGAATTAATTTAAAATCCAATTACTTGAATGATAGTATACCTAATATAAACAACTATAATTTTAACAAAGATATTTTTCTCTGGGGCGGACTTTTTTTCGGGTGAATCTTTAACTGTTGTGTGTTACTGCGAATTTTGAACTGCAAGCAATATTTGTGCATGTAAAAAATAGGTGAATCGTAAAGGCCTCTTCTGTCATGTGGGATTACCCGCGTCTGGATATTAAAATGTCAACGTATCTTTTCCTTTGCCGAAGACTACCTCAGGACTGATAAAAATGGTGCCTTGATTGCGCATCTGAATATATATTCTCATGTTATAAACGTCGAACTTTTAAAATCCTGACGCAAGTGATCCAAAAGACGGATTATTCCTTAATAATAAAAATGAACTGCGAAAGTTTAAATTATTTGAATACTTGAATCAATTATAGAGCCCCAGGAAGCAAAATAAATTTGCAAAACGTCGGCGAATGGAGTAAATAACTTCCATTATTGAAAAAACAAGACCTATCATCATCTGGAAAGATAAATATTTATTAAAAGATGAGGTGGATAAAACATAATATCTGGATTTCATTTTGACTGAAATTTTTATTTGACACTACCGGTGTCAAGGCATAGGCGTCATCCTCAGGTACAAATTATTTAACATACGTTACATTTGTACCAGAGGGTAATGCGTTGAAAACGGGAGTCCCAAACTAAACGTTCCGCTAAAATTATACATTGTTGTGTGTTATCATTCAAGATGATAGTTGATCAGATAGTTGAAATAAATTCTATCAATTTATTCCGTTACTTTTTACTATACCGACAAGGGGCGACAAGAATATAACATTCCTAAAGAAAAAATTGAATGATTTTATAAAAAGCTAGAAAATTGGATAAAGAATTAAAAGAAAGAGAGCTTCGCATAAGATTGTATTTATTCAGACACGATCACTGGTCATTTTTTAGAGTCTCACAGCATTTCAACTTATCATTTAAGTAAATAGAAAGCAAGAAAATGGTAAGAAGCATTCAAAGTTAGGAAAATCATAACATATTATGGCATGGGTGTTAATTGGCTATTTCGTTACATATCAGGTGAAAACATCTTCAAATAACGTAAATTATGGCGTCTCTTTATATGATACTTGAAAAAAACATAGGCAGCCACTATCAGTAAAAACTGCAGCCCTTTACCACGAGTTGGACTTTCTACTGAAAAAAACGAGTGAATAAGAGAAGAAAAAGAGGATAAAACCAAGGAAAGAAAAATTCTAATATCCATATTTATTAAAATACTGAGAAGGCAAAAACAACCATGAATAATGTAAAAGGTCGCGTATCTCTACGTTCTTTCTCACTCGATTATATACCTTCGAGTATGCACCACTCTTTTAATCTAAATGCATGATATTCTTATTAATACGCGCGAATTGAGAAATTACTTCAGCAAACGCCATTCCTCACACTTTGTAACTTTTAACAACGAATACTGAGGGTGACGACATTCACTGCCTTTCTAACACTGTTCAGTATTGATATTTGCACATTGAGTTTTCTAAAAGCTTTCATTCCGAAATTGGAAATACAAATCAAGATATATGACATGAATGCTAATATATACTTATTCAAACAACGTAAAAGTATAATCAACAAGTCGCTCGTAATATGCTTTCGCAATCATATTTTCATAAAGTTTTTTCTCTATTGATTTCTTGAATACAGAGAAAACTTCCCAGGAAATCCATTTTCAAGATCCGAAAAATAAATTTTCTCAATTAATACATGACGTTCATATCTATACATGGAAAATTGGGATAGTAATTCATTCTTTCACGCTCAAAAATGAGATAGCAAAAAAGAACTTGTGAGCTCTAACGTAATGAAGTATAGATGCTTTAGCATTTCGTGCGCTAACGAAAGTGTACTTCAGCTTTTTTTTCAAGATTCTCTAAAACCCGCTGACGCCTGTCCGAACATCAGAGAACAAGGGCTATACGGCTTGAACCCGACGCGTAAGCCTACCACGGATTATAAAGCATGTGCTATGCGGTAGATTTCTCTGCCCACCCGGCCTACGTCATGTGTGTGAATCAAATATGGCGACTCATCGCTTGTCTGTTGAAGTATTTACCAGATCCTTCATGACTCAAACCCAAAATTCCATGTCCTAATGGCGTGCGAGCCACCTACGAAAGCTCAAAGCATTCCTGTGTCAGCTATTTCTCCGCCTAATTTCAGCTTATTCTCTATTGCATTCCACGACTACCTCAAATTAAGCGAAATTCTACCAAAGATTAGCCTGCGGTCGAACGCTACACTGCCACTCCCCGAACTCCAGAATGGGATACCTCCCTCACTTCTCAAACAAGGAAAAAGTGTTGAGGGCACACTTTTTACGATTAAAAATATCATTTACATCATAGGCATAAAAATATTAATATGCTATTTATGAATAAAACTCTAGCGCCAGTCTAACCTTCTGTATGTATGATGTGTCTTAAAAAATAATCCAAAAATATGTCAGAAATAATTGTTACCATGTGCGGATGCTTAAGTTGTTCATCAATGAAGTTCATTACAAATGTTATGCATATGACCATTATAGCGATACATGCTTTCCCCATTAATTTGGCGCAGTAAAGTGCTCATTCACAAATAATTTAATTATACGTAAAATACAACGCAGTTTGGAAGAATTGTGAAACGATGAGATTAATTAGGGCTGGAATACCAGAGAAGAAAGGAGAAGGGTCCTTCCAGCCATGAAGAGACCAAGCAAAAGATAAAGAGCTCTCAAGTTGACAACTCATCGCCGAGAGAATCAGGACCACAGCTGAGCTCTTGAATAGAAAACTAATTTAGAAGCCGGCTCTTCTCCCAAACAATACGCTTTTACACAACAAACCAAGAGTGCTCTAACAATTGGAAGGGAGCACCCAATGGTCATCTAGAATTTCACAAATATTACATAACTGAAGGCAGGTGCTACAACAAAGCACTCCACCCCCTAAGTACCCCAGTCGTGGCTTTTACGAAGACTGAGATGACGTCAGAGTCAATGTTTATTTTGATCACACACCGAGTACATGTAATTGTTTCACAAGTGAATGCTGAATATATAATTCTATGAGAATTAATTGACGCGAAGACTGATAAAAAAACTCCACGATGTGTGCAAACTGACATGCATAATTGCATTTTTTTAATATCAAAGAATAGAATGATGGGATAGCGGGGAAGGTAAAGAATGAGTATGTTGGACGGTATAAAGATAGATACGAGACAAGGTGATATTTAAAATGAAAATGAGGTGTGAAGGAGATAGAAAATGGAAGTAGAAACGGTGCATGAATAACCAACCGGTGACAGGTAGAAAAAAATAATAATATTCTAAAGATATAAAATGGATAAAAGATCGTAATAATAGAGCTGGGAACCCATATCCCATCCTAAATAGTAATATGAACAATAATTTTACGTAAGCTTGTCATTTTGATGTACGTAAGTACTTTAAATTATGCATACGTCTGCAAACGCTCCCGGCAGTTTTTGACCTTCAGTGTATTATATTCCTCAGAGCAGTATAACCAATAACTTTCTAGTACTCCCCTGCTTTCCCGTAGGGTTAAAGATGAGAATTCCCACTATGCGGTAAAAAAAGCAATGGGCGGTAAGTTAGAAGGTGAAATGGGGGAGAGAGAGTGGCAAAGATGCTGCGGATGGAAACGATGTGAGCAACCCTTGAACTGGAGACCGTCTGAACGATTGGAGCCGGTAGTTACAGGGCATCAAAGTGTTTTTTGTAAACGTCAGTATTACTGAAAAAAATAAAAAGCACGAGAGTGTTACTCTCGCAGTATTTATTTCAGTTTTTTATAAATTATTTGTTGTTTTATTTATTTTCAGTTTTTTATTTATTAATTATTGTATTACTTATTTTTAGTTATTATTTTATTAATTATTTTATTATTTATTTTCAGTTTTTTATTAATTATTATTTGTTTTTTTGCCTCGGGAATCTGTGCGGGATAGTCTGAATAGAGGAAGTGAAGCATGGTGGCAGTTGCGTAGAAGAACCCTTTCCAATTAAAGAGTCCACTCCCTACGAACAGACTCCACACGGGGGAGTAAGGTAATTTCTGAGTTTCCGTATTTGACTATCAGGGTACCCAAGGTCGCAAACCGTCAATGCCAACCTAAAAATTATTAATCTATTTGTCTCACCACCTTTCTGGCTATCCATGTCTCTTAATCCACTTTAACTTCTCCGATGGGTTGCAAACACTATCAGCGTATTTTGGATTCCTTTCGCTTTTGATCGTTAGCAAAGTCGATAAACGGGCTGCCGACAATTTCCCACCCTCTCTAGTTAAACAAAGTTATGTTGGCAGCGTTGCCTATCATATGTTGTCCTCTCCCCTTCACACCTTAGCCGACCCCTACCACGCGATCCTTCCCCTCCTTGACGTTGCGCTTCGAGCAGGCGACTGTCACCAAGTTACGCTCTCAATGTAAATGTTCGCGTGTCGCTTTTCCACCTTCCACGTTAAATATTTAGAGTGAAAGAATGAGGGAGTTTGGGAGGAGGCTGAGGACACGAAGGAAAAGGGTGGGAGGGGAGGGACAAGGACGAATGGGGTCAAAAAGGAATGATGGAAAGACGAGAGTGGCTCAAGAGAGGAAGTGACGCCGATGGTAATGTAGGAGAGAATGGCGTGGATTAAGGCCGTTTTCGCACTTGTCAAACTGCGATCTTCGCTTCGTATTTTAAAAGTATCTGGAGAGTAGCAATCCAATGAAATGGCTCGAGACAGAAATGAACAACAATTGAATGATGGCCTGGATTAATTTATTTCGGTCATTAGATGATGAAATCACCGGTTTTTTAATTTGTTCTCAATACTTTGCTCGCAAAATAGCTTCAGATAAACGTAATCGATACACTAAAGGGATGATTTACTCAATTTATAAATAATAGAGTTGAAAATAAAGTATAAGACGAACGTCATCCACGCAACCTTTCCTGTTACATGTCCCTGCCCTAGATCTGAAAAGGTTAAAGGGGAAAAATTGTGGGAGTGACGAAAGAATTGGGTATCTCTGATACGTACGGATGACTCGGTTGGAGGGAATCCCAGTGTTTCACCGACCTTTGACGCGCGCAAACTTTGTTATTTGAAGCATCGCCGATCTTTTCGTGGGATTCGATATTGGATGACGCACTCAAGTGCGTGCATTCTTTATCCCGTGTGAGAGTGCGAGCGAGAGAGAGGATGAGTGGATGCGATAAATGAAAGTTCCGCGTCCGGGACGTTTGGACGGCCGGCAAGAGGGGAATCGGAGGAGGTTTTTCCGTGGAAAAGGTCGGTTTGAGAGAATTCCGCAACAAAATTTTGATTTCATTCACGGGTTCAGCTGGAGACGATAAGGAAAGAGGCTGGACAAAAGTCACTTCGATGGACTAGACCCCCTTCAATACTGAGCCCTCCAGAGATTAATTATTACTAGAGGTGCTCTACTGGTGTTTAGATGTAGGAATACCTACATCTACTTATCTTTTATTGCTAAAGGTACTTGTTTCCTTACACTATATTTTCTTCATCTCATCATACATCCTACCTTCCTTCATCCCGTCCATAGAGCCTATTCTCTCATTCTTACCCTTCCCGGTTATGCAATATCCCTTCCCCTCTATTACGGCTCTCAGCATCCCCTTGCCCCTCAATGCCTGTTCCAACCACCGACTCTGGCTTCTCCTAATATCCGTTAAGCATTTTTATCGCCTCCTTAATGAAAACTTTAAATAATGTACGTCCTAAAATATAATCTATTTTTTCTTAGTGAGCGAGAAATAAAGCATTCGATTAAGGACACATATGAAGTCCATAAATATCCAAATAAAAGTTTGTTTCTATGGTTGGCAAAGGTGGAAGGATCAACTATCAGATAAGAGAGATTGCCAACAAGGCGAAAACTAGCATCAAAAGCTGGTACGCTTTTTTGTGATGAGTTAATATTTACATCGCAATAAATTTAGGCTTAGGTATTAAGTGCCGCGTGTAAATAAAATAGGCTTTCATAAATCATTACTTCCACTAATTTTCGTTTTAAATATCAAGGCATTTGACAATTCAAACAAAAAGAATGATGTGAGAAAAAGTAGATATAAGAGGACAAATTTCCCTAGAAGAAGATGTAAGAAAACAAGAAATTATCTAAAGTTGGTGTTGAAATATTAGAAAAATTCAAATTCCCGACCCTGGCCTTCTATTTATGGTTTGGTACTTTTGAAAAGTACATTCTTTTCTTTTCATAACGTTAAAATTCAATTCGCGGTTTTCTAGAAAAAGATAGACCTCGTGGTAGCATAAAAACACTATAATATACATAGTTATAAGGTAAAAACCGACAAAACACCACCTTAGCGCGTGTGAAACATTTCTCTGCGAGATGATAGTTGCCCAGTGAACCGAAATGATGGAGCATTTCCTTGCTAACATTCGTACTTTTGTGCTTGACAACCATTAGTATTACTTTATCTTTCACTATGGTGACGTGCTTCCGTTTTTCAGATAAAATTATTGATACAGTTTGACGTAACAAGATAAGCAGTCCGCGAGCGTTTTTGGCCGAAAGAAACGGAAGGCAAGGCGGCGAAGAGGAAATTGAATTTTCGTCAACAAGTGACTCTTGTTAGGGGCGTGAAAAGAAGTTAAGAATACAGCTCGACCCAGAAGTACTCCGCTAACGCGATGGGTAAACTAATCACAGGGATCAAATTCGCGTCGACAGCGGGGCCTTATTCAGGTGGGAAGCTCCAGGGCAAGTGAAGGTGATTTCCGTCTGTTGTGAACTACCGGCAAGGAAAATTTAATGCTGGGGAAAAACATCCCTTAACACAAAATTTTGAAAATTCTCACCATAAAAATATTCGCCGGTACTGGGGGTTCGAGCAAAATGCTTTCTAAGTACACTGCTTAGACTGCCACAGGAGAATATTTTTTCATTGCGACTTTCGCACATCTGTGTAATTCCTAAGCGGATGGCTCCATTAAATTTACAGAATCTTGCTGGTCCCGAAGTTACTTAAAAAATGGCTGGTTGTAGCTTAGCTTCATTTTTTAATGCAAGTAGACTTTGTATAAATTAAAATTGCCGCACGGAGGTTTGCAGCGTGCGTCGGATATCCGTGCACGGTATTTTGACATTAGGATTATGCTTTTAATACGCCAAATAAGGATTTTTTTTACATAAAACAACAGAGAAGATTTATGAATAGTAATGCAATGGTTTTAAGCCCTTTGTGACCTGTTATCACAAGTCTATGAGTAGAAACCAATTTTAAAGTGCAAATGGAATAACCCTAATAAGGAGGAAAATATTATGCATCGAAGGTAAATCAAAAGATTACCTTCCCTAACGATGGTCCCTGCCTTGTTGGTAACATTAAGGCAAGAATAGTTGTTGATCATTTCTGCATAATGCTTCCAAAGGTAACTATTAATATTTGATCTTCCCCCCTTTATCCTTAAGCTTAAGTGGTCTCACCCATGTGATTTTAGCACTATGATTTGGCCTCGGATGTAGGTATTAATTTATTTCTAACTTTACACCGAAATTTTGTTTCCAGCACTATGCAAAAGAGTACCAAATGCCAATTTAAGATCGGGGTTAATGAAAAACTTCAACTTTTTCAACCTTCCCAAAAATTTCAATTCATCTTTTTACTTTACCATATCAAGGGTTTTCCAGCATCTCACCACAGGTAGAGGCTGTGTACCGAAGTTAACAGAGGGTTTAGAAACGTACCCGCGGTTTCTGCGGCGTGTTATGCACCGTGAGGCCGAAGGCCGACGGCGTGTAATCCACTAAGAAAAAAATATTTGGAAAATAAAAAAAAGCACGATCTGGAGTTCAAGAAGGAAAGGCGGAACTGTTTTTTCTCCGAAGTGCGCGTGTGAAAAAATAAAACGAGAAGGAAGTTGGCGATCCCAGGGGTATTGGGGTTGAACCCTGCGGGGGCGGAAGTTTGCGATGGAGGAGGAGGGGTTTTCCCGGTGGCTGAGTCGAGGTCAACGACCCCACACCACTTCTACGTCTGACACATAACGTAAGAAGGCACGTGAAAAGGAGCCGGAGTCGATGGGAATTTCCTTTGAAGCACTCTCGCCATATTGACCGATTCGCATAAAACCGTCCGTGTTTACGAGTTCTAACATTGCGTGCCCTGCTTCTGCTGCGTCACAAAGTTGTCCAATGGTGTTCGATACTTGCTCCATGAGTAGATACTCGATTCATAGTAGTCCTTTTTCTCTACTCATGTATGGGAATTTACCAAAAAGAAATAATTTGAATACCAAGAGTTAGTTCCATGATTTCAAGCTCAACTCTGTGGAAGTTGAATTTCCTAATGTACCCTGTCACGATTCCCTATGCCGTCTTACCTGATGATGACACCGCTGTGTCGAAACATGTTGTACCAGGAAAATAAATCTGTGGAAGGAAACCAAGTTACTTTTTCATTTGTGACCAAGAGTTAGATTAGAGGCCATACCTCTAAGGCTGGTTAAGGTAGGTTTACGTGGAATAAAAAATAACTATACTAATCCTTTACGACCACTGGCCCTTACCCGCGATCTACAACTATCCACCCTGATTCTACATCAGTCACCATCACCTGTACCGTGTGGGCCATCTCTTCATGCATGGAAATTTATAAAAAAGGAATAATATTTATACCAAGAGTTAGATTTTGAGGTCATACCTCAAAGGCTTGGTTAAGGTAGGTAACGTGGAATAAAGAATAACATACTTTCATCCTTCACGACCACAGGCCCTTCCCCGTGATCTTTAACTATCCACCCTGATTCTACATCAGTCATCGTCACCTGTACCATGTGGGTCATACATTCGGGATACATATTTCAAAAAAGACTTCCATCTCACAAATCTACTCCATTTTTAAATTTTTTCTCTCAATTTACAATGAAGAATTAGGCTAAAACAAAATAAAATCAACGCAAAAATTAATAAATAGTTGTTATTAAAGATAAAAATCTTATTGACGACAACCTAGCCGAAGATAATGTATTCTAAGGGGGTTCTTAGAAGAACGTTTATCAGAGAACAGTCATCCAAACATCTACATATGCTCAGTCATCCAAAAGGCAATATAACAGAATGTAGCAAGACGGTGTGATATTGACGAGGGTAAAAATACTCTTTATAATATTCAAAAGGCAAAGAAAGATTACCACCGTGCTCTATCAACGAGTAAGTAAAATTCAATTCTGAGCTAATCCTTAACAAGGTTCATGAGGGAAAAGTGTAAAAGGCAAGAAAAACATTTTCATGACTGCCAACCATTTTAAAGAACTTTTTGGCAGCAGTGGCATTCAAAAGATAACATTTCTTCGAATTATGCTGAAGGAAGTGGGAAATCCTCAGAAAGATCAACATTTTCAAATTCACTTATCTCAGAAATACTAATCTTAATTAAAAGCTTACCTTGGGTTTCGACTTTAATTCTTCCACAGACTAACGATAAGTCTGTATGTCATTTAGAGCACAATATTTCAGGCAAGTAACCTTTCTAATTGAATGAGTGCAGTACCACATAACGTTAAAAAAATTGAGTTAGAGATATGAATTATTTCAAGATAAAAAAGCCCAAAAATTCTGCGATATTGTTAACCACTTCATAACAAAAAGAAAAAGCATTTACTCGATAGTGGTCACATTTTTTAGGCCTACCCTGGCAAGCAGCACTCGTTAAAAATCGATGGATGCCGTGAATTATTGGTCTCACTGGAGTTAATATCCCGTAAACAGTTCCAAAATTACTTTCTCTTTCCTGCGAGTCAAAAAACTAACTCGAAACTAGGTCTTGAAATGAGGGAACTCATGTCTGGATAAAACATTCATCTATTAGCAAAAAAAACATGGAACTTGGGAAAAGCATTATAAAGTATTTTTGGGATCTCCGTTTCTTTCCTTGTCACTATTATCCCTATGACAGATGATAAAGTAACAAATAATTTGAATTACTTTACATCCCCGGTAGTTAAACATTGTATAGTACATTTTTCCAACGGTGGGAGCGACTCATTACCTAATGTCCGATACACTATTATAGCGAAATTATATAAGGGATGCAAATGAGAGCCACTGCCCTCTATTTAATAGGAGCCATGTAACTTTTAAATGAAGAAAAATTTTGGCTGATGTCCCAAATTTTCATGTGAACATTTGGGACATCAGTCACTATTTTGATACTGGAGTTTTAATAAAAGTCCCTTCTGTTCTTCATCTCAACATTCCATCAATTATCTACGCTAAGTTACCGCCCGTTAGGCTTTTGCACCGCCCGTTCTCAAATTATGTACATACCTTAATTTAAATTTTTACTTTTATCTTCAAGTGTAACCTCTTATCCATCCAAAGCACTGCTTTGCACGGTATTTCTTCATTTTATAGCGGGTGTTTTCTATGGAAACAGCTAAAACTCATTAACACAGATTCAGCTAGAAAATAGCATGATGAAGTAGCACTATAGCACGAAACAGGGGCAGGCTATTAAGATTTCAAACCAGGGCAGTAATAAAAAAATGACCAAGAGTGATAAAATAAAACTTTATGCTCACAAATAAACCTAGAGGTAGGTATAACTAAAAACGTGACTGCTTATCGCAAGACTGCTCAGAGTTTTCTCAAGTAGATGTAAGACAAAAATGGCTACCGTACAAACAAGGATTCCGACTCTATCCACAAGCGTGGCGATTTCCACATTTTTTGTACAACTCTAATCTTATATTCACTACTTAAACCATCCCCTTGGAACATACGTATACACACTTTGGAAAACATTTACCTCACTCCTTATCTAAACATAAAATGGCTGGTCACCCTACCGTTGTAAAATCATTACATTTTCTTGGTCATTGTAGCGATTATAACCAATTTTACACAGTCCACTACGCCTCCATTTATATCTGTTTAAATACCTGATGCGTTTCTTCATAAGATAGAAATGCCTCCGCAAAAATATTCAAACAGTGATTCGGGATATAGGTGGCAGCAGATGCAAATGGTGCAACTTTATACCACCGACTCAGTTGAAGAGGAAAGGTAAAAAAGAACAAGGAACTGAAAGGGGTTAAGCCGCCATCTTCAGGAAACGTGGGAGTCAATTTCCCAAGAGTTTCATCTCTGATGCAGAGGGGTATGTATGGTGCCGCGAAGAGGCGACTGCGTGGGCTGCGGAATCAATGATGCGCTGGTAAGGAATAATTAAAACCCTTTGGCATGAGGCGGGGGATCCTAAAGGTTACCGATTTGGAAGCCCATTTTCCAATATTTTCGCACACCCCTCCTATACTCTTTATTTCAGGGATAAATAATTTAGTTTTGGTGTCTGTAACTTGATAAAAAAATTTCCACGTTAACATGACTGAACTTAAATGGTCCCTTTGATGTATGAGTATAGTGTCCATTCCTAAGGGGTAAAAATATAATGAGCCGTATTGCATGTGGATTCTCCTTACAAACACGTTACTTAACAGTATAGTCAGTCTATTAGCGAATAATAATATGATAGCGTATTTAAGGCGACTCGAGCAGTGATCGCGGGTCAATGAGTGCACAATTTAATAATTTGTCGAGCAAGAAAAAGAAAGAGGTTTTCAAAAAATAATTGTAGAATCAAATTTTATTTCAGAATATCGGTTTACGCAGCAGAACTCACCATATATGGCGTAATGGAAATGTTACAAGAATTATATTTTACATTTTTGCCGTAACGAAAGCATGTTATGACTTGAGTTCTTGGCGCGGTATTCGAAATTTAGGGGAAAATAATATTGTCATATGTTTTTTCGAATCTTTGACTCGGCGCGACACCTTGATATTCATTAGCAACCATTATGATGATGTGAAATGAATTATTTCAACTTTAAAAGAAAATTTGAGCAAAAGCAATCAAATGATAATGAAATATATCTCGTGTGACATAAGGATACGTGTTAAATAGTATTGAATTGCCAAAAAACCCAATAGGTAAAATTTATTTTCACTTTTACACATAGGTATCGCGAATAAGAACACGAATACAAAGTTTAACTCAAAACTGTCCCTAGAAAGAAAACGCTCCAACCACCTAAACGGTTAGTGCACATCAGGTGTGGTCATACCTTCTGCTATACTGCCTTGAGGTGGCTATCAGGGCATCACGTGGAAAAAGATTTAAACCACCAGACGCGTGTCCATATGGGAGCGCGTAATCTGAGTATGGGAACTACTGGCATTGGATTTACCCCTCGCGGGACAGATTTCGTCGGGGGAATAAATCCTCGCCTATTATACCACGCCTTTTCTGTTTGCTCAGTCGTCAGGCTCTCTTGATGGCTAGTCAAAATCTAAATTCCCACAATTTCGCCGCTCTCTTTTCCAGGTCCTTCTATGTCCCTTATGGGAGAAAGGTAGGGTGCTGTGGAATGATAGGGGGGGAGAGTGGAGGTCAAACCACAGGGTAAAAAGGGTGGAGTGATGCCCTTCTACTCTACACCACTCTACACCTTCGCTCATGGCTCCTCGCGTGTCATCTCGGATCGGGTGGGCGAGGTAAAATGAGCGCTCGCCAGGAAATGAATAAAAAAATGCCCAAATGCACGGAATGGCGACACCTCGATAATGAAAGCGGGTGATAGCTCGATTCTCACGCCATGTTGCTGAAGGATAGCATTTTTCCCCAGGCGTCCCCCATTAGGTGGAAAAAAATTTAATAAGACCGCTCCCTTCATCCAAACAAAATTTTTTCGTCGCTCGCATATACGTGTTGCCGTACTCGACCCTTTTAAGGGCCATCTATTTCTCAGATGACCCTTTCAGAAATACCATGGGTAAGTTGTTAATAAAATGGTACCATTCAGAAAATAAAAACAATGGGAAGAAAACTATCAAAATATGAATACAAAACCTTTTAAGGTAAGCATAGTAAAAGAGCTTAGTTATTACTGTTAGACCTCGGCAACTGACTCCCTTGTAACAACTTCCTCCATAATGCCCTATCCTTACAAAACCCTTTTTCTTCCATCACATTCATGCACTGTTTCACACACACTCTCTTAATTTAAGACTCCCAATATTTCATCTCTTAAGCTTAATATCAAGATGCAGTCTAGATATTTTTCAATTTTACCGTCTTGTATTTTTTTTATTTTTGACAGTATTCTCATTTCTTATCACAGTAAAAAAGAGCACTGACAGTTTAACTGAACACAGTTGGAAAACAAATTAATTAGAGAGATTTTATTGATGTTACCAATTAAGCCAATACTTAGGCCCGTGGCAATTTTCGCCAGAGCAGCTGAAGGCAATACATCAAATCATGACACTAAGAGTGTTGAAGAACATTCGCGAGCAGAATAATACCCGAAAACGTAATTGCTCCCTCTGCTTAACATTGATAATTCCCGACAGGAGGCTAATGCTAGGGCAGCATTCTGTGTTTTACCATCAAATTGACTTTAGATGGCCCCTAGAAAAAGCCCTCCAAGAGATTCACACGCTCGTTCTGACTGCTTAAATAGGCCGAGAAAAGAGAGATGGCACCACGATAGGAAAAAATATATGATATCAAACGACGAGTCGTATCTTCCGGTACAGATCTGAACGATATTAATCTTAATGTTTTGAAAAATCATCGTATACATTTCATTGGATGCCATGATTCCTAAGCTAAAAATGGCATTAACTCAAGCGCAGTAATTAAGCGCAGTAATTAAGCGCAGTGATTAAGAGATGACCTACAAGAATTGCGACTAAACCCTATCTATAATTTTACGTCACTACGTAAGGTTATTAACAATGGCATCAACGGCATGGACTATCCAAGGTGATGCTAAAATATACTGATTTTGCTTAAAAATAAATGAAAAGTAAACAAATTTCCACGATCGTGTGATATAAAAAGAAGGGGTCTTTGATCATGGGTTCTTTGATCACGTATTTCCCTTCCCTAAACGGCATTGGACGTGTTCACAAATTGGCTACATTTTTGTCAACTGCGCTATTATCAGAATCAATACAAACTTTGTAAATTTATCAATGGATTTTATCTTGGACGTAGACTTGTCTGTTTTAACTCCTCGTGTTGTATTGAAATAATGAAAAACTTCCGGGATCAGATAACAAAATGGTGTGCACTTAGAGTTTTTCACCAAAAAGTAAGTTTGCTCCTTTAGAAAACGAAATAAATTATATTAATAGGCAATTAGAATATTGAATTAACTACCTGACAAATGAGTTTATTATATGGCGAAAAACAATCCAGTTATTGTGTAATGTGAAAGCTTAAGATCTTAACAATATTAACTCTTTAGCAGAAGGTCTGCGATTGTTTCTCAGAGCTGGGGGAAATTTTAGATAAATAAATTCAGGTTTAGAACTCAGACAGTCATGATTACGATGATTTTGAGGAAAATTCAAAGGAATGCCAAGAAAAATGTACGTAGATACCTATTAAGATGGGGTACTCCTCTAACGCATACTACCTGTGTTGTATTCGTTGAAACACAAAAAAATTGTGGACGAAATTGAGTTTCTAGAATTACAGATCCTTGGGGCGTTTCCTGCATTTACTGAACAAAAATATTAATCAAGATACTGGAGCAGTGAAAATGTATTAGGGAGACACGCAGGAATTCAACTAATGTTCATTAAAAGTACAATTGTAACTTTTACATTTCACATTAAGAATAACACGCAAACGTAGATGAAAGCTGTTTAAAAAATAATTTTTTTAATATTTCAATCTTGATTTTAAATTTAACTTCCGAATAGGGATCATGAAGATGCAAGAAATTAAACCTAGTATATTAAAATTAACTTGAAAGCAAATTTAATAAAACATGCTTCCTGAATTTAAGTCAAAGCCAAAACTAGAAATATTTCCTAAGCCTATTTCGAGGTAGGAATCAGAATAACTAAGTTTTAGAACAATGTTAAGTTAGAATGAAAATGAAATATAATAACTTAAGTTGTTACTTAATTATTAAGACTTCAGTGCAATGGATTGCAGTAACTCATTCATAGCATACCTTTTCAGCATATAGAATTCGTCATCCTCATGACGATATTTGTGTTAGAAATAAATCAAGCATCAATTACCTTAAACGAAAAAAATGCGCAACGTTTGCAGGGCGACGAATTGGATGAAAGTTCTTAGGTATTATAGTCTATGAAAAGCCTTTCGCAGTTCTCTATCCACATACAATTATATGGATGGTGATTTTTTCCTAACATTACGTTAATTTTGAAAAAAATAAAAATCTAAAAAAATATAAATAGAAAACGGTAATTGAAAAATAAAACCCTAGGCACAATTTCCACCGCTTATCCCCTGAAAGTGGATTGGCAAAAAGAGAGACCAAGCCTGAAAGATAATCGTTACTGAGCATTGATTATTTAAATTTTGTAACTTATTACGCTCATGTTTTTGACGACATTTGCACACTACTATATTTGATTGACTTATCAAGTTTCAGTAAAATTGACAATGAAGGTAGAAATATCAATGTCTCATATTGTTAATTAATTACATTTTTTAATTCCAGACATGAACAAATACTCTAGTGTAATTTTAATACCCATAAACAAAAGAGCATTGGCTGTAATTTGGAAGGAGCAGCATTTCGAAATTAGGCTAGAGTTACAGATTTTGTTAATAACACCATCATTATAGTACCATCACCAATAACTATCATCATTATTTCACAGCAAGGGGCGTATAGCGCAAAAAATTATATTTCTATTGGAAATGGAATTTCATGCCATTTCCAACTTTGAGAAATAATAGAACCGCATGAGTTGCGAATACAAATAAATAGCTCAAGAAAGAAAAAACTCAGAACGTTGATGCTACTAGTGATGCAATGCATTTGAATATCTCTCATTCATACATTTTTAAAACAGAGAGCTGACCCTTTCAATTGTAATATACTCATTAGAAAAGAGCGAATATTGAGGTTGCCGTTATTATGCGCTATTCCAAATATTTTATGCAAAGCAACTTCCTTATCAAATAAATATGTCGAAAAAGAAGGTACAAAATCTATTAAAGATCCCTGATGTATTATATATGACAAGTGATACCATTATTAATAGATTCACTTACTGTAAGACACTCATACTTCCAAAATAAAAGGACAACCATAGACGGTTTTCAGTATTTTTACGAGAGTCAAAAGCGATGCGAATCGATAGAATGCGGAAGTATTACATCATCTCTAAGTATGATAACTAGCGTAACAATGATAATACAGGTATCGGGTTGGCGTGGCTTTCCATACCGAAGGTCCGGGTCTAAATCTCAACTGTGGTGGATAGTTTTCAATAGAATCCCGTTCCCTTCATGGAAACTGGGTGAAGAGCATTCAAAATTCATTGCTCAGACCGTCGGGCGAGACAGTAAAACTATCCTTGGCGCCTTCCCTTAATAGCAAACTAATGCCGACGCCGGGTTTCCCTACAACCCACCTCATTTCCCCAAATAAAGCTTCCCTGACCCAACTACCTCAACTGGCCTCAACAGACATATGTCGGCCACCTTCCCAAATAACCAAACAACCAACGATATAACCAACAATGACAACAACAATAACTAAACGTAAACACACTTCTTGATGCTTATTTTGCCTATATCAGGAATATGTCACGAGTGACTGCGAAGCAATGACTAGAAGCTAATAACATCAACCCCTAACGAAACATGCACATATTAAATTTTAATGGGTGAATAAAAAAAATACTTTTCAGTAACCAACGTAGTACGTATTATTGGTGACGAGCTTCTGCAACCGTTTCAAACAAAAAACATTTCTTCACAAAACTATCGTTAATGACAGAAACGAAAGACTTACAATTTTACACTAAATTAATTAACAACCAAGTTGGTTGTAGAAAACTGCAAGTGTTTCTTGTTTCTGTCATCATGGAACGGTTTCTCCACATCAGGCCTGAATCTATATTTTGCTAACAGAGGGTCTAGTAGAAAAAGGCAAATAAAAATTACAACTCTATGCCGTGACGGAAAATCGATAGAATTGTGTAGAAAACGCAATTGGCAGGTGACGCGGAGGAATAAATGAAGAATTCACGTCTGAATTTCAGAGCATTTGACTCCCGATTCCGTGAGAATGGGACGGTGGGGCGGGCGTGTGGAACTCGTGTTGACTACCGCCACAGAGTACATCAATAATACAACAACCCTCACCTTGGTATCCGGTCGTAGCTGTCCCAGCTGTTGAGGCAGTTGTAGGAACTATACCGGTTGGACGAGCCCATATTTTTCCGAAGGAGACGCTCCGTTTGAATCTTCGCCGCTTTTCCCTTTCTGTTATTCCGTCAGTCTACCTCGAATTTTGGATGGCGCCTCCGATGGGAAGACGCCACTCTCAGTTGACCCGCATGTCTGGAAGGGTTTTGTCGACGACGAAAACGTTAGCTTTTAACCACCAAAATGTCCGTTGAAGGAGAGCTGAAACTTCGGTGCAGCATTCGAATAGTCCCTCCTCATTTCTTCGCGAAAGCCTTCTTTATCACGCCGTTTTCTTTCTAGAAGACGGCGAGAGAGACGCAAGGTATTTAATTAAAGATGTTTTTCCCGCAATTTCATGACGGTACTGCGTACAGTTTAGATCACAGGTGGTGGAAGTTTATTCTATTTCAGTGAAACATCACCTTTTATTTTCTTGGATTGAACAAACCGTGATCGAGCCCGCACCCTTCAGGCGTGGACCGCGACCGAATTATTCCGGCACTCCGGTCGCACAGACTTGTCCTCACGGTCGGTTCCGCTCCCGCCTCCGGGTACGCCGTCCAACTGCGCCCGCGTGCTTTCAACTATTTCACTCCTCCCGCCCCCTCCACCGCCACCACCCCCTCTTCCAGCACGACTCCACCGCCGTAGCCTCCATCGAAGACCACCCATACTCTTCCTTCAAGAGTCTTGTTATCATTCTCTGTATTCAGTCTAAAGTGTCACTCGTTCAAGGGTGTTTTCGGGCCCTTTTCTGCCACCTCCGCAGACTGAGAAGACTATTAAAATTCGTTCAACAAAGGATTTCTGAAGGGCGCCGACGGTTCAATGTGTAGCTGAAACTCTGTGGCCACTGGATGTGGGATTATTTACTGTTTCAAAAGGGTTTTCATTTTCACAGCGTATAAGCAGAGGCCAACGTATCGTCTTCTGCGGTGGTGTCACACAAGTGGAGGTGTACAGGACCTTTTTCACAACCTCCGCGGACCCAGATGACTACGGGCAATCGACGAGAAAAGAGCTTGGAGGGGGACGAAGCTCTAGCCCAATCAGATGGAACCAAATTTCGGCTAGACACAAGAGAGTATATCGCTTTTCGGGGTAGCTGTCCTCAGGAAATGAGAAAGAAGCGATGGTATAGTGTTCGAAACCCCTTTTTATCCGGACTGAGTCCCAGTGGCACACTAGAGGCTGGAATGGTTATGGGACAACATTCAACTACGGAGACACCGGTTAGTTTTTCACCAGCAGATGTACACTGAAATATTTACTGCTTTGCGAGGATATTATCTTCAAGGAGTTCGGCGAATACAGAACGTCTAAAAATATCGTCTAACCGGAAAATATGAATACTAGCTGATCCTTGACGCGAGAACGAATCTTCGATCGTATAGGTATATGCGGTCGGTATCGTGACAATACGCAACGCCAAGTGCACCGCACCCCTTCCAGGGTCGGATGAAAACTAGAGTGTTAACCGGATTTAGAGGGTTGTTATCCTGACGGTGTCCGGCGTGCGTATCCTTTCAGAAACCCCATTCGCCCGAGCGGTTTGATGACCGAGGCCCGGCGTCGGGTACGCGACTGTGACGGTATGGGGACGGACTCGGGTACCGATAACACGTTGAACGACGGCCACACACACTGCTCCCACACGTCGAAGTCAGCCTCGAGTCTCAAAACTTTACTACGTAAGCCGCGTGTTTTTAATCCCCCCGTTCATTCGACCGTCGGTCGGGCTAAAGGGGGCGAGCGGTTTTGAGCGCGCTCTTTGAGCGACGAAGCCGAACTCCGCACCACCACCGCCGCGGAGCGCTGCTGGCGCGCGGCGAAGTGGTCGGGGAGGGAGGGGAAGGGAGGAGGGAGAGCGAGAGAGGGTGGTGTTGGGAAAGAGTAGGGGGTAGTTTGGGGTGGGGGCAGGGAGGGAGAGGGCTATGAGGAGGAGGGAAAGGGGGCGGGGGTCGGACGGTGGTGGGGAGATCGAAAAGAGGTGGAGTTGGGTGGCGGTGGGGAGGGAGGGAGCGAGGGGTAGGAAACGGAAGAAGAGGAAGTGGAAGAAGCGAGGTTTGGTGGGGGCGGTTGAGGAGGAGTTGAGGAAGTGGGCCGCTCTTGGAGCAGGACTGGGAATGAGAAAAAGAAGACTGACTGAGAAGGGAGGGAGGGTGGAGTTGCGAGGGTTGACGGGGTTTTCTTAAAGGCGTAGGAGGAAAAAAGTGGTGGAGGAATCGGGTTGGTGTATTGGCTTAAGTACTGGATTTTCATTCCGAGCTCACGGGGTTGAGTCCCAGCAGCGTCGGAGGTTTTTCAGCACAAAACCCGATCCCTACTTCGGGATTTATACAGAGAACACTTCAAGAGTAGTACTCCGTCCGTCGAATGGGGCGATGAAGTAATGAACCCTTTGCTTATTTCGTTTACGAACGAAAGCAGGTTTTTATATATTTTTTCAGTTTTTCTCTAATAACCTGAATCAAACAACGCTGACAGACTGGCCGTATGTTTTACTAGTATACGAAGCAGGTGGAGAACTTGTAAAAGTATTAGATTCTTGGAATGAATAACACAAATCACAACCAGGATAGTGCGTAAGTGCAAGCTGATCCCACATAGCATAACTAGGCATTCGAGGTCATGATGAATAGAACACTTAGTAAATTTTCACACATTTATTGAATGACACGACGCGTTTCACCACTCTTGGCATATTCATGAGCCCATGTGACACATAAATATGCCACAGACTGGTGAAACGCGTCGTGCCATTCAATAAGTCTGTGGAAGTTTACTAAGTGTTTTATTCATCATGAATATTGATAACTTCCACCAGGTCCACCCTGACACTGTTATGTTTTTATAGGCATTCTAGGTGAGTAATCTAATGCCAACGCCGGGTTTCTCTTCACCCTTCTTCCAGTTACCAAATAGTCCTCTCATTACCAACCCACTCAACTACGCCTGATGATGCAAATGACCATTCGGTCATTTTCAATATGGTTTTCGGCCTCCCCAAGCCGAATATAAAAGGGAAGATGTTTTCATCTGAGGAAAAGGGAGATAGGAAGATAGGAGAATGCAAATAGCGGGTGAGATACGCGTGGAGAGAAGAGTTAGAATGAAAGAGAGAAGGGAGGAAAGAGGACTGAGCGAGAAGAGAAAGTGGGATGTAGTTGAGGTTAGATGAGGTCTTTTACAGAACGCACGTAGAAAAAAAGAGGTGAAAGTTATTTTTTACTCGAGAAGAAACGGGAGATGGGGTGGTAGGTGAAAACAGAGAGATTGGGGAGAGAGAATGAATCGTTGGACTGGAGAGAGCAGTGAAGGAAAAAGCTTGACAGAACAGGAGGGAGAAGAAGTCAGCGGGGAAACAGCTGGTCTGGGCCACCTAGACTCATTTTCTGAAGGGGATGGCATTTGGAGAATCTAGGAACCACATTAATGAAGGTTGAGTTCAAGGTAGGGGTGAGCGATGTTACGATACATTGACTGCGCAATGCGAAGTTGATGTAATACCTCCGTTTTATATGGACCCAGAGGAAATTCTATACTATGACTCGGCAATATGCGATATAAAACGAAATTTTTTTTTGAAATTCACCAATTGATTGAAATGTCTTTGAATACTTCCTACTTTAAATACCCCACTTACGCTACAAATGCTACGCGATGTAGCTGCAATATTCAATATCATGCAATATCTCCACAAGAAAATCGACAAGGAACGTTTACGTTTTATTATCGACATTTTTGTGATTTAATTTTTATACTGCAATGCAGCATTTGAATGTCATAATCGCACAGCAATAGTTAGAAATAGACAGGTAAGAAAAGGCCACGTCACGTTTGGAATGAGACAGTAGTCAGGAATGGAACATAGGACAGTTAGATAACACTCAGACAGACGCTTATTCATGACGTGCAATGCGTAATTTCTACTCTAAAACTCCTTCCATTTCCATTTTAAATTATTCCCTCCCTCCCCTATCGAAGAGGTAACGGACTATGCACAAACAATTACCTCCCTCAACGTCACCAACGCCGGTGGATGAACTCCTCTTCCATTCAACAGTGAGCACAGGGCGTCATCTCGCTAGCTTATCTCATTACTGGACCTCGTAGCACCAAGAAGGACAAGGCTTAGGCAATTCGCGCATAAAGTAGTTAAAGCGTCATATAATTTCACATAAAACTCAACAACTTTGGTCTCGTGCCAATAAAAAGTTCATCATCCCAATTAACCCAAAATGTAAGTTACTTACCGTACTGCTTTAAGAGATATTTGCCAACAAATACGAACAGTTTTCCATGGGATATGATAAGACAAAGCGGTCCAGAGAGAATTTATTTTAAAAAATGAGGGAAGTTCTGATGCATGGATCGCATTAGAACTTAAACGATGTGTAGCTAGAATGCCTTTTCTAATTACCCTAATAATTTTTACAAAATTGTAAAATAACTTTCGGTTGTGAAGGCGTTCTCAGCGTAAGGCGTTAAAAATGACTCAAATTAAAGCCTAATATATGTGTGTTCTTAGTTTATTACTGCGAATTGCAGTCATATAAGAAAAGGTTTTGAGTCATTAAAAGTACAATATTTGCTTTATGGTTCTTACAGCAGCTTTATTTTATAACTGAAATTTGAATATGGCATCTATTATGGCTAGAGAAGCATCTAGCACAAACTACCGTCATAAAACTTTCATTTACCTCCTTGCCCAAAATCTTATAAATGATTCGTATAAAAAGTGCACATGGTGACTGCTCAAGCTTCTGCGATGATAATTTAAGAGATTTAATATGACCCTGTCAATAGAAATTCTTTTCAATTACGTTGAAATTACTAAATATATCCTTCCGCAATCAATTCTCAAAATATGAGAAAGATTACAAAATAATGACAAAATTGGAACAAGTGAGTTTATCAAGCCTTTTGAAACCAATTAAAGCAAATGAGAATTTCAGAAATAGAGAACCACATATACAAATATATAGACACTTATCCTCCCAAAATTCCAAGAAATAAATCAATTAACTTTTTTAGTTCATTAAAGAGATATACGTCTTTGTTTCAGCACGTTCGTGCCTAAAAACGCAGGAAAAGAAGTTATATGAGGACAAGCATTTATTTCCACCCACATTCACTCCTCGACTCTTAACCTTCATCCGGTTTTAAATTGAGATACGGATATTATGATTACCTTTCTTCCTATCACCTCTTGTCACAATACGATACCGAAGGTACGGAATTTAAAAGAGCAGTTTTAGGTACTTATAGGCGAATAGTGGCCTGGAAAGCAATGCTTCCACTGAAGAGAGTCTGGGATCAATAAAGAGCCGGAGAAAAGAAAGGACAACCATATTATATGGACTACAGCGTGATTTGAACCGATTAAATCGATAAGGTTATTGGGTACGCAAAGCCTACAGGTGATTGGTTGATTGGTCACTCGGAGTGGTGACCGACAACTGAGACCCTTTGTATCATTATGGATAGCTGGGTAGGTTGACAAGAGGTGGAATGACGAATACGCTTGAATTGTTTATTAGCTCCCTATCAACGGCATTCTTTCAAATGGAAAAATAGGTAGGGCATTATTCGAAAAAAAACTCACGATCGTAGGTACATATTTGAAAAACAGATAAGGGACGAACATAATGCCTATCTTAATACGAGGGCTAAAACATATTGATGAGGGGGGATTTATTTAAAATAATATTAAGATACATTTTTTTAGTACTTTGGGGTATGGAACGTTCCTGCTATGAGTATATCCCAAATTGGTGTATCACCTTGACATGCCCACTCGAGAATTCAGATTCACAAAAATATTTGTTGCCTCACAATCCACCCACTCAGACAATCATCTATAAAAACATTCTTAGAAAATCATGCATCTTTCCCCATAAACTCGGAACGCTCAATAGCATGGCGTCCGAGTCGCCAGGCTTCGAATCACCTTTACCATTAAATCATACCTTTTCTGTAATGTAGGAGGACGTAAATGCTAGTCTTACATTAAGGACGTTTGGAAAACATTCTGAAGCTTTAATTTAGTTTACACTTAAAGTTCCTTGCCCTCACACTGGTCAAGTATATGACAACGCACGCCCCACGGCCGTATTTGTATCGCAAAAAATTACGTTCCCAGGAAAAATTATTATCACATTACTCATAATACCATCGTTCTTCTCCTTTAACAAGGAGAACTCGAAAACTCTTGTAAATTATATAGCTCTAGAAGGTGGAAACTGCGCTTTGTATAAGTTAACTTCATATTTTGAATTAATGATAATGAATTCAAAAAGTATAAATTGCCAACCCAAAAATCAATGTATCTCACAAAAATAATTCAAAGTGCTAAAAATGTACATTTTCAGTGACTCAAAAGGATTTCAAGTCCCTTAATTAAAATAACCTACGTCTTAAGCATCCATAAGCATATAAATGACAGATTTTGTTCAACAATGAACAAATTCGTTGAGGATACTCAATGCCGAATTAGTTACCAGGAATGTTCATCATAATGCATAGCTTTTCATATTACCACAAGATTTTACCACGCAAGGTCCAAGCTAGCCGAATAATTAAAACAATGCGTAGCGTAATGAAATACATAATTTCGTATGATTCGTTAATTTCGCTCTACCCTTATAACTGACAGGCATGTTATGAGAAAAACCTTCCAACTTCAGGCTCACTTACGAACTTTCCTTCACGGTCCATCTATTTCACCTATTTACGCATCCATTTGCTCTCCACGAAGTCTAGCAGAAGTTCTACATACCTTCTATCTCCTCTCATGGCATATATTAAAAATGTCCTCATATTAACATCATTGTTAGGTGTCGCGAATATGAAATTGATGGATTCGGCTTCAACTACGTTCATATTCAACTTGAATTATAACACACAACAAGGCCAAATTTTTTAAACTTGAATATTTATTTGGAAAAACCGGTTTCAGCGTAAAGGCGTTGTCCGAGGATTAAATTATTTTGCACAAATTCAGGGATATGTTGACGTTATTCGGTGCCATCCTGCGTGCCAGGCATCCACTATTAAAAAAAAGATGTTAAGCGATAACTCTCGATTATTCACGTTGGTAGTCCGGTAGAGTTTATCCTATTCCCATTGTCCATTATAGTAGGAGAAAAACTCAGTAGTAATAGTAAATTTCCACACTTTTTAAATGCATATCTATCATGAATTCAAAACAAAGTGTCGTTTTTAAAATCACCTTTTAGTGTTATTTTCAAGGTGTCCTAGAAAAAGGCAGTGTTGAAACCATGGTCGGTGCGCATTAAAAAGTGTGGAAATTTACTATTACTACTGAGTTTTTTCTCTTCCCATTACGGAGATTGAAAATTTCAATCAAGTAAAGCCTGAAACACTTTCATATTTAATCGCCTTACTTGCTCTCTTGATGAAATTGATGCAATGAAGCGTTGAAACCCGAATTGCCGAATAACAATTGTCGTAAACATTATACATTGCAGCCACAAACATCTTTGAAGACTCTTCTCCCAGGGACGTCGCATAAAACTGGGTTGGTGGCCGAGGGGTACAAGAAGGCGAGGGGGGTTTTACCCACGCCCCATCGCCTCAAAAACACACGCACCCGGCCATTTTCCACAGTACAAACTTGACTCCTTTGAAAAGCGAAGTCGGCAACCCCTTTAGTGTCCCGGAGTGGAGCCCGATCCCTCGGCCGGCGGAGGTGGAGCAGAGGGAGAGACCAACGGCGCACCGTTGCAGGGTAGGCGAGAGATGTAGTCGTGGGGCGTAGAGGAGGGAGGGGGCATGGAGTGGGGGACGATTGCGGTGGAGGCAGGTAGGCAGGAAGGCGGAGGAATAAGAGGAGGTAGGAGGCGGCGGCGTTTGAAATGCGAAGATGGCACTCGAGTGACGACTACCCCTGCGGGGGAGGGTTGAATAGAGGAGGTGCTCTAGGTGGATGATTTGGAATGTAGGCGCCACTACTGAGGACACCATCGATGGCAGGCCACACAATGGGGGGAGTCGAGGGACGCGTTAAAGCAGGGGTCCATTGAAGGCCGAGAACGGGTGGTGAGGGATGATGGAGAAAGGGGTTGGAAGTGAAATGTTTGTCTGATCTCGTGAGGGTGGACGTCAAGGGTTGTTTGAATGGGTAACGTGAGTTTGGAAAAGGACAGGACATGATTGCGGGTGGTACATTCCAGTGATTACGGCATTTGAGAGCAAATCCGATCGTTCTAGGATGCTCTTAATCGTTTCGTGTTTTTAAAGTCCTTGTGGCGTTTTGACGTGGGTTTCGTGTGGTTAAAGTAGCAAATGTTGGTGTAAGTTGATGCATGCTGTAGAAATTTATGGGTGACAAATCCAAAGATCTACGAAACTGGCACTCGGTATATTAAACGGCGTCCCTCGCAAACGCTTACACAAATGTGTGAAATTTACAATGAAAAAATCTATCGCCAAGACAGGGATTCGAACCCAGAACGAATGACTATCACTGGTTAAAGGACTCGGAGGGAAATCGAGGGATCTGGTTTGGAATCTCAGTCCAGGCGAATGATTTTTTTCACTTTGATTTCACACATTTGTTTGTCATACCGTTGTGAAGAAGACAAAAGGTGGATTTATACAACGATTTACGGTCAAAACGAGACAAATGAACACTAATTGTAGTCAAGCGCACGGGTACTTGAATACAACAAACTAGGAGAGGGTGCCCGTTGAAATTCAACGGGAAGAAGAAAAAACTTAAAACTGTTTCATAGAATTAAAAAAATCCCCAAGACATGACGGGCAAAATGCTTATACAATTAAGAATACTACCCATGGAGATAATGGAGTGAAAAATACTCCCACAAAAACCTCACCTTGATTCTCATACTGATCACATAAACTAAGTCGTAAAGGCCTAAGGCATAAATCCCCATTTGAAACCCGTGCTGCGGTGGCCAAAGAAATTAAAAATAATTACATTGCTGAAATAGTAAATAAATTAACTATTTTGGTGCCTAAAACATAAATTTCAGACAAAAGCGATGCGTAAAGGAAAATTGAGTGCAAAAATAAAAAAAACTGCAGTATTTTAGTCATCCGACAGTGACAATTTAAACCTTATATCTACAGTGAATGTTGTTTAAAAAAGCAAATTCATAAACACCTGCACCGGTTAAATGATTTTGCTATGGGAATAAAAGTTAAGAGTATGGGGAAAAACACTTAAAATTATTGTTCGGGATTTTTATCATTTGGTTCGTCCGTTTTAGGTCACGTATTCATGTCAAATTTCAACTTATTAGGTCACCTGGAACGTTGCTAAACATTTCCAACATCCAAACAAACATACCAATTTTCCGCTTTATATAGAAGCATCACTAAAATTATCTATGATTTGTACACGGTCAGACGTGTTGGTCGGTCAAACGAGTAAATTAGACACCATGCCTACCATTCAGTGAGTGGAGGAGACATTGGGCTCGTGATGCTAGACATTACCCTAGTTGGTGCTAATTTACGTTAAAATAAGAAATTCCTGACACCTTGAGGTTGTGAAAATTTAACCTGAAAAATTTACTTGGCTGAGATTCGAGCTCAAATTCTCCACCGGTCAGCTGTGTCACCATTTAAACCACTAAGCCATCACAATTCTCTTAATTGGCCAAAACATCTGACCAGGTACTTTAACCCTGCTTCGACTTCGGATCAAGTCAAATGGTTTTTTAAAGGTGAATTTCCACGTTAATATATTCTTTGACCTCATTGCTGCACGGAGAGTCCGCCGAGCTTCCTTAAGCATTAACGAGGTGATCAGAAACAGTAGAATTTGCATTGTCAAACGCTTCCTGGCATCTTCATTATTTTCATCCAGTGGCTTGAGTAGGTGACCTCGTCGTCCTATATTGTAAGGGAAGATTAATTGACCTAAAAATTGTGTAAAATATATATTATGCATAAAAGTGAGGCGCTTTCATTGGAGTTTGCTTACATAGAGTTTCAAGTCCTCTTTACATATTTAGGAGCTTTGACGCAATAAAATGTTTAATCATATCCAGCGAATGTAACAATTAGGTCAGTGTGACCTAAATATAAGAGTATGATCAAATTAATTAATATTATACTTATTCAAAAAATGTCATCCTAGGGTAAATGGCTATGATAATTAAAGGTTCAGTCAGAGCTTACCTGGCAGGTTAAATTAATTAAATTCCAAATTAATAAAAGAACTTAGAAAACTAAATTAATCTCACGTTGCGGGAGTTTAAGGCTTAGGAAACGGTACCCTATTCAGCGTGGCTTCAGGGAAGGAAAAAATAAATACAGTCTTCTGATATACTGTGATATTGAATAAGAAAGTAGTCACAAGAATAGGTGGAGGAAAGCAGATAATCACGACATGTGCATTACAACAAGGAAGCCATTACCAGGGGAGGTCGAAGTAAGTATAGTTCGAAGCAACGTGAAAAGAGTGGGAAAGTAATCAGGAATGAGGATGGGACAAAGTTGAAAAGAGAAATCTGCTATGTGTAGCAGTTTTGAAGTGTTGAGTCTGGTCGTGAATGCTCATGAGAGAAAGAAAACCAATCAAACCACTAACCGATCTGTTTCTATGATCTTGTTGATTTTGCTTTATCTTCAAATTATAATGTCTTTAACCTTCGAATCTATAGCGGCTCTCACTCTTGACACATCAAAGCATGGTGATATTTCCCTACACGCTATTCATTTTATATGAAATCATGATAAAATCTACTGTTATGCTAATATCCAGGAAAATCGCATTGCTCAAAATTTATGTTCATTCACTCCTCAATTATTTCAATATCCCATCATCATTTGTTTAAGCGGCAATGAAAATTTTGTAACCCGGATAGAGCCACTGCTACGGAGAAACTTAAATGAACAGGATATAATAATCTGCGGCAAAGAGAATATAAGGAGTGCATTTTCCACAATTATTCTTCCGCGAGTTAAACACAATTTTTGGATGAATTAGAAATGATGGAGCCTATATGATACCTTTTTCACGTCAGTAAGCGTAGCAGACATTTTATTGCAATATTAAACTTCTTTCTTCAAAGGTTTTGCTCCTATAATTTAATGATGCCCTGACGAGAGGTGAATTTATAATAAAGGCGCCCCATCAAAAAATTGATATTAGAATAGTTTGGAACGAAAATTTCCCGCGAAACATTCCCCTGAAAAAATTAGCTTTGAACGAAATGGAATGTGTTTCTCATTGCATTATTAGAAATATTATTGCAAAAAAGAAGACTAAAATTTGCCACTGATATAAGAGTGAAACCATTCTTGTTTCAAAAATCAAAAAGTATAGTTTTATGGAAATGTCCTGGAATAGAAGGCATAAATAGAACACGTAGACGTAGAATCACAAAGACAAACGGCAAAATATAAATAACTAAAATATACTATTCATAATGAACAAAGACACTTGGTAATCTTCCACAGATTTATTTCTTTGACACGACGCGTTTCACCACACTGTGGCATAATCATGTGGCACATGATTATGCCACAGTGTGGTGAAACGCGTCGTGTCAAAGAAATAAATCTGTGGAAGATTACCAAGTGTATTTATTCATTATGAATATCGAGAACTTCCACCATATCCAGCCTGAAACAGTGGTATTTAAAATATACTAATTGAAAAGACTGAATGCGGCATGGGAGAAATATTGCTTAAAAGAAAGTACAGTCAGATGTCATAAAAATAAAACCTAAAGAAAAAATAAATAAAGCTCATTAAATGACGAAAAAATTAGATAATGTTCTTCGCATTTTTAACGGAACGTAGTTCTCTTTAATTTCTGTCTAGGTAACAGCTTTCGACAATTAACACCGACTTCATATACATGAATATCAGCACATTCACAGAATATACGTCAGTACCTCTCTACCCCTCTATCACAGGTTATCCGGCCGACCGGATGGTAAGCCGGAATATCCGCGTATGTGGATTTGAATTACAACAGTTTTGCTGGCTTTTCTGGTGATCGACAGTGACCTTCGGCCTGAAGACTGGTAATTACCAGAAAAACCTTGGTCATCCAAGTCATAAAAACGCGACGAAAAGACCCGAGAAAATGAAGGATCATCACACAAATGCCAAGGATATCTACCCGTGAACAAACAAATGAGATGTTCAATTAAATATATGAAAGGTGATACAAAAAGTGATACTGAAGAAACCGCGGGAAAAGAAATGAAACCGCATCCTACCCAAACTCAGGGACAGGGACAGGGACGAATTTCTACCGGTACCAGAGGAACACACGCACAGGTGATAGCTCACTTCAAGTTCACCCTTCAAGTTCCTCCACGGACACATGAGTTTTTACCGATTCCCTATTGATATTTTCTATTCCGTATCCCCGACATTTTTTTACCGTTCCGGAGAGAGGATGAAGTGAAGGAAAAAAAAGTTAAGAGTGAGATAAGCTGAGAAATATCAGAGAGGAAAAAAACGCACAGTTGATTCGCAGTATCCTTCGGAAACCCGATACATGGATATCGAACCAACTGGAAGAAGTTTCACAGCGAAAGGAAAATTTTTCCACGTCGATGGCCTTCGTCTTTCGGAGGAAACTGAGCACAGGGAAGAAGAACAAAGAAGTAAGATGAAAGATATTGCTTTAGAAAGTAAAAATTCGGTAGGTCTTTACTAACGACTATTGTAGCATTCCGCCCGCGGTTTCAACGCTTAGGTAAGCGTTTCTGCCAAGAAAATATTTTTGTGGGAATGGGATGAATGTAGTGACAAAAGTACTTGCTTCTCAATAGGATGACCCCGTGTTCACATCCCAGCATAGGGGGAGATTTTTCAATGTAATCCCAATCCCTACTTGAGTGCAATGTGGAGAGCACTTCAAAAGCAGTACTTCGTCCGTCGGATAGAATATTGAACCGTATACCTCTTGGACGCTAATTTAAAGGCCGTTACACCACAGGAACTTTATTGCGCAGTTGATGGACAAAAATTGCGAGAAATTGTATAAACAATTGAACGTTCTACGGCCATTGAAAAAATTGAAAGAAAATGAATTCCCCAAGGCCGTACTTAAGGCCGTATTAAAGAGTACGGCCTTGGGGAATTCATTTTATTTCAATTTTTTTGCGAGAAATTGGTCACGGCGTTATACATTGTCCAAGATAATAGCGCAGTTGACAGTTAAAAATGCACCCAATTTGTAAAGACGTTCAATGCCGTTTGGGAAAGGGAATCACGGGACCGAAGATTCATGGTTGTTTCCTTAGTTTAAATCATAAGATCGTGAAAAAATTGTTTACTATTCATTTCTTTCTAAATCAAATCAGTACTTTGCAACTGGGCTATTATTTTGGACGGACTCTAGAGCAGAGGCATTTTTCCCAGATCTCATCCATGCATTTGTGCAGTCATCCCAGCATTTCCCTAGCAATTTTACCGCACATCCACCCATACATCAGACAATGCAGCTAAGTGCCTCGTGTAAAAGAACCTTTAGAGTAGGCAGATGCCAAAACATTGTTTTTATCTAACCCTCCTCCATTCTCAAATTCCAATATCCCTTCCTCACTCAATCCTTCAACCTACCCACTTATACTTAGTCGTCTTCCCTAATAACCAACCAACAATGAGGGCGTGATGAGCTTGGGACAATAATTAGCCCATCATATTCTTATTATCATTTTGTGGAGACATGACATACACACGAGTGAAACCAGGAAAAACTTAACGCAGTTAAAGGGTTAATATTGACAAGAACGAAATGCAATATTCAGGATATTCAGGTCATCATCATATTCCATCTTGATATCGACGCTTAAGTGTTGGAACCGCGGTAGGTAGGTTAAATAAAAAGTGTGAACAATCCAAAGTTTTTACTTTTCAAAGTTTTCGAATCCTATGATGGAGCACATAAAACCATTGAATATATTCGCGAGGGGAGACATCGGAAAGAAGGGGGATGCCGGAAAAAGCATTAGGCTCAGCTCCCACCCGTATTCCGAGGTAAGACGCTGCAAGATGCCGACGCTGCACTGCTCTTACGATGCAAATTCCCAGCGGGTCCTCTTCTATCTTCCTGAGACGTTGCCGGGGTCACCTCGCTCCGACCCGCGTGGTCCACCGCTTCGCCGGCCACGGGCGGGCGGTGGTCCGTAATCAGGTCGAGCGACGTCTGCGCCGCGCTCCCTGTAAAATTGTAATTCCCTCCCAAATTCCCCTTGCTAAGCTTCCGAGGGGATTTAGAAAGCTTCTCTAATGGACGAAGACTGAAGACGGCTCACGGTTGGTGGAAGGGACAGACGGGGAAAAGGGACGGTTGAATACAGGCTGGGCCGAATCGAATGAGAGAATTGAATGGAGAATGGTGAAGCTGAGATATTGGAATTGATCGTAGACATTGGGAAAATTACATCATTATTGAAAAATATATAAATGTGAATGTCATATTCTCAAGTGAACAAGACATATTTTTTTAAATAAACAACCTTTCGTATGAAAATACTTCTTGTTCAAAATTACGCGCGTTTGGCGGCGTGAAAATACCACGTCATCAAGAATTTGGCGGAATGACGTCACAGAACGGTATCGCGAACAGTAATGCGACGCGTGCACATGGGGATTTCAACTGGTTTACCCTAATTTAATGAAAGCAATAGTTTTAACTTTTAGCTCGTAGCTAAAACTGGCATTCCAATGTTTGTGCATCAGAAGTATTCACAATATTTAGCTAAACGAATGCTAACAGGTGAACACTATATTAGCTACTTAGCATTTAATAGTAGACTATTAGACTCTGTCCAATATAATAGTGAAATTGACCGCCATTAATGCAGCTAATCAGTAAACACCCCGGATGGTAAGGCAAATCATGTGACCTAAGAATCCAAGATGGTATCCTTTGTACCAATCAGATGATCGTGAAAACATTGTGTACATTCCATTACTTCATTTGCCAAATCAGTAGATCCAATCAGATTATGGGAACTGACTTTTTTCCCAAGATGTTTCGCAACACTCTTTGTTGCCTCAGTTTCTAAGCGTTCACTACCATCTCCAGTTCGAGTTCTTGTTATAACCATCCCCAGATGGTTATAACAAGAATTCGATAAGTTACTTCCTAAGCGTCACGGAACAAAAAAACCAACTTCGTTGTCTCTACTTCCTTTAGTAGATTTTCCCGGTGAGGAAGCAGATGAGTTAGGACTGCTTCCTATCGCTCGATTCATTCTCTTGGAGACAGACATGATTGGGGCAGATCAGACGACCACCGAACGGTAGGGGGATATGAAGTTGGGGGGTAGGCACGGGGAATGGGGCAGTCACACCACGGGGAGGAAACTGGAGGTTGTTTTTTGTCATAAAAATCCTACAAGTCGATATTTCCGCGTAAGAATAGGAAATATAATTGTCTTAGAATGTTTAATTTGGTGCTACTAGAGTAAAATTAATGGGGCTGAGACATCCTGATTAAAACATATTTCCATCAGATATTCCAGTTGGCCAGATCTCAGCTGTTATTTTCACCGAAGGTAATCGCTGTTTAGTAAAAATAATTTGGGTATCGTTAAATTTTAAAGAATTCATTTGTGATCAAAAAATTAAAAGCTGAAAATATGATAATCACGGGAATGGCTGACGGTTAGTCTGAAATAACACGTGAACAATGATCCAATTTTTTAAGGTGACAACGCCAGATGTTTTAGTACAATATATTTAAAACTTTTCTAACACACCTTACTTTTCGTTACTTTGAACTATGTAGAGCATATAAAAGTATTACTTAGAGGATAACGAAAGCTTTTCATTAGCTCATGCTACAGATAGATTATATTATGGTTCGTCACAAATAAAGGAATAATGATAAAAACACGCATATCTATTCAGGAGCTGATTCAAACGCAATCATAACAAATTAGTCATGAAATGCTTTGTTAAACTCAAAAACATAACAAGGGGTAGGAGGGTACGAAAGTAGAATACGGAAGCATTAGCTGTGGAAATGAAGAAGAAGCTGCGAGAAAGGTTAATAAAATCACGGATGCGTATCAGGGAGTGAGATCAGTGGAAGATGAATGAGGAAGTTTGAAAAAGGGAATTGTAGAAGCGGCAAAAGCAATGATAGGATTAGTAAGTGCAACAAAATTAGAAAACAGCGGATCACGAGTAAGATGATAATGGAGATGCAGGAGAGAAGAGCATAACCTGAGAGATAGGCAAGAGAAAATACCGGGAATTAAATAACAGACTTAGAAGAGAAACAAAAAAATCAAAAGAGCATGAAGGAAAGAATAGATTGAGTCGTTAGGGAAAAGCCAAAAAGAGGGAAGAACAGATACATTATATAGGAGATTCAAGGAATTAACGGGCGGTATTAAGGAAAGGGGAATTGCAACGATAACAGAAAAGACACGAAAGTTGATCGTAGAACTAAAATAAATCCAGGATATGTGGAATGGATATCTTGAAGAGCTTTATGATAAAGAAATAAGTCCCAGTACTTTAGTTAGAGAAAGGGAAGACGACATCGACAGGGATGTCATCGGACCAGGTACCCTTAATAGAGAATACAAAATTGCACTACGAGACATGGAAAAAAATAAGGTGGAAATAAATGGCATACCTGCAGAGTTCCTAAAGAGTATGGGGAAGAACGGAAGAGGGAAAAGGAAGAACAAGGCAAAAACGTGCGAAGACTATAGGGCAATAAACTTAACACCCCACGTGGCCAAAGTAGTTCTGAGAATTATAAATAGATGGCTAGAGAAGGAGGAAAACAATTACCTGGGTTACGACAAGTTTGAGTTTAGAAGAAGGACGGGAACGCGAGATGCTAGAGGAGTGATGAGGACGCTAATAGAAAGAAACCTAGAGTATGGGCAGGATGTTTTTGCTTGCTTCGTAGATTTTGAGAAGGAGTTTGATAGGGTGGACTGAACGAAATTAATGGGAGCGTTGTAGAAATTAGGGGTCGATTGGAGGGACAAAGGTCTCAATCGGAATCTGCATATGAATCAGGTAGTGCAGGTTTGGGAAGCTGATGGAGAATTGGGATGGGCCATGATAGGCCGGGGAGTGCGGCAGGGGAGCCCACTATCACCGTTGCCTTTTAACGTATATTCAGAGAAATGGGAGGCATGGGGGGAGATGGGGAGATGAGGGGATCTGATAACATCAGTGAGATTTTTAGATGATCTAGCATTGGTTTGTCAACCAGCCAAGGATGATTGCTTTAAAGGCGAACGGTATGGGATGAAGGTAAACCATTAGAAGACGAAAGTGACTAGATTTTCTGCAAGTAAGAAGGTGGGGCTGAATATAAGGGAGGTAGGGGACAAAATAGAGCAGTCCAGCAGTTTACGTATGTGGGTAATATTTTGGAGGAGAATAGCTTATATATAGATCAGATATATATCAGATGTAGAATTGCCCTGGCTAAAGAAGCATTTTTAAAGGGAAGGGAATTGATGAGGGGGTCTGAGAAGAGACGTACAGAAAAGACTGGTGAAAAATCTAATATGGAACGTAGTACTATATTGGTTGGAAGCTGGTCATGCGCGTAGAATTGAGGGGTTTGAGATGTGGGTTTAGAGAAAGATGGAGAGGGTGAGCTGGGTGGCGAGGAAGACGAGCAAGGGATATGGTTGGAGAGGAGAGGAACGTGAAGCGGAGGTTCTGGGAAGGCAGAAGGGATGGATGGAAGAAGTTTTGAGAGGAAAGGGCATGCTGAAGAGGGTAATAGTGGGAGGAACACTGGGGAAAATTGGAAGAGGAAGGAAGAGGATAGGAATTCTGGACGAAATAAGAAGAGGTAGAAAATATGAGGAATTTAAGAGGGATCTAATGGCGGGACATCTTTCGGAGGGAAAACGTGACTATGTTTCAGGAATTGGGATGTAGGATAAAGACTGTCTAAAAGCCTACCAATCACCTGGTAGAATACTCAAATGAATTAATGATTCCAGTGATCTCGAATTTCTACTTATCCTCGTATTCCGATTTTCAGATTTCCCGCAACTACTGCAACTCTCTTAATCTTCTTTTGTCCTCTTCTTCCTTAGTCTTACTCTCGATACAGCTCATTCCTTACATTCTGTTCCTTTTCGGATCTTTAAAGCATTCCAATCTACTCTCTTCGTAGACCCTAGATCGACTCTTGGAACCATAGCGGTAGGTCTGTATCGAAACAAATCAGTTACAGTACGGGGAAAGGATTTCATTATCAAACGCTCTGACCCGTCAAAAAAACGTAAAATTGTGACAGTTTTTGTCTGCCGGTTAGTATAGATAATGCGCCGATCCACCACACGAATCCAATTCATGAGGTATATTCTGTTACTTGGTCAGTAGGTAGGTACTTTACGTTAGTTCCTTTTATTTTCATTATTTAAAGCCCTTAAACTGGCCGTATACTGGCTTTCGATGCGGAGATACTAGATTCAAGTCCCTGAAATACCGGAAATTTCCTATCGAGTACCTATTCTTATCCCCACTTGGCAGTAACAAGGAGAGCACTTGAAGTACAGTACTCCATGGGTGGAATTGGACGTTAAAACCTTTGTCCTCTTGACGTCTTTTTTTAAAAATAAGTGACGACGTTCCCAAATTCCTTCCTTGATTCTTATCGAATGCTCCTACCCTTATCCCTTGCCATCCGATTCGTGCGAAACACTCTTGAATCATATGGTGAAGTCCAAGGTTCGCCCATCCAACGGAACTCAATGCGTACTAAAATAAACTGGACGCGGTATGGATACATCTGTACCTCCCAGTCGAAATATCTCAAATGTCCTCGAAATGGCGCAGCGGGACATCGTCTAATTATTTGATTGCCTCTCTATTTGGCCCCGTCGCGACGTCCGGCCACCCACCTGATCTGCAACTCGCCCACTCAACAACAATGATGACATGGTGTGCCTTTCATCGCATCTCTGGCCGCGGAAGGACAGTGTGGGGTTCCCAGCGATAGAGGAGTCGGTGAGAGGAGAGGCCAACTGGACGTACTAGTAATGCATAAAAAAGTTTAATCAGGAAGTATTGTCCTCCAGCTTGCAATTATTGCTCATCATTCCGGCCCGTTCGAACCAATCAAATGTTTGGTTGGAAAGAGAGAAGCCTGTTGCCACCTTCGAAGTGTTATGATGCTCTATTGGATTCTTCGTCGCAAACTGTCTAGGAGTCACGGGAGACTGGACCTGATGAATAGAAAATTAGTTTGGGATTAGGGAGGCCACAGGCAGGATGTTATGCGTGTAATCGCTCTGCATGGTGCTGAAGATTAGTGGCTGAATGGATGGTTGGACAGATGCGTTTGATCCATTGGACAGTCAGCTAATTTAGCAAACAAGAATTGTCCTAGGTTTGCTCGCTCCATTGCAGTTTATAAATTGAATGAACGGATAGATGGCCATGCGATGAGCAGAATAATAAATTTGAGAAGAGTAAGTAATGGGGAGCAACTTAGAAAAAAAGAATATAATTTCTCGCCTGAAGGTATGTTTTTAGGTGTGATATTACTGAACATATTCTAGGGAATGAAAGACAGGATAAATAGGATAAGGTAAAAAAAGGGTTGTGAGTGTATTTATTTTATCATTATGTAGCTCTGCTGCTTAAATTTTGAGGAATGTTTTTATAATAAAAGATAAACATTAACCTGAAACTTCTGAACCTATTCAAATAAGTTCTAGTTATTATTGACCGTTATTATCAATTGTCATTTTACGGGAACCGTATTTCAGCGAACATTACACGTGACAGCATTTTGGTTAACCGCTATTATATTTTTGTTACAGAAAAGAGCACACGGTGCTGTTGACACGAAAGAAATCATGGGAACAAATTAGGATATTCCAATGAAAAAGTCATCGGCTGCTTAATCTGTCGCATTTCCAGATACTTCCGATTTACAGCGAGAATTAGAATTCGACATAGTTTTTGCCTCTAAATCATTCAGATTTAGTTTTGTACTTCGTATATTTGTATGACGCTGAGCGGCGACTAATCAACAGCAAAGAGATCGTGTAGGAAGAGCAGTTTACACTTTTAAGTTAGAAAATCAGTGATGAGCGATAAAGAAGCGACATATTATTGGCTCCCCATTTGTTATGTTTCCAACGACGGCAATACATACATTGGTGAAACTCCAATGATGACTAAATGGATGTTGACATAAACTGGAACACTCTTATCCACACTTATGCCCTGAAAGCTTTATAGTGGGAGAAATTTTACTGCGTGCATGAAACAATGGGGAAACACGCCTTCACAATTGTACCGCGTACAAAGAAAAGAAATTACGATAGCATACCTTATAATATTCGTTTTTATGATTAAAGCACTTTACCTCAGAATTTAAGAAAACTGATTTCTCAAATTCGCAGCCAAAATCAGGTTTGTTCATAAAATCCATGTTAGTTTCATGTCATATGACTAGTGTGGATGAAATTGGGAAGAAAAGAAAAGTCACGAATTTACTGGAAATACTTCCAAAAAGTTCGGCAGAGAATTAACGCTCCACGCTATTACGCTCCCTATCCGTCGATCTAGGCTTGAAAAAAAATGGAGAGCAGCCGCAAGAGGGGGTTTAAAGAGAGCAAAGAAACGTGGATGGAGAGAGTGGGTATACGGCGGTGTGGATGTGGGGGGTGGTGGCGTAGTGCACGGGTAGGGGGGAGAGGAATCCAACCGGAAATTAAGGGATAAAAATTTCAGCAATGCACCGCTCGGGGTGCACACTCCTGTACACGTGGGAGTAGGAAGGAAGCGGTAGGGGGTGAGGTGGATCGATGGGGGAGGGTGAAGTATTGAAAATTTCCAAACGGAAAGAGATGGCAAAAAAGAAGCAATCGGATTGGAAGGAGTGGTGGTAAATAATAGGTGTTAAAGGGTAGGATGGAAGGAGGAATGGAGATATGGTGGTAGCGAAAGACGGTGGAAATAGCACAGAAGGCCCTTTTCGTTGGAAAATATTCCATAGGAACTGGTACCGATCGGGGGAGTAAGGTAGTCTCCAAGTTTGAATACCGGGGATCCCAAGGTCGCAAACCTTCGCTGTCAAAAATTTGGATCAACCTCCTCTCTGCTCTCTTTCATAAAACAATATTTCGTTTCCCAGATGCGCAAATGAACCTGTTATAGTGGTTGCGAAACATGGTTCTAATTTCCATCTCTTAGGGTGACGTTAAGGAGGGAACGTTAAGGACGTTAAGGAGTGAACAAGTTGTTCTCATCCCCAGTCTACATTGTAGCACATGAAACGTTGCCGTGCATGACATGCCATTGTCGCGGAGAATAAATCCAGCATTGTCACTTTATAAAGACAAACTTTGACAATTTTTCCAACCAATGCGATCGCACATATGATGTGGTACGCAGACACGTGCAAAGGTGCAAAGATATACACCAAAGAGGGTGAAATTAGCCATGATTGTTCGCAACCAATCGAATAAACCCATCTGAGCAGTTGAAATTAGTGCCATAGAGAGCTAGAAAGTCTATAAAAACAACAGATTGAGCATTTTGTATTGAAACAAAATATAAATTTGTTGGTCTAGCTCTCTATGGCACTAATTCCAACTGTTCAGATGGGTTTATTCGATTGGTTGCGAACAATCATGGCTAATTTCACCCTCTTTGGTGTATATCTTTGCACCTTTGCGCGTGGCTGCATACCACATCATATGTTCAATCGCATTGGTTAGGAAAATTGTCAAAGTTATTCGTTATAAAGTGACAATGCTGGATTTATTCTCCGCGACAATGGCATGTCATGCACGGCAACGTTTCATGTAATGCAATGTAGACTGGGGATGAGAACAACTTGTTCACGAGCCTTCCCCTCCTCTTAAGGTCACCCTAAGAGAAGGAAATTAGAACCATGTTTCGCAACCACTATCATAGGTTGTTTGGCGCATCTCGGAGACGAAATATTGTTTTATGAAAGAAAGCAGAGAGGAGGGCGATCCAAATTGTCAATGAAAGCGAAGGAATTTTGGCTGCTATGCATGAATTTCGGTCATCCAGGCGACCAACGATAGGGAGAGTTAAAATCTCGTGAACACGTGCGTATTGTTCGAAGTTCACACTCTGACTTGGACAACACGCATGCTTTTACAAAATTTTAACTCTCCCTGTCGATGGTCACCTGGATGACCGAAATTCATGCATAGGAGTCAAAATTCCTTTGCTTCCTTCGACAATTTGGATTAATCTTTAAATTTAATTCACCTGTCAATTTCCCTCTTCTTAACCTAGCAGAGAGGAGGGATTGCCGTAAGGACAAGAGGAATCGGGAGTAAAGATTGGAAGCGTAGGTGGCTGAAGAGAACTAGAAACAAAGCTTTTCCCCCGGATAGCTGGGGAGTACGAAAGAAAATGCAGAGTGAAGGGTGGTTCGGCCTCACAGAGATGAAAAAGAAAAGAACGGTTGCTGCCCCGTATCAATTATGTAGGAAAAATGTCGATAGGAATCTCCTCGCTATTCCGAGAAAAGTGCGATTGGCCCGGATTGGGTGGATGTAGGTAAGTGCATGTCTGCATCGCGTTGGAGGTAGCCGAGGCCTTTTTTTCACGGATCGAGAAATATTGAGAGGTGGGTGATCTCGCCCGCGAGGACGCCCTTCGTGTGTACTTTGTTCGTCGGCTCACTCCTCTCAATCGCCGTCGTCGTATCCACAACACTGAGATTGCACGGGCTTTGTTTCAAAGGAGTGTGATGAATAATACACTCGCAGCGTTTTTATAGGCTCCAAACTGCTCGATGGACGTGAAAAATAAATATTTCCGTTGCCTTAGGGAAGAGAATCGCGGGGCCTTGCAGATTCTGGCATTAATCATAAATGGCTCGATTAGGGCAAGTTTTCGGAGCGAGTAAAACTTCAGAGCGATCGAGGGAAGGGTAAACTGTTCTGACCCCAATGCAGTGCTCGTTCTTTTGCGCGAGATGCTGTGAATGGCATGGTTTTAAAATTTATCAAAAGGCTGCCTTAGTTGATATTCTGTGAAAATGAAAACTCCTGTGTTCATGTCGTAGTTTTAAAATTTAAACGGATGGGAGTTCCTCTTGATGTAGAAAATTTGATTCCAAAAGAGAAATCACTGGAGAGCTCTTTTCAGTTGGTACTATGGAAAATTATAAGGCTGAAGACACTAGCATGAACTTAGCCAATTCTATTCCTTCAACTGCTTCATGCATTTGGAAATCTGTTACATTTTTATTTAGCTGATGAAAATTAGCATTATACCAGGATAGTTTGTTAGAAGAAACCTATTCATATGCATATTATAATGGACCAGCATACACTGATAAAGGTCTCAGTGATATAATATAAGAAAAGAGAAAACGAAAAAGTCCTTTTGTGATACTCTGGAGGATTACTGAAAAGTAGTATCCTCTAAAGTTAAAACTTCCGTGAACGTAGTTTTCCACAAACATTGCATTTGCATCACTCATATTTATTTGTTTACTTTCGCAAGCAACCAGAAACGGCAGGACGCGAAATTAAATTGCTTGACGCAATCAAAGTAAATATGTATCAGAATAACTGCAGAATAATAACAAGATAAATTAAATATCAAGATGATTCCTTTTCACTGAGATTGCACGGACTTTGTTTCAAAGGAGCGTGATGAATAATACACTCGCACCGTTTTTATAGGCTCCAAACTGCACGATGGACGTGAATTTTTATATATGCTTCTTTATAGCCCTGATGAAGCATATATAAAAATGCGAAACGTTGGAAAAAAGTAATTAAAAAAATCAACTTATTTGACCTATATTTCCCGAAAGAAGAAGATAATACACAATAAGTTAAATTAAATAAAAAATCACAAAACATGGAAGTCTACTCAAATGAGGTACGATTGGGGTTCTATTACCCCAGCGGCGTATGCATGACGCATTCAGAGAAGCCATATTTAAATAAGCGACACTGTTCTCAGAAATTAATTTAACCATTGAAATCTATAAAGTAGAGTACCTAGCGGTTTACCCTGGAAGGGAGAAGATATTGAAAGCGCTTCGTAGGGCAATACCAATACCACAGTGTAGGCTCTTCACAAAGAGTATTATTAAGTCTTCAGCCAGGAAAATCACGATATTTCGCGGTGAAAAGGAGGTGATACGACATTGACTCTTGGATCCTCCGAAAGCCTTCGAGAACATCAAAATGGATTCACCATGACTTTTCAATACGGATGTGATATCTCTTAAGATTCTTTCTCAGAGGAAATGTCAACCAGATTGCATTTTCCATTTTCACATGAAGCTTTCTCATCGGGAATTCGTATAGGAGGTTGCACATGAAATGTAACACTTCAAAGTCAAAATTAACTTCCAAAATCAATGAGGCGCTAAAACCTATACCGTGCTAAATCCGCTCCATGAAACTCCACAATGACTCGATTTTTGATGTGTGATTGTTAATTTAGTAATTACTGAATTAGGCTATCACTCTCATTTTATCAACTTCCTGACCTGTGAAGCTGATTGAAAGTCATCCCGGATAATTCTACTAATAATCGCGCAAACCATACCTTACCTGAAAAAAGAGATTAGACAAAAAAGATTTGTTGACGCTTAACAATATAATATGATAAAGCTCTATCTATTGCCACGCTGACCTATTCATATGGACTTTTTATATTTTTCTGGTGACTCAGCATATACATATGTGTGTACATAGTAGATAGATTTTTATGTGTCAAGATACTTTTTTCGAAGAAAACTCATGACTATTTCACTCAACGATTTTCATAGCTTAATACAGTAATTGATGCCCATAATTCTCTACCATTGGTACTCGGAAAAGACACGGTTTTGGACTTTCTATTAAGCTCTGCCTTGAGAAAAGATGAAGGGGTCTACAGCACTTTTTAATGGATTTACTCATTGCCCTGTCTACTTCGCTTCTACTCCTTTTTTGGATTACAAAGTGCCTTTTCTTCCTCCTTCCTCCCTTTAATGACAGCGGCGGATGTTTTAGCACAATCCATCTATAAGATGTCTTACACACCTTATTTTTTGTTACATTGATCTAATTTGGACTTACTAAGTACGATTATATAAAATAGTGTTTAAATCATAATATTGAAATTAAAAGCAATAATTCAGCAGATGAGCTTTTAACGTGAATGGTTTAACAGTTAGATTATGGGATTGCAGACATAGGTACGATAATAAATAAACGTTTTACGTTCCTCACTAAACTGGTCGGGTTGAAGTGCCATGGACTTAAAAAAATTTAATTTACTTCAGTCAGGAAGGTATGACGTTATTCGTTACAAAGCATTATATATAACATGGCAGCAGGTCAGGCTTGCTCCAAAATTAAACCAGATCCTCGCACTAATGTCGATAGTCCCTCGAAACTTTCCAATTTTGGAACGGTGGTTGAATACACTGACCGTATCTACCTCCTCTCTCGATGATTAGAGGTAGGCATAAAAACCTGGATTATAAATAAATTTGTTGGATATACCTTTAGCTCAACAACTATTATCCTATCACTTACCTATTTTGCATGCTCTACTTATCCACTAAGTTTCTGGTTAATTACGAATGTAACTCCGAGCTGGCTTTAATTCCCTCCGCTATGCACCACTCTATAGCCATCGCTCCAGTAGTTCCCACTATCTTTCCATCTTACTTCGCCTAAACCCGTGATGTCTACAGTTCCCTCTCCATTCTTACTTTACATTCACAAACTCTCCCACCCTTACCATAGTCCTAACATTTCATGTACCTGTTCTGATTGCTGTGTTCCCCTTCTGTATCTTCTTTTCCTCTGCTGATGCATTTGCCTCTGCTTCCGAGCATGGATTTCGAGTGATGAGGACCGCAGGGGCCTTGCTCCCACCGCTGCCGGGCACGACACCTGGCCCAATAGGCCTAGTCCCGTAGTTTCCAGTACTTACTTTCATATAAGATCTGTCGGTAATTTCAAGATATTTAAAAATCGAGATGATATTCCGTGGCCTTAATAGTGTTTTTTATGTGATACCATCACGTGAGTGACAGCTCACCGGGGTCAGACGCCCTTTGCTAACGCCTCACTGAGGTACAGACACTGCGCGGACTGCCATTTGTCTGTCTCCCAATCTTCGACCTATATGGCATGGGTGGCCCTACCAAGAGCATTGCTCGCGCCAGTTCAGTTCTATGGGTCATTGGAGCACGCAAGACCTTCCACCATAATAAGGTTCACTGTAGTCCAAGGAAGAGATCGCTGGATTATTGAATGTGGAATCAAAGAGAGAATATTAAGTAAATTGGGTCATAGAGGTCCAAAAAAATGATTTTTTCCTGGAAAGACAGAATAATTAGCCGTTCAAAAGAATACAATGTGTTGTTAAGAGAATAAAATGCAGGACCTCTAAATGAAACCTACATGATGTGCAACATTCCAAAATGTTACTCTAAAAGGTAAACTACATATCAGCCACGCAAATACCAGCTGTTCATATGCAAAAGACTTTCAAAAATGCTACACGGAAATAAAGCTATCTATTTATATGATCTATGTAGTTGCGTGACTTCACATAGGTATTATTTCTCTCCTTACCAAAAATGTCTATGGATTCCAGTGAAAATTATTAGGCGATATGGGAAGAATTTCAAAATATGGAGAACCCCAAAAGAAGATGCTACCAACAGAAGATTTATGAGCAAAAATCAACCCTCACAAAGAATAAAAATAAGGAACATTGGAAGGGTGGAATGAAAGAGCTTCAATATTGGAAAACAAAGCAACACGTTCGAAAATACCGCGATAAACTAACTTCGTGCTCTTAGCTATCCTCACGCGATAAGGACTAAATAAAAAAGAAAGCAATAATACTGTAAGCTCATTGCTACCACCTCAGACAACGAAATGGAGCTCGCGCAAAACCGTCTTTTCATTAACCTCCTCTTCCCTTCGTCTCTTAACCCCGTGACCTCCTTCGTAGGACCTCAGGGCTAAAGGATATATCCGTGGGACCCCTTAGGATGATGTTTCGAGCACTTCTGATGCCCTCTGCGATGGAATCCTTACCCATATCACCCCAACATACCTCATCTCCAAGCTCTTTTAAAGCAACCTCCACCCCCTTCGAGCTTCGAGCAGTCGAGAGCTTCATACATATTTTACGCCCCGTCGCTTCAGCTTCTCCAACTCCTCATCTCTCGACTGCGAAGGTTGCCTCCACGCTGAATGGGATGTTCGCCGCCTTTTTGGCGTGACCCCCAAAAATTCCTCCTGAGCCTTTTGTACTCACCGTGTATTCCTCTTAGAATTTTCATCCAAAGCCCTTAGGGATGCGGTTTCGTGTTACAGCATGAAGCGCGCGCGGTAAAAAAAATCCCGGCGTGCTTCAAGAGTGACTCGATTATTGTCGGTGCAATTGATGCTTAAAGAAATGAGCTCAAGACCTCCGATGTTGTACTTTTTCGACGCCTTTAATTTTTAATGATCCGCAAGACTGGCACAGTTTTGCGCCGAAGAGGAACTTTGAATAAAACAAGCGAAAGTAATATTGCGGATCCGCCCGGATTAAAATAAAAACTAATTGCACTTTTTTTCATTGCCTATTGATTTTGCCACATTGTCTACCGCAGGAGGCGCGTGAATCCGACATAAAGCACCACGTGATGACTTATTGATGAAAACAATTATACTTATTTATTGCATATTTCCGCATCGATAACCTTGCCGATAAAATGATGGGCTCAGGAAGAAATTAACTAAGACCAAAAACTTATTTACGACTGTTCATTTCGTAACTCAACTGCGGGAAGAAATCGATTCCAAAATACTTCCCCGAGATATAAATAAAATTACAACGATTTTATTCTAGATGATTTTTCTGCTTTTCTCTACATGGGGCAATAGAGCAAAAGCAGAAAATGATAGCCAGTTATCACTGGTCCCTACCTTGAACGTTAACCAAGAATTGGATTTGGCTCACGACTGGTCATCGGCTAGGATGTCAGTCAGCAATCAACGTGCATCCTACATGATAGTTGGCATCACATATCCGCGTAAAAACCTAAGCGTTAATATAATTAGAGCGTCCACAGCGATCTCCTTCACGGTATTTGGCAACAATAAAAATAAATTACGCGGTGATATTAACAATAATCTCCTCCAATCAAAGCCTGACGAGTGACATAATTGGTTATAGAAATAGTAATGGACAGGCCCTCACGTCAACACTAAAGTGAAACGAGAAAGTTGGTGCCATTTTAATTTTAAATTTGACGAGTTCACGCCAATTGCATATGAGGGTTAAGGACAATAAACTGGTTCTGGAGGCATGGAAACTGTACTAAGGCCTTAGGCGAAAAAGCATCCACTTGGGGTGCATTTTACCAAACTGCTGCTAGGGACTTCAATGTTTACACGCTAATAAGTTATATGGGAAAAACTCCCTTGGTGTTTACTCTGCAAGATATTAATCTAAGACTATCAACGGGAGACGAAAATAAGACAGCTTTATTTAATGTCAATCATATTTTTAAAAGGAAAAGAAAATTTACCAGCACCGGACTTGGTTTATTATAGTGGCAAGCATTGCATCAAGGGGCTCAAATAACGTAAAACCCGTTTTGCTTTATTCACGTTAACAAGAGATAAAAAGTAACTACATTTTTTCTTATTTTTAATTTACTTTATTCAATTTACTTTAGTTTATTTTCAAAGGAGTACAAATTTACCTGCACCAGAGAAAAACTCACAAATATTTTTAGAGCGTGTTTAATATCAAAAGGCTCAAAATATACAAACACGTTTTGTTCGCATTACTAGTTATTTAATTGAGTTATCAAGTTTTATTAACAATAACAAATGATCGAAAATGGTAAACATTTTTCTAATTTATTCTAACCGTTTTCCCATATATTTACCCACAATATTAAGAGGGAGCAACAACCTTAAGGAGCATAACGAGTGCTGTCAGACGCGCCAATCAATACGGAGATGATAAAATCAAAAAGATTTTCTGTTGGTCAATCGAGCATTAGAGATCTTTAACAGGAAATGCAGCCATTAACAAGAGCACTATAAATCATTGGCTAAAGAAATTGACATGCCACTCACACCAGTATTATGGGACCAAAAAAACTCACTTAGCAGAAAAATAATTCGTGGGAGAACTACGATAATCCGGTTGGCGAGGTAGGTAGTGTCTTACCGTCCTGAGGGCCCGCGATAGAATTCCGACAGTGGAGAAGACTTTTTCAGCCAAAACCGACACCTACTTGGGTCCACTAGTTTAATGGCAAAGATAGCTGTACTTAGCAAACGGATGAAAGTTGTTGAACTAAGCGCCCATCACCTACTAGCCTCAGCCTAGACGGGACACGGATTCTTGAGCTCGGTTGGAAAAGAGATTACGGTCTTGGGGTCCCTCGGGCCAATTCACCCGCCTTCCGATGACTAATGAGGCAATGGCTTCGGGCTTTAAGGTGTCAGAAAGACACTCCCCACTCAACGGGTATGTCTGAGCACGCCGTGAGCGATCATATTCCAGGTTTTCACCAGCATGACTGAATCAATAACAACTTAGTAATTTTCCCATTGGTTTTTATTTAAAGACGACCGGTTTCATCGCATGAACGACATCCTCAGGTGAGACCCTTCTGCCTCATTCCCGAAGTAGTTTAATTTCCCTGCCTTACTCTCTCACGCAGCCTCACTCTTTCTATTCCTCCTTCCTTTCCCGTCACCCCCAAACTTTTAAATGTTTTGTCAAGTCGTTTGAAGCAGTGTGTTGTTGCCAGTTTAAACGGTAACCCATCTGGCTCTCCAGTAAATTGTGTAACATTTTTCGTGATAGTGAATTCCCCAAGCTCTTGCAGAAGAAACTTGCCGAAGTAATTTACCAGTGTAAACCCACCATTATACGCATCAACGATATTTTATTTATAAAGGTCCGTGATCCTTTTGACCTTGAACTTCGACCTCCATCACATGATGTGAAAAAATAACTCTCGCGGGGACGATGGGAAACCGATACCGTCTGCATAAGTGTGTTGTGCTGGGAGAAAGGGATTCGTAGCCGAGCCACGAAATGGACGCAATGGACCCTCATTTTGTCGATTCCTTTCAAAGCGACGAAACCTCCGGGTCGTGCACCCTTCCGGGCGATGCCATTATTCGGTAGAAGGGAGAGAATAGAAGCGGTGGACGGAAGCGAAGCAGCCGTGGGTCATCATCACACACCTCGTTCTATATATATCTCTTGCTCTCCTGCTGTTCGCTGAAGTTCGATTCTTCTCCGCCGAAGGGAGAACGTCGATACGGGAACAGGTAAGCCATGTTCGGGAGCGAGGAGGCTTGTGCCCCACTCCTACTGCTTGCTTTGTGCATGTTGGCATTAACTAACTTGCGTCCGCACGAGTCACGAGTTACCTCCGAACAGTTGTTCCCAGACCCTGTTTCCGTGGACAAAAGTTACACACACATGGCCAGTCTTTCGCGAGGTTTCAATGACGTGAAGTTCCCAGAGATGAGGAATCCAATTTTTATAGCTTCAAAATTCCACAACGACTCCCCGCCGTATTGATGGATGTTTTCCATTGATTTATTTCGAGGAGAACTGCATTTGTCCACATCATCATTATCGTAAAACTCAGCGCTAATCGATTGAAGGGTAAGTTTTGTGCAGATTCTCACCCCATTCTCTTTTTTCAGTTTACCGTTTCAATCCTTTATAAAACCTAATTGTAACATTTCTTATGGTTAGCTTAATGTATTGCGTCATTGGCCCTCCTCTGCAATTACTGTTTTCATTATTATTTTCAGGAGACTGCTGAAAATTAGTCTCGTTTCAATTGGCTTGTCTCTGCTACTTTGTATAATATTAATTGAAAATGACGCATAGTGAAGAAGAAAATGAATCCTGGAAGCTATAAATAAATATTAACGAGGCTAAGTTTTCAGTATTTTGCATTTTAAGTATTATTTCAATTACAAAATGGCCCCACTGGCTTATTCATCTTGCAGAGAGTCTCTATTCCTTAGCGAAGTCCTTCCTTCGTTTGGCCGTATCCATATAAAATAATAATAATAATGTATTTTATCACTCCAACATAATAAACTCTCACATAAATATTGTTTAATTTCTGAGTAACTTGAGGTAGCCTTGAAGGAGGACCTGTTTTACGGCTTTTAATTTAATATAACCTTTTTTGTGTTATAAATTTTATTAATTAGCTACCGCTGAAACGCACCAAATAAACCAATAACGGCGCAGTTTAAAAAGTTGGTAAGGCTAGTACCACTGATAAAAGAAGAGAAAATACGGAGCCGTTTAGTAATAAGGCACTTAAAGAAGTCCCAAGGCATTGAAATGTGCAATCGGTGGATTGAGTAGATCAGTTTTGCAGTCCATATTCCTACTACATTGATATTACAAAATCGTCGTAATTCCATTATAATTTATCTATACATAGTTGAGAAAAAAATACTTGTAATACTTTATGTAATATAACTGAACAACTTTAGCTTAATCACCAGGTTGAAAAAAATCATTCTTCGCAAAACAATGGGTGAGCAGAAAACCGAGCGGAAAAAGCATTAAAAGGATGAAATGGATGACACCAAAAGGATGAAATCGCCATGAAAAAATCACTTGACTTGACCGGGATTCAAACAAAGATTTCTCTTAAAGAAGAAGCTCCGGATTCAAATTTCAGTCATACCAAATGATATTTTATGGTGAATTTCATTCCTTTGGTGTGTATATTTGCACCCGTGCGCGTGACTGCGTACCATATCATTTGTGCATGCCGTAGTGATTGGAATTGCTAAATATTTTCTTCTTTATTAACCGATGGCTAGCAACAATTTTAGTAACAGTTAATATTTTGCATAATGTTTGTACATAAGAATTTCATTCCATTTTGTTTGTGACTATTCATTAAAGAGAGATAACCCTTTGAAGCATGTAAAACAAAATACCTATAGGAAAAATTGCTCCCTAAGTATTACCTACACAATTCTACTTTTATGACAGTCCAAATAGAGGCCTATCTACTAATAAACTGGCTCTTATTTGTGAGTGAGCTAATCGAGGAATTGCAAAATTGTGTGATAGTAGCGTAAAAAATGTTATCATAGGATGAGGAAGACTAAATGGACGGACCAAAATAAGTCCTATGAAAAGATGAAGTGAAAATGAGTATAGTGAAAAATCTGATAATAAGAATAGAAAATTCTTGGACAAATATTTCGAAACAATAGTCCATTGAAAACAAAACCGGGAAGAGAAATGAACGTGAGGGTTATGTGGGAATGAGGTGGTTAGCCGAGAGGAGAGTGGACAGCTGTAGCAAACCAATAATCGGAATGAAGACTGCTGATGATTATAGCACCAACTTGAGCTCAGCCGGCAAAATGCCCACAATCACACGAGTTACCCGCTTGGGTAGTTAGCGACCGTGGACAGAGCATTTGGGAGAGTGAGGCAGAATGAGAGGATGTGTGGGAAAAATGGACGTGCAGACCAATCGGGGGGAAGAGATGAAGAGTGAGGGGGTGGGAGGGGTGATTTGCAGCGGAAGCGAAGTGGAGAGGAAATGGTCGAAAGTGATGCTGAGAGGGGGAGGGAAGGAAAGAGACAATGGAAGAGTGGAACGCGAGGAAGGGTAAAGGTTAAAGGTTGAACCAAGAGCGGAGGTAATTCGGAGGGAGGGTTTAGAGATGCCAGGTCGCCGTGGAATACGGTTCGGCGACCACGTAATGTGGAGCGGTTCGCGGAGGAGGGAGGTAAGGGGGGGGTGTAGTGGCGGCCCAGCACCCTTCTCCTGAAAAGACCCGCTATCTAAAATTCTAATAGCTCCCCGTCTACGGGGGAAGCCACGCATGGGACGTGCGGAGAAGATTAAAAAATAGGAAAGACATGGATCTCTCTCATCAGTTCTATTTTTTTTGGAGTACGGAAGAGAAAGGGATCGGGGTGGGTCAGAGGTTAAACCACTCCTTTGCGATTTTAACTCGCACGAAAAATGAAAATATGGACATCAAGAGAGAGAAAAATATATAGGTAAATACCTACCGTCAGCCGTGAAGCCAGTTTTATCAGTGAGGATGAAGCTCACCATATACTTTGCTGGTCGGCATGAGAAATCAAACAATATTTGCCAACTATGTATTGCACCTGAATAGGGAGGTATAACCAGAAAATAAATGGCGCATGAGCTGAAAAAAATATGATAATATCCTAAGATTCGACTCGATCAATTTCACGAATGAAATAGAACAAAATTATTAACTTTTATTTTAAGGTACACTCATCACTAAAAATCATGACTCCTTGGAATTTAACATCTTCCGAAAGGACGCGTACACGGAAAATTACATAAAAGCCTATTTTAAACATCTACATCAACAAAATATGACAACCTTCAACCCGCAAAAATAGACTTCTCACGGTCCCCCTCATCAAGGAGCGTTGCACATAGGAATTTACCTACCATAAAACTCTTCGTAACTTACTCGGAATTCCAAAAGACAAGACTCCACCATTAGAAAGGTCATGAATTTATCAAATAAAATGCAGAACTTGTGAACACTCGGTTATTGGACAAACCAAACATAATCCCACAGTCAGGTTCAAAGAACACAGAGTACACTAAAAAAAGCCACTTAAATAAATCAGCAGTCGCGAAACACATATTTGGATTACGTCACCAAATCACTGAGGAAAATATCACACTATTTAAATTCACTTTAAACCACAAATTAGACACATACAAAAGATTATTCATGCACTAAAATAAGAATAATACAACGAACAATGAGTTACGCATAGTTAAAAGCAAACTCTTCGAAACAGTAGCGAAATATGAACGCTCAAACTCCAGAACACATGACCAGAGACTTCGGGAAGAGTCGAAAACTTTCTATGCCCCGAGGCATGATGAGCCACGGCCACTCCCATTTGAACAGAACAATACAGTACAGAATGGCGTCACAACACCAACCACGGTAACGCCCCACCACAGACACTGAGCCTCGGGACGTGATTACCAGATCCAAATCCTCCCGGTTGATGGTCACCTGGATGACCGACATGCAAGTCTAATTTACTCTGCTTCTACTGACAATTTGGATTAATCTTGAATTTAACCACTTCATTCATACATAATTATTTACTTAAACTTCAATCATGATTTGCTTGAGATATTCTAATTTTTTCTCCTTCCAATATCGTTTTCAATAGACTATTGCGTCACAAAATGTGTCCAATATATTTGTCTCTCCTTCTATGCAGAGTTTTCATCATGCTTATTTTCTCTCTAGCTCTTCGTAAGACTTCTTCGTGAGTGACTCTCTCCGTCCATTTGATCTTCATAATTCCTCAGTGACTACACATCTCCATTGCTTCCAATCTCTTTGTTAAACCTATTTTAATACCACTTCGTTAACAATAAAACTAATAATTTGAAAAACGGTCCCGATAGTCGGGTTAGCAATTCGTAGTATCAGCCAAAGGAAGGGCGCTATTTTGAATACCACACCAGCCCCGGATGTTGAGTTTGACTTTCGATTAAAGACTCCAGTTGGGCGGGGGTAGGAACAGTTGTGACCAACGGCTACTAAACCTAATTTTCCGGAAATTGTTTGTTTTCCCCATGAGTGTCCATCTGTAAAAGGTTCACAGAATTTGGTAACGTGTACGATTTTCTATAATTTACTAAGTCCCTTAGGCCGTTTATTGCTCCATGGATAGGTTCGGAATCCAAATGGCCTTATCGGCCACGAAGGCGTAGGAGTGAGAGGGAACGTGGGCGAATATATGTATGGCGCCGGCGCGCAGTCCCTCCCGTCCTACTTGCGAGTCCTAAAGTCTCGGCGTGAAAGTGAGATGACGAGAAGAAATCGAAACGTACGGCGATAAGAAGGAATCGGCGGATTGGGAACGGAGAACCAATAAACGCGGCTCAGAAATGGAGAAAAAAATATTAAAAATCATGGGATGGGCGATAAAATGAGCTGCCCCCGAGAGATAAGAACGCAGTTGCCAGGGACGCTGGCGCAATATTACTTTCTATCGCCCGAAAACATTCAGATATCAACCACTAGGATCCATTACAGTGTCAAATATGCATGTAAAGAGGCTAAAAAAGAAAATACTTTAATGTAGTATATTACCGGTGAGTTGCATCCAATACTACATAAGTGTAGTCGTTATGCATGTTTAATGTATAATTAAGGAGACTTATTTCAGCGAAGAATCCTCCAGTGGGAAAGATAACATCACTATTAGGGCCCGAGATAGGCAGATACGTCAACGGAGAAAGATAAATTTAAAAATAACGAAGGTAAAAGGTGCCCCAAACAGTTTCCTTAACCACAAAATTTTAATGTGTCAACAAACTGACCGAGAAAATCGACGTTTACGATTTTATTCAAATTCATCCAACTGCGTTAATCACCTGTAGTGATGAACTACTGTTATTGAGAAACCATCGACAATAAATTACACCAAATCAGAGGAGAATAAAATCAAATGAATCACCGAGACTTCAATCTAGGAGAGAATCATATAAGGTATTGGCAAAGATTACTAGCGGTAAAACCGCGTAGCCTGTAAACTAGCAATTAAGTGATTGAACTCGCTACACAGGAAATAGGAAAAAGGAAAAAAGTTGAACCGGATAGAGATCGCAGATATATTTTAAACTGTTAAGTATCAGATTTAGGTTTTATGAACGAAGAAATGGATATGTTTAAATGGAGAAAAAGAAATATGCGTCGATACTAGATTATTTTGGCCATTGAAATGCCTTCCAAATCGGCCAAAAAGCAATTAAAATGTGTTTTGTACTTGCATCAGAGTAATTTTACTATACTTTTTGTTACAAGGAAAGCGATCGAGTGAAACCAAAATAAAGAAAATGACAGGGGTGTTTGAAAATAAAAGGGAAGTTAAATTTCTATAAAATTTAAATGTTTAACTGGCGTTTTTAACGTCACCTAACGCTTATTTATATAAAGATTTAAACGGAGAGCAATCTCTTAGAAATACGAAATTAGAAAAGAATGACGACTCTCCACAGAGGGCAGAACTTTTCTTCGGAGAATCTTTTCTTTATCCACCATGTGGAAAGTCTGGAAGGTAGCATTTCTTATAGTGATTTGGTCACTTATCAAGGAGAAGCAGACAGGCTGAGAGCTGGCTATGGAGATAAATTAGATAAAGACTTTCATAAATTCATTGAGCGGATGGGTGAGAAAAGAAATGCTGCCTTTCTTTAGTGATCGCTGCCTAATACTTTTCTGGAAATCTATTAAAAGCACTCAACACTGACGAATCGTTAAAATAAAACATGCCATGGAGTTGTATCGCTACTTGATATTAGCCAGTTATAGCTGTGATGGTGGCATCAAAAGAATAGTTAGATAGTTGTACAGCTCCGATTACCCATTTGAATGAAATACCAAATGAAAACCACTATAATATGCACTTATATAATTCAAAACTGGATAGTACATACCCCATATACGAGTCTTCTAAAGATTCTTTCTATAGAAGTATTTTTTTGACATTAATACACAAGACTCCTCCAATTAATTATCTCCTCTTACGGAGGTCCTCCTTTGGTATCGCAATTCTCATTCGAATATATTTACTATTAAGGCTATTTTCCTCGAACATACTACCGAAGAAAATTAAATGATCCAGTTAGTGCCTCACTACATTTTATAGTCAGCCTCGCTTTCTCTTTCCTAGAAAATCCCATTACTTCAGTTTTCTATCGATTAAATTTATTTATGTATTTTCTGCACTGAAGAGAAAAAGAGAGGTTGAAAGCAATGTAGGAATTGTAATTCAGAATCAATTTTTCAAACAAATGTACGTGGGGAGTTTAGTTTTTTAGTCGTTTGGCAGAGTTTGCATGATGAATTATCATGAAAAATATATTTTGTGTTCGTGCTATTCATCACAACTATTTTGGAATAGTTACTTGATAGTGCAGAGCAGAATAATGAATTAAATTTCCAATGAATACAATTCATTCACGGAGGTTTCCTTTGAAGAATACCTCTTTTCTCGCCTGAAAAGTCACACCTATGCGTTTCTGAGATAAGAAGTTTGAGAGGAACTTTAAGATGCTCATGGCAAGGATTCGGCACTCAACCTGAACCTGCAACTGTTGTGCATCGTTTGTTTAAAGTCCTCGCAAGATAAATCCCCTGCATAAATATCGCTCATTCATAAAAAAAATGAAGTTCGGTGTTTAGTATTACATAAATGTACGTCAATAAAGCCGTTTCACATATTTTGCACACGTTTCTAACGTCATTATTTCAGGTCCTTAGAACATGGCCCGAAGACATTCTCCTACTAATTTAGAGAAAAATTATGTAACAGATAACACCTATCCGTCCCATCTATACAAGGATAAAGAATGAATACGGCATCAAACGTCCCGGAGGAAATGAAAACAACTTTATGAACTCACCTTAATGATTTTTAATAATACGACCTTGGAGTCGACAATTTAAGCCATCTTCAGATCTGTAGATGGTATAAATTGTCGGAACCTTGATGGTATTAACAAAAATCATTAAATGAAGTTTAAAAAGCTATTTTTATTACCTCAGGGATGGATGACACAACGTCGCCCAATTAAGCCCACAGCCGTTTCTTCCGTCAACTATACCTGTTAATGCGCATATTCTAAGACCTGCCTGAAAAAGATCTGCCGATAATTACTGACATGGCTATTTTTGACTGGAACCAATTTTCATTAAAACTATTAATTAATAATATGAAGAATCAATACGTATGATGCGCAAAAAAAAACCAAATTACTAAGTGTAATTCGTTATCTTAATTTGTCATCTGCGAGCCTTTTATGTGCGCATCAGCCATTATCATTTTTTTAAGTAAAAAAAAGCATTTGAATTAATTGCTCTCCGTGAATACGAGATGCCAGGTGCAATCGAGAGCAAGGACGCGTTAACGACGGCGAATGCCGAGCCTGACTCACAAAATTGAAGGGAAAACTTCTAAGAGAGAGCTCCAGTAAACATTCGAGGAATCTTCCAATTCACGGGAGAAAAAAATTCAGGGACACGGACATCAAAGCCGCCGTCGGGTGTGAATCCGCCTCCCTGGAACAGGAGCGTGATAAGGATTCGAGTTGACAGGGCATGAGAAACACACAAAGGGTGATGCGGAGCATGCGGAGATCCTCGCTCATTGAAAGGGATGGAAGAGTAGGTACCCGATCCGCGGCCAGGATGAAAGAATAGTACGGAAAAATATTGCATGCTGGGAAAAGCTTCCACTGAAAACCATCCAGATGGAGTTGCGATCAGGGGAAATACATCCGTCCGTAGCACAAAGGTTCACAAGTTTCACAAATATACTATTCCGAGAATATTCACGGAATATTTTTTAAAAAAGTCGCAAAGAATTTAGAATGCATGGGATTCACAATGAAATAATCATTCTCTCGGTCTGAGATTTGAACTTAAGACGCCTTGATATCGCGCCGATTGTTCTAACCAGTAACGCTACCCAAGCATCCAATTCCATTATGAATCTTAAGGAGGCCATGAGAAGCGAGATATTTTAATGGACTCCGTGCATATAATGACTTAAGTACCCGTGCGTGTGCGCATAACGTCACAGTCCACAAAATAAAGGCAACTTTAAACACGCAGTAACTTAAACGGAGTCCTCCGCTAGTGATCACACGAATTTTGTGAGAAATTCACAATGAAAAAAATCATTCACCTGAACTGGGATTCAAACCCAGACCCCGCAGGGAATTCTAAGGGGTACCGTGCATTCAATGCTCGGTGGATTCGTATGAGATTCGTAGTAGAAAAGGACGCCTGGTAAGCTTAACTGGTTAAAACACGAGGCAATATCGAGGGTTCAGGGTTCAAATCCCGGTCCAAGCGAATGATTTATTTCACTGTGAATTTCAAACATGATACGTGTGATCACTAGTGGAAGTGGCTCCAAGGTTCTTAAGAGTTTTGAATTATCTGTTAAAGGAAAAGGCTGGTGAAAGCTCTGGTATAGAGCGTAGCGTTGTATGGGTCCAAAACTTGGCCGTTGCGAAAAAAGGATGTCCATAGACTGGAGATATTTGAGATGCAGATTTGGAGAAGAAAGCAGAGGGTGAGCTGGGTAGAGAGGAAAACGAACAAGGAAGTGTTGAGTGTGGTGGGAGAGGAAAGAAATATTGTGACGGAGATTCGGGGAAAACGGAAAAGATGGATGGAAGACGTGTTGAGTGGAGAGAGTGTGTTGAAAAGGGCGATAGAGGGGAGAATATTTAGTAATCGCATACGAGGAGGCATTATGGACGATTTAAGGAGATGTAGAGGGCTTGAGGAACTTAAGAGGGACCTGACGGCGGACAAACAGCGCGCAGGAAAGTGAAAAGATGTTCCAGAAATGGGGACGCTAGAGTAAGAAATGTCCAAAAACCTCCTCTCCGCTGCGCTGGTAGAATACCCGATGAATTCTACTGGAACGGGCTCAAACAATTGAAGGAAAGATTGGAATTCCACTAAACGTAAAATATACGTTAGGGTGTAGAAATACCCATGACGAGGATAATGATCAAAAATTAACGCATTAGTATGAGGAAGGACTTTGAATGGGAATTGAGTATTTCTATCTACTCATAACTCAACGCAAACTTATTTCTCTGCATGATATTATTATTTTCTGCACCCCTCCTGCATCTCCGCGTTACATCATTGATGACTCTTCCCTATATCCTCTAATTTTCAGCATTCTAGTATTAGTAGTATTTTGGTTTAACGTTCTTCGACGGCTAAGGTCATTTCGCACTTACTGTCTGCCATGCGCAGACAGGGGCAACAGCATTTGGACGAAACGGAGGATCACCCCTCCAAACTCGCGCAGAGCCCAACGTTGCTTAACTTCGGTGGCTGATCGGGAACCGGTGTTTCCATCGTGACAGGCCGTTGCCCTTTCAGCATTCTTCCAGCTCTGATGAGGTTCACATTCTAAATACCCCACATTACTCACTCGGGTCACCTACTGCCCACTCATGATTTTCTTGTTTTCCTTTCACCCTCGCATTGCCCAGAACGTTTTTAGGTCTCTCTTCCTCTCCACTATATTTTTGCCATTCACCTCCAGACCCAAACACCTAATTAATAATTTGTATTAATTATCAGTTTTCTAAAATCATTAGCAAATAAGGTTTATCAATGCTGCAAAATGGCAATAGTCGTGGACGTTCCCACATTATACACTTTTATTACTCGACGCCGTGCATGCAGGGGATCACCTTGGTGTGGTGGTTATTGTACTGGCTATCAAACTTGAGCTTCCGGGGTTTGAATCCCGGCAGTGTCGGATGTCTGTCAGTGAAATCCTGATCGTCATTTGAATGCCTTGTGAAGGGCACTCTAAGGCGTTGTAAACCGTCCGTCGGATGGGACGTTAAATTGCGATTCTCTAGGCACCTTTCGCTAGAACAGGATAATTCAGACGCCAGTTTTATCTTCACCATTCCTCCAATCCCCAGGCAATCCTTCCCTATGCAACCTATCCACCTCTCCTTTATGACGCAAATGACCTCTGCCGTCGATCACATCCCACAAAGTAACAAACCAAGTCGCGCATGAATAATAACACCCTAGCCTAATGGATTGATCTTCTGGTTTCCGATTCTTGCCCCGCGTAGTTCCATCTTGTGAACTATATTACGCCGGCTAATCTGCAGGTTTCCCAAGAACCTGCCCATTAGACCGGAGCCTACAAAATAGCCGGCGAAATATTGTCTACGACGCGGCAAAAACCCAAAAACAGGAAGATCAACTATGCCCCGTGGAAACCTACAGCAAAATACCCTAGCTTTCACCAAGGTGGGTCCTATTGACGTATTATTCTACCCACCTTGAGCTTTTGTCCCCTCTATTTCTGACCTTTTCATTTGGAAAAAAGCCCTACGAACTCGACTGTCAGCCTTGTCCCTTATTACAGGTGGCAGAAGCTCTAAAACAACAAATCCTCCACGTCCACCCTCCCTTGATCGCATGGAAAATGAATAGTGAAAATTCATAATTGAATTGTAAAGCAATCGTCATTATATCCGCCATCTCGGCTGGCGATCAGGTGAACAGATAGCATACGAATTAACATCCCTGGGAACGCTGGGGGATTGCGTAATTAGTCGGAGATTAGGAAGAGGGAGGGAAAAGGGGAGAGTCGGGGTCAGCGGAGGATGAGAGCGAGTTAGGGTATGCGGGGTTGCGATATTTGAGGAGGAGAGAGGGGGGAGCGTAGAGAAGTAAACAGTGCCGGCGACTAAGGGGGAAGAAATGGTGGTCGATCAAGTTGTGGGAGGTAAGTGGCAGAGGTTGCTATCGAATTGTTTCGGCTGCTTGGTTTTTTGGAAAGGCGAGCGACAGCTAAGGTCATAATTTGAGGTTTCTGGCATGATGGAGTGGATACGGAACTTTACAACGATTAATGAAAATGAGCAATTTCTACAGATATAACATTTATTTCACGACCGATTTCGCTTCTTACAGCATCTTCAGGACCTAAAGATGCTGTAAAAAGCGAAACCAGAGGAAATTGCTCATTTTCATTAATTACAGTGTGGCAGCTTAGCTCATTTATGCAATTTGGGATAAACATTTTAGCTTAAAGTACGTAACTAGCGCTTAAACACCAGAAAAAGAATTGTGCCGGAAGGGAAAGTGTCATAAAGAAAGAAAGCACGTACAAGTGTAATATTTCGGCTTTTAGATGAGAAAATATTTTGGGATATTGTTAGAAAATCCGCATTACTTAAACTTGCCGTTGTTAGGGCTATTTAGAATGATCACGAAATGATCACGAAAGGCAATAAAGGGGATAAATAATCAAATATTTGATGTTATATGATCTATCATGCATCTAAAAGAGTATTCTGAATTCATGTAATAGTTTCGGAAACTTTTCTCTTTTTTCCACTTCCTAAAGTGGTTGGCTAATTGTAGAGTCAACAGACAAATAATGTCATTCTTGCCATCTCGTACTAGAGTGGGTTGGTATGAAGGTAGGGCAGGCTTAATTTAGGAAAGGGAAGAAAGGTAGAGATAAATCCGGCGTTAAATCTAACCTACTCTTAAAGAAAGCCGCCAAGGGATCCACAATATTTTTCGTCCCTTGGGTGCTACTTGGGTGCTATTGGGATAGCACCCAAGTAGTAATCGGGTTATCACTGAAAACCTCCACCTCCGGCGGACTTCGAACCAACCAATGGGAAGCCAGCACCCTAGTTACCACACCAACCATTTCTCATTTGGTTTTGGACGGGCCCAGAGAAGGAACCGCGTGTGAGAGCTCTTTTGGCATTGGAAATGAGATGTGTTACGGATAATGATCCTCATGCCTTTGTAGGCATGAAAATTTAGCTTCATTGGCCTCATGGACTAAAATGTACACAAATATTCACACTGCACAGCCAGGACTCGAGACTGAGGAACGAATAAAAAGTAGGCTTGAAAGCATCTTATAGACATTACACTCGTGTACTAACCCTAATTAAATTCTATCACCAAAATTAGGCTCCCTGAATTACGTGGAGGGCATCAAGGAGACAAGGAGAGTATTGAAATTTACTTTGGTTCCGCAAGGTTGGCGGCATATCCATCAGGATGCAGAGATGACATCATTCTCAAAAGGGTAACTTCCACGTAAAATCGCCTCTTCAGCACTAAAAAAACTTGTAATAGTTCGGGTGATCTAGGAATATACTGGGCCCAGTGAATTAGCAAATGAAATATATTTTGTAAGTCCACGGACTGGTTCATTTAAATACCAATCTAGGATCTAATCACAATCCACCAGAGTAACTATTCTTTCGATAAATAAATGTCATTGAATATTACTAAGCAAAAAGACTCCATTTCATGACAGTAAACGTAATTTAGCAACTCCATGTCATTAAGTTGCACTGAGTATCTAAAATACGTGGGCGTCATGCCTTCGGATGAAGTATTGCATTTGCAACTTCTGTCCTGTAGAAAATGTATAGCAAATAATGATGATAACAAATTAATCTCGGAGGGGCCTGTTACAAAAGGTACATATTAAAATAGTCAATTTGTGCATTCATGAAAAACATTATATTTTATAAATGTCTTTTTGGACGCCATTGATGAATATATTTTGTAACTGTCTTAAAGTTATAACTAAAACGTACTTTAATTAAATGTTTAAAAAAATTTAATTTGAGAACGTGAGAAAATTTAAGGTAAAAATTAAAATCATGAATTATCCTGGAGCATTAGTAAATTACTGAATAAGAAATAATACGTAAAATTATATGTAATTTTTAAAGCGTCCATAGTTTAACTAACTAAGTTTTTGTCTTAAAAGCATTTATTTATGATTGATGCAGAACTCTTGAAAACACGCAGTTGTAAAAGAAATTTTAGTGAAAAATACCCTTGAAATTCGACTTACGCTTGTAATTTACTTGGCGATGCATAAATATTTTTCGAATGATAACATCCCAGTTAATGCCTTAGCATTTAGCAAGTTACAAACAAGCCCCGAAGTTCAAGGAGTTAGCGCTAGCACTTAAAGCACAGAGCCGAGAAGTTGTAAAATGAAATGGCTTACTGGCAGAAATAAAGTGGGGACATGAATTTTAGAACTAAAACTTATGAGCTCATGCTAATGAATCTCATTTTTTAAAGCTTTCAGCACACCAACTGGTACAACACAAATGCACTCATTCTTTATGCAAATGGTAGGAGGTGTGATACGCATACTAAATAATTATAAATTTAATTTGAGAACATTGAGCTGCTGAGTAATGCTCGCAAATTTTAACATTGGCAAGTAAGCTTTAAACGTATGCAAATTGACAACGGCTATGTTTTGGTCACTTCAATTTCCAGCAGATAATTCATTTCTTTAGAACACCTGGGTTCCACTGAAAAACATTTCCACCCCTTTCGGGACTCTTAATCAAATTCTAATGGGTATTTCATGATATAGATAAGATTAAAATAAATTTAAGTGGAAGGAAAGAGGAAAACTTCAATCCCTACGCAAAGTACGCGGATGAGGAGGTTGAATATGGAAAAATGGAAGTCCTGATTCTTTTTTCAATCGAGAAGAAAAAGCAATGAAGCGGAGAAAGATGGAACATAATCCTTTGTTCGCACTGACATGAAGAGAAGGCACTTACACTCAAATAATTAATATCTCCTTTTCACCAAAGAAATAATCAATGTGGCATCCTTTTCATAACTAGGTTATATTAAACAAACCGTCATGCAAATGAGAAAATTTTTGAAATTGAATAACTGGACGTTAGAGTTCTTGACAACTTCAGTTTCCGACAAAGACGTATCCATAAATTCCGTGTATCGATACGGTTCTTTTTATAGGTACCCTATTCATAAATATGTAAACTTCATGTGCATCGCTAAATTTCAATATTAAGCATTTTGAATAATTTAGGTACGTATTACATGGTGAAATTGAAGCATACCGACCCAAATCGAAGAAATTGAAGACTAAATAAATCTGTGATGACATTTATGACTCACCGATCCGTATATCCCCCAAGGCAGTTTTCGCATGGTCAATAAAGACGTGTATCAAGCTAAAAGGTAAAGAAAAAGTCGAGTAAAATATTTACACGAAGAAACAAACTTTCGGGTTCCGCGCATTCCAAGGATGTTGTCTAAACACAAATCAATACCCGTTTTATACGGGTACCTCATGGTACATTCTTGTATGTATTTCCCCGTAATAATGAGGCTCATGGAGCTAATTGAGCGCCTAATTACCCATAACTCCAGGATTACAGCAGTTTTAGGTTTAGTAATGGCACATTAATTCTTCTGTGCAGTTATTCGGCGATAAATTCAGAAAAGTAGAAATGGTAAATCAGTCTAGCACGACTACATGGGCAAAGATAGAATCAACTACGGTTTTGAGGATATAGGATCCGACAAATTTGGGAAAAACTGAGAAGCACTGCCAACCGCAGGCTAAATATTATTTCCAAGTGTCATTCAGCCTATAACCCAAACTTGAGGTATTAGCAACAGTAAATAGAATGCAAAACTCCGCGTAAACTCATAAATTTTGATAGTAATGGGTGATAAATCATTTCAATGAAAGAGGTATGGGAATTATACGCCATTATATAAAACTGATTTATACTTACATACTACTCTAGGAGCCACCACGATGGAATGTGGCAGGGGATGTTAGGAAACCAGTCGTGAAGAAAGGATGGAATTGGAAAAAGGAATTGGAAGAGGGACACTTAATACTTATACTCTGAATCAACTGCATATTAAGAACAATAAATTAAGAACGGAAAACTAAACAATTGTCTTCTCTATAACTATTTCCATTAAACCATTCCGAAATTTTTTAGTCGAGATTTTTAAATAAATTTGAAGGAAATAGAACTAGCTCGATCTCATAACCGTAATGGAATATGTTTTTTTAGAAAAGCTTCAATCGGCGAAAGCAAAGCTTCATAAAATAAGCAGTCTTGATAAAAATTCTTAAAAATCCTTTTGTGGCCATTTTTACCTAGAGAGACACCAGAGTCACTACAATGAGGTCACCAAGCATCAACTTTCATAAGAAAGTCGCAAACGGATGTCCCTTTGCGAAACATTGGTACCTGAAGAAGCAATAAGGACTTCTGTTAGGTAAGCACTTGTATAATGAAGCGGAGAAATTGGCGAAACAGTGGCCAAGCCTCCACACGGGAGTGCCTGGTTCACTTTATCGAGTCGGGCAGCACATTGTTTGGAGATGTCGCGATGAATACAAGGGGTGGGGAAGGGGAAATGGGTGGGTTGGATGAGGAGTGAAAAGGGAGGGGGGAGTAGAGCAGCTGGTTGGCCGGATAGAACGACGAAGCGAACTGGAATGTATTATGAGGGAAGGATGCAAATGATTTTGAGTATTGGGGTATGTATTGGGGTGGCGGGGAAGAGTGAGGAGGGGAGGGTGGAAAGGTCAAGTGAATGCAAAGAGCTTCGCTCGAATGGGGTGGAGTGGGGGGGGGGACAGGAGTTCCGATGGATGCACAATGAACGAGAGAGCACGTCGCCACTCTTCATTCGATTAGTTGGTGGATTCCAAAAAAAAACTCACCCGGGCTCCCAACTCTCCGAAGTTCGAGCGAGTTTGAAGTTTGCGGGACGAAAATTTTAGAGGTAGGGATTCATAACCTATGCCGCCAATTGTTCCGTGAAGATATTAGAGACAACCCCCTTGGATGCTTGGGAGGGAGGTAGTGTCTCCTGCATCGTCGAGAAATCAACATTTTATGACCTCTTTTATTGAGCTGGGATTCCACCACGACTGCCATTAATCTAAGTGGGAAAATTTTTCCCGGTTTTCAAAACAGCAGAAAGCTCTTGGACAAAGTTGTGACCGCAGAATGTGATCAAAAACTCTGAAAATCGGTACTGAAGCAGCCACAAAGCAGACATCTAATCATAGAAATGTTTTCATCACGTAACAGTTTGTAGTAAAGACTATTTGGGATCTCTACTGGGTTAAATTCTTCATTACAGCCGACGTTCAATGGACGACTCGGCGAATACACTTCACAACCAGCAAACGTCAGGAAAGCGTCAATTAGTTCATTGCATAATCGTTTGCTAATACCTCATGTAAAAATCACAAACGTGGCGAGGAACTTAAACTAGAAAACACTATTTGGTCTAATGATTTGTTATTCCGATGAAGCTTTTAGTTACAGATTTTTTGGGTTACCAGGCGACGCGTTATCAGCCTGAATTTCGCGGTTTATTCTGTTGATTTCTATCAAGTTTCTTCTTTTTCTTTGAACGCTACCATCCTCCATGAATTTGGGCCTTTTAGACAGCTAAAGCCCGTCATCTTCTACATTTTGCAAGCTCCTCCCAGTTGATAATAGTCTATTTCTATCTGGTGTCCATTCATACATTTTATTTTTCGATCTTGTCTCTGCCATGCCTATTATGTAACCAAACCATCGGATAATAAGTGATTTTATTTGGTTGACTAAGGTTTTTTACTTTATCAGATAATTTAATTCTGGATTTCTGCTAATTCTACATTCACATTTTTCCTCCTGCGTTGGTCCAAGTATTTTTCTTTAAAAAAAATCAAGTCTCTCTTTGCTTTTCTGCGTTAACGTGCATGTCTCGCAACCGTATTTAGGCATTTAATCTTTTGTCCTTTGTTTCTATCGTGGCTATCACTAAATCGTGGCTACCAGTGCTTTCAAGGAAAAATAATAGCAACCAGAATGTTCTACGTCCAATCTCACCCCTCCCCTCTTACCTCCATGAGTGTATATATTTTGATGCGCAATAAAGACAACATCCATCAGCCCTGAGGGTCGTCTCCGGCAAACGAGAAGAAACGTTTGTTTTTTCTATGACTGGAGTGTTCCCGAAAGAACAGTTCTTCATGAAAATGGACCGTGAACGTTTTAATAATTTGACTACCCGCATGTTCTCAACATGCCGAAAGTGTTAAGTGACCTTACTCAAAGCAGAAGATACATTTTGAAGACGAACACACAGAAATACGCCTTCGGTTCCTCACAAATGTCTCATGATTGCTCTGAAAGAACTTCTCTTCGGCGTTTTAGAAGATAACAGATGGGTGCCATTTGTGAAAGAGCGAAATAAATGCCGGACTCCATCGAGGGCCTCGGTATGTAAAAGAGGACTGACGGACGGAGAATCCGGCAGAAATTAAACATTCATAACGACCAGAGTGAGCGGCGATGAAGCCAAGACAAATGGACGGCGTTATGTGCGGGGAATGGATTGAGACTTTGGGTCTCCCCTCTCAAGGGAAGGACAAAAAAGGCATAAATGGATGATACATGATTAACTCTCAAAGCAATTACGATCGTGGACTCAATTAATATTCTAAAAGCACAGAGGAAGGAAATCCGGCTGCCACGGAAAATTAAGAGTGTGTAGGGCACTTCTCCTCAGTTCAACTTGATCCAGGACTTCCTGGAAATAAGCACTTAAGGGCCCTTCACACACTTCGTGTAATGAAGAACGTTTTAGTACAAGGCTTTGACGATCAAACTAATAATTATTTTCCACGATTTCCATGAAAAGCATTTTAATTAGTAACGCTGAAACACGTCAATTAAAACACAAACTCAACTTTTTACCAAGAAATTCTTGGATGTGCATTATTCGTGATAACGTATTAATTAAAATGTGGGCTAACAAAGGTTTCTCACTCAGAAAAAATCAATCGATGATTCATTAAGTTTCCTAATAGAAAATGAAATTGTTGTGAGCATTAAGTAATAAAAACAATTTTGAGAACACATTAAAAAGGAACTAGTTTCCGTTAATGTGACATTGATGATGCTTTAAATGGAAATTTAAAATGCACCATTTCCAAGAAAATTTAAAAATCGACATAAATAATGCTGCTCCTTAAATGGCAATGCATAAAAGTGCACACACTTTTTAATCCTTGACTAAACCGATTATTGCAAAATATGACAGTAATTTAATGAACGCTCTATACACTCATCAAAGTTTTAATCCCGTGACGAGTTGGCTGATAAGTTGATTCTGAACGTCAATATCCAGGGATAAATGGTTTTCAAGTTTGTGCCACATTGAAAAAGGTAATTTAAAATGACTGAGTCCTCTTCCAACTTCTAATGAAATTTCGCACGCAGCGCATTTTCCTCGCGAGTAACGATACACTTCGGTGCTAATGGAGGTGTCAACGGAACTTCGCACAAGGATCCCATTAAACAGGGTGACCTCAGGAGCATTAAGAGTAAAAGGACCCACTTCTAGAGAAAAGCCATCAAGCAACGACTAGAACAGGTGATTTGCTAAGTGCATTCCCCTATTATTGATTAAAATGTCCTTGAATGGGAGTTAAACAAGGTGACACCCTCATAAACTATTAAAATAATAGCATTCAGTGTCTCTTTTCGATTTGCAAATGTTCAACTTCAAACTTTGAGGAGCACTTTAGGATTATTGGCCCCAGTCAAACTTTTCTCAGAGCTGACACCACCATCTAGCATACTAATTGGTTAAAGTAGATCTAATATTAACATAAATTAAAATTAAATCATCATTTAGTCAACGTCAAGAGCGTAGACCGAAGAAAAACCTAAAATACGCCTTGCTGTAGTGGGTTCGATGAAGTCTCGTTTTTATATTTTCATAGCACAGATTCAGTATTCAATCTTTCGTTAATATCATCTCAAATCAATATGACATCTAGCTCTTCACGGGAGACTGCCACCAAGTTTTCCCACCCCTATACACACAAAATGAGTTAGTCTAAGATATGCACTTTGTAGATGTATCCGAATCCTGGCGCAGGCTATATTTGTACTCAATAACAAATCTCGTGAGAAAATGCTAATTGTGAAAGTGACACATTTGAATAACGTGGTGTGTCACTAAAATACTAAGTAGGACTTTATGATCCCCGTTTTGGCTAAATACAAGCGGTGGTTACAGTCTACTCGGGTGTCACAGGACTGTATTCTATAATGCAAAGGAAAGGGAAAAAATAAAAAACAATAATTGAAGTGCAAGGAGAAGAAACCAGCATTCTCTGATAATGGCATAGACTTTCAGACAGAGAAGAATGATCTGACGACGGCATAATAAAACCGCTCAGCACGAAAAGACGCAATTCTGAGATCACCACTCGACGACATTTTAAACGGGAAATGAACCCCTGAATCTCCGAGCGAACCTTCAGAGGACGCGGTAAGGTGATAAGAAGGAAGTTGACCGAACTGGTAGGGAAAATCCACCACTTCGACCGGGGCGGAGTTGACGTGGATCCGGCCCCTCCGTCCCTATATTTGACTGACAGACGTAGGCGAACGGAAGGCTTGAGCAAGAGGCAGTGGGTATGTATGTACTACATGGGCGAGTTATGGTGGGGAGTGACACTTTTTTCCCCGGCGATACCGCGGCGTGTGGTTGGAACCATGTAGGAGAGATGATGAAGGTGGATGTGGGGATAAGGTCGGCTTGGAGAATAGGCGAGGGAGAGAAAGAAGAGAGGAGAAGAGAGGAAGACTTGCGTAGCGAAGGAATCGACCCAGCAGTTGTCAACCAAAATCGACAGCGAAGGCAGGCGGAAGAGTCGATTCCGCACGCTCCACCTGCTTGGGGGAGTGAGGCAAGCGTGTCCCTTTCTGCCCCTATGTAACACTGCAACTATAGAAAAAGCTGGTGGAAGAAAGATGAGCAGAACTCTACAGTGGTAGCAAAACATGGTGGCAGTGGCGCATGAGACCCTTTTCCGCGGAACAGTCCATTACCTACAAACTAGTTCCGCACGGAGAAATAAGGCAGTCACCGCGTTTTACTACCTGGTTCCCAAGGTCGAGAATCTTCGTTGTCTACTTCAAAATGCTCAACCCGTATTCCACTTCGACTTTAATGTTCTTTGCATACTTGTTTTGATGAGCTACTCAGTCCTGGGTTGCGACCACCATCATAGCAGGTATTTAGATACACCTTTATTTGGATCGTAAAAATTGTCGTTTAACTTGTTTCTGACACTTTCCCGTCCTCTCAGGTTAAGTGCAATGGGGAACATGCAAATTAAAAAAAAATGTTTGTACGTGAAAATCATATCCTTAAATACGCAGGTCAAAATTTAAGGAAAGAAATGACTTTTTTATGCACAGATTCCTTACGCGTTTAAAATTTCACGCGCTTCGTGGCGTCAAAACAATACACCATCAAGAATCCGGCTCATGACGTCATGGAATGGTAGGGTCTCGAGACATACGACGCATTTCATCGTATAATTGAGCTGTTGTATCCATATTCGACTAAAATAATCGTTTCCTTTTTCCTTAAGAATGGCAGTGAATGTGCATTAGTAGATTCTTGCCGCTGAAATACATGTACAGCAGAGAAGCATTGCCGTGCGGCGATGTCTGACCATTGAGATGCCGTTTTGGGACACGTGACTTCTTCTAAGTTTTGTGCTTCATTTAAAGGTATTGTCTATGCCTGCGGTTCACAAACGTACATATGGATTATACATTTGAGATCAATAGACGATTTGCTGCCATGTAAAATACTTCTTTATATATGAGGAACAAATTTTATCCGTATTCCCTATTATGCAGAAAGCGTTGACTGCCATGTGCCCACCCCTCCAATCCTTTACCAACCCATTCTATGCGCGCCTTACCCTCATCGGTGTCCTTCCTCCCTTCACACAGGCAACTGCCAACAAGTTCCATTCTCTCCGTACGGTTGGTTGTCTATTTTAGATGGCGTCCTCAATCTTGGGGTAATTTGCGACTCAAGTGGGAGTACACTGCACTGCTTTTGTGCGCTGCAAATTTCGTTTCCGTAGGCAAACATTCATTACTTAACATACACCACATGCCACCTAAGATTTTACTTCTTTGGTGCTTTTTTCGCAACGAATTATTGACTAAAACCAACTTAGCGCTTTTTGTCGTCTACTTGAAGTCCAAGTCACGGCTTCTTTACAATGAAAGTGGGGACCCCTGTTCAGGCAAGTCAGTTACATCTACCATATTAACCATCAAAAATCTCAAGTAGGGTAAACTGAGCATGAGGCTAATGCCTTTCGGTCCTCTTGGGAAAGAGGACGGGAGTTTTTCCGGCTCTTCAGAGCGTGTCTTGTATTGGCGAAGGACTTTGTGTACTTGGGAGCCATTTCTCAAGGTGACGGAAGCGGAGAGGAGAGATACAGTAAGGGGAAAGGAGTGGAAAGAAGACTGGGGTCAAGGAGGAGGAAAGGGGAGGACACAAATAGGAAAGCCATAGCGTGGGAGTCTCACGGGTGTTGGCCGCGGGGGGAGGAGGGGAAGTAGGCATCAACACCCCTCCCTTATTCCCCCCTCGACCGCCTCGACATCCGACCCATACCCTCTCTAAATCCACGAGTGATGGGCAGGGGGTGACCGAGAGGGAATACACAGGTGTGGACATGGGGTGAAAAAGAGGGAGGGTGGGCAGGCAAGATGACTACGTCGATCACGGATGGCCGTTGTATGTATCGAAGGGGGGGGGGAGGAAGGTGGACTGGCGGGTAGACGATGGATGGCCCCGGGGCTGTAGGGTCGACTCGGGCCGGCAACGCGGAGCGTGTTTGGGTGGAACGGAAGAGCAGATATTACGCATCACCTCGTATCTCTCGCTTTCTCTTTCGACGCAATTCACCTGTGAAATTAAAATTTTGGTATCCGACCACCATCGGTGTTTTTTTGTTTACCGTGGCCCAGATGAAGGACCCGCTAGGTTCCTCAAGGTGTTATTGTATTCCTTTAGGCATAAGGTTAGTTCGTAGAATGTTTTTGGCTGAGATACATTTTCCTATTTGCTATGTATTACATACAGAAGTTGATATTTAATATATTTTTCTCCATTATCTATGATTCTCTATCAACGCTGGGGTGTTTCTCGTCTGTGGATATCTGCTGGCTTGAAGTTGAAGAAGTTATTTTGGAAAGTTGGTAAAGCCAAAACCGCAACAACTTTTTCATAAAACCAATATCGAGATATCACAACACAAAAGTTCAATAAATATTGCTTCTTCTAATATAAAAAAAATCACCTTTCTCATGATACCAAAATATAAGGCGCTTTATACTACTTAATACTTCTACAAATATTATACTACTCTTCGAGATACATTTTTACCAAGAAATAGAGGTGTTTTCCAAAGGGTGTGATACGGCTGTCGACTCTAGAGAGTCATCGTTAAAAAAAGCGAAGCTCTGACGCAAGGATTGCGTCAAAAATGTAACGTTGCGTAGTCCGTTTGTTTTCTCAATTACTTTAAAAAATAAATTTATTACGTACACCGTAAAACTTCTATTAAAATAGCAAAAACGTTCGGTTGCGAAGGCATTTTCAGTTCATAGTGTGAAAAAAATAAGTCACTTTAAAGACTCAAATGTGTATAATTAGTTACTGCTGAGAAATTGAATCATAAAATCAAATTTTTCCGTCGTAAATAAAACTATAATAACACTCATTAATACATAATTACTTCATGCTTCCTACATCTGGTAAGACTAGATCCGGCGCTCTCATTAAAATCAGTTCAGAACATCATTTAATCTCTGACTGCCGTCAGCTCCGGCAAATATATTCGGAAGTTTGTTAAAACTACGGCATGCCAGATTTATATTTAAAGTTTAAACTCGTAGTAAAACCGTGTATTAGCTTTTACTTCAATTTGAATTCTCACTTATTCCAGGACTAATTAAAATTTCCGAAATTCGGATTTAACTTGAGTCTATAAATTCGGACGCCTGTATTTTACCAATTGATTGGTAGGTATTTTGGTCATGCTTAACCTCAATCGGAGTTTGAAATCATTTCTAAAGAAATGCAGAATAAGTCCTAAATCCAAGAGGAACAATAAGTAAAAACGGGCAAGGTTGAAGAAGACTAAAATGATAAAAATACTGTAGCTATCATGATAAATGGCACAAAAGGCTCAGAGATGAGGAAGGGAGAGAAGTAGCATAATTTCAATAAGGAGGATGAAAGTATTTGAAGTGCTTTAACTCAGTGATCCATACCAGCGAATTCACAGGAAAATGACCCAGAGAATGTTACCAAATATTTTGTTATATTTTTGCAAATTCTGTTTCATAATATATATTACACATACACATTATTTATTTCTATCGGTGGCCTTTCAGGGTTTTTACGGATTCCGGGTAGAACAATAAGATACTAATAGGCAAGTGCTAACAAAATATACTTAAACTCATTGAAATATACAGGTCCCTAAGAGAAGAATACTAAAAGACGGGAATTATGACGGCAATGAAACCTGATGCTTGCCGGGGACTCGGAGGGGATGTTACAACTGTAATAATTAAAAAACGGGCCACTATTGTGGCATTATTATAACATATGTACTGTTGTTGTTTTTCTATGTTTGAATGAATAATCTTTGTCGGCAAGTATGGAAAATAAACGCCTACTTGACTTAGCTAAATTCTCCCAAAAAAGTATACCTCGTATCGAATCTTTACTTTCCATCTCCCTTGCATCGTCATATATTCATACTCTATTTCTTTCTCACTCAACCTCGCTTACCCAACAACCCATCCTCAGATCTTCCTCTTTAACATATGCGTACTCATCTTCTTTCACACGCCTATAATATCCAACTAACCAATATATATATAATAGCCAACAACTTCTTTCACACTCCTATACTCCTATAATATCCAACAATTCTTCGAAGGAAACCCCACAGGTAGCATAAGAAAGTAAAAAAAAACAGGTTAACGTTAATAAAATAAATAGCTCACAAAAAAGATGGAGACTACGTGAAAAGGTTTTTGCAATATTGTTAACAAAGTACGGAATATATCCTGAATATACCAATGAAATTCATTTCGATGAATTTCAACGAAGTATCAAAAGGCACATCCTTGTTTTCATATTTGAAAAGAGACCACGTCCAGTTCCACAGCGTCACTTCAGCATGGGGAATCATCAAAATTAATTGGTGCCATTCTAAAATACCCAACTTCGGCTGCCATGCCGATCACAAATGTATCAATCTTTAAAAGGCATTTATAAATTAAATGCATTTGGTTATACAACTTTTTTCAGTATGCTAAATTTATAACATTGAGTTAAATGGCATGACTAATTTAAGGGGCCCAATTAGTGTCCCATTCCGAGTTGGAATGGAATTATCAATATCATGTATTCATCGATGAAAAATATTACATTATCGGAACCCTTTGGCGATGTCCACATGATTCAAATCGAGTTTAACCTTTGAAATTGATATTTAGGAAAGCCTTAGTCAAATAAAATTTAAAAAATGGGTCCACGGTAAGGAGTATTTGAAAATGATATTTCAATAGGAAACAACTATACCTATCGGTGCAACGTATTTAGTAAGCCTGGTTTATTTTAAAACCCACAAGTTATTCCGTAACATACACTACAAAAAACCCTTGAATCAGTTAGGTACCTCAAGACAAACCTAATTTTAGAAATCCACATGAGAAGCTCACTGATTTTTTTCTTCGGTTTTTTATGTCTGGTAACATCGTAATTACCCCATTCTAGGTAAAAAGTTAAATCATTAATATTAAACAAAATAGGATATCAGAAAAAAGAATTACGATGCAAATAACCCAAAAATAATTATGTAACTCTCGGACTTTAATCACTTTAGAGCTATTCAAACCACATTTAGATTTAAGGGCTAAGATATTCACATACCACAGCAAGGGAAATGGGTAAAAAAATTCTCGCGAAAAAGGTAAGAGTGTTAATTTTTCTTAGAAAGGTCCGAATCGTCTCTGAAAGGAAAGGGTAGGGTGCTGGTATTTTTTTGGCGGAATGAGTGTGCTCCCTGAGGATACCTATGAAGGCAGAAAATCCTGATTAAAAATGCAAACCCGAGTAAATGCTATAAAGGGTGAATTAAGCTTTCAAGGAAGTAAGAAGAAAGAAAAATGCACTTTAAAAACGCAAGCGGCTAAATGAAAGGGTGCAGAAGGTAAGGAAAAGTCTTAAGAGAAGAGACACCCTATGAGGTAGGAAGTAAGCGTTGACGTAGCGTGTATACGCCAGTGATGTAGGAAAGAGCGGCGAAGGGAAAAAGCCGAAGCTTTGAAGAAAGAAGTTTATTTTTTCAGTCCGAAATAGCCTGTTGAGATAATTATCGTCACCAAATTGCAGCACTGCGTACTTGGAAATTTCCTCAGGCTCTCAAAGCGTAGGTATTCAGACTGAAACACCCTTTGACTTTGTTTGATACCATCAAGAAAAGCTGTGATGGAGAAGTTTGCTTATCGAGGTGATTACATACATTTACGATGAGGCGCGGATTTTGACTGCCAAACTGCGTCGAAAATCGATTTCTTTACCATTCAGACCTCTCTCATTGCTTTGGTCTTACCTGAAAAATAATCAATGATATCATTATTAGATATATTTCAACATATCTAGATGTTATGAATAGCAGCAAAAGACATGCAAAGCCCTAACAAAAACTTTACATAGTAAGGTATTTATTATAGTATAGTAAGTAATTTGAAATTATACTACAGCACATATGCTTAAGAATAATTGCACTTTGAAGCAAAGATGCATCGATGCAGCTTTTATGGAAAACATATTCGGGATAATGGCTCATTGTATAGATCTCAATTACCTCCGTACTACTAATGGAAAGTCCTACGTACCATGCTTAACCAGATAGGATCATGGGAAACAATGCTAGCCCTCTTCGTTTGCTCCGGTTAATTCAGTAAGAAAGATAATTAGGGTAAATATCCTTCAATGAGAGTTACAGCTATAAGGATGCGTTGCTTAAACATCTAAGGGTCGCTAAAAACATTAGCTGGGAAATGATTCGAACGGAATTTGAGAGGTACTGCTGTTCTTGGGGCTCCGCTGACATGGTCGATATAATCGCTATGAAGTCCGCACGCTGACCACCTGGAAACTCCATTTAGGATGAGAAATGCGGAGGAGATAAAAGCTGCGGCTTAACGCCTCCGATATCGAGCGACTGTCGACTGGCGCTGACTGAAAGGGCTGAGGTCACCGAAAGCGGGAGGAGATGAACAGAATGAAGCTACTAAGAGGTGAAGTGTGAAGTCGCGAAAGTAAAATGTTGTTTTCCAAGTGAAAGAACGCTTTCATACTGAGAAAATGACCAGCGTTATCTGGATGAAGAATTCCAGTGACCAGCAGTTCATAGGTCAACGACCCGAGATTGCTGATGGTCATAATAATTTTCAAATCTTCGCTCGCAGACGTGAGAAACTTTTCAGAAAATACGTGTCAACCAACCTAGTAGTCATGTTAATGAGGAGGGTATATTTATAACAAACATTATTAAAAAGAGTAGCATTAATAGCATATTGCGTAGATTATTCACGGGTTTATATTTCTTTGCCGTGTTGTTCCCATGTAATTCAGAAACAAAATAAGTGCTTCTATTGCGTACTACCAAATTATTTCGTTACGATACTTTCTCTCAGTGAAATTGAAACTGGCTACTGTCATTAGAAGGCTTTCATCATTCATTACGTTGGTAGAATTGCATTAAGCGTCTACGTTTTGATTTACGTAATAAGTTTTTTTAAAGTTAAATACGCATTCATAAATTTTGGGAGGCGAATGACAACTGATGTCATTTGCACCGCTAAGAACAATGGGCTTTCAAGAGAAGAACCATTTGGGAAATTGAGGAACGGTGGTGAGAAACTCGGTAGTAGCCTACTAATGATATGAACAAAGGCCTTGCATTATAAAGCATGAAAAACTTACATCGCAAAAAGAGAAAACACTAGTCGAATATCAAATGTTAAACCGACAATATTTATCATTGTAATTAAGCAGAGCATGAGCTATAATGATTTACATCACATTAATTGACCGTTTTCGTAATTATCGCTTCCCTCTGTGGATATATTTTCCATTATAGGGACGCAATATTTATTTTGCTTATTCAAGCAATATGACTTAATTTCTCATTACATGAGAGTGTGCAACTATGGTATGCTCTACTAGTATTACGTAAAGTTTTACTTCAGGAAGTGCCATGCCAAGTTGAAAATAAAAAAGTGTATTAAAATTGAAAAAATTCAGAAAAATTCTTTAAAATCGAAAAATAAAAGCAACCGGTTAAATTAACCGGTTCCGGGTTTTGGGTAGTTATCAAGTTCCAAGGTTTAAGAGTTTACGAAAGATTCCAGGGGATACTCTGTTTTACGTTCCATCCAACAGAAAAGAGCGCTGCAATTCAAGTGCTCTCCTCACGATTTCCCAGTAGCGATCGGGATTCCACTGAAAAATCCCAGCAGGGATTTGAACCCGGGTCTGTCAGGTTGGAAGCCAGCAGTCAAGTCATCACACTCACCCAATCCCCACTTTATGTTCGTGTAGAAAATAAGAAAGGGGGATAAAACGGAGTTACTTTCTCCGATGAGTTCGTTTGGTGAGGATTCAAGGCTCTAAAAACGGGAGAAGTAACGATCATTTGTTTGGGTGATGGGAGTGAGGCAGTGTTATTCACTTAGTTCCGACCTCTCAGCCTACGCCATAAGCATTTCATAAAGGAGGAAAGGCTCCTCACCTCAGCTCTTCGACTTTCTCTCCAACTTCGGCTTTCAGCTAAATTCCGCGTGTACTTCGCTCCAATTCTTCTTATCTCCACTTAAAATCTCCTTTCTTAATTTCCCGCGAATATCTTATCTGCCTTTCTCTTCCTCCTCCTTCAAGATTCCCAACATACCCTCGAATCCCATTAGCCAATCTATGTTTTTCAGAGCAACAAACTTTCCCTCGGTCTCCAGTCTAACTTTCTTGTAACAGTTTAAAAAAAGAAGTTTTCGATAAAATGTTTCTATCAACATCGATTTGAAAAACTTTAGTTTTTTCATAAAAAATCTAAATCTTTACCTAAGCGCAAAGTAAGTAGTTAGGCTTTCAACAACCGTGGATACCTACCTTTTTAATTTCATTTTTTTCTCCTTTTTGCTTCATTTTCTCATATAGATAATTTTTTATACAACTATATGAGTGTTTTAATTTGAAAAATTAGTATTTCTACTTAAATGCTGTTGTCATGCTTTGTGTGTTTGATAAATTGACGGCCGGTAAGTAATAAACCAATCCAATTTTAAATATAAAATCATGCATATATTTCATTTTTATGCTTTGTCATGTTCCATGGAACTACATACATCATCATGCAGGCCAAAAAATGTAAAGAACATTTTTCATCATCAAGTCCAAGTTCCTCCGAAAAACCCATTTCTGATTGCCCCAACGATTTCGGATTGAGTTCATGATATTTTCGTATCCCATTATGAATTGTGACTAAAGTAGAAAATGGTAAGTATCTATCTAGTTATTATCATTGAAATATAAATGCCAAAAACAGTTTACTTTAGTTCAAGAAATACCACGGAGACAAAATACGGAGGGGTTTTACAAATAATTCAAAGAATGAAAATGGAGTTCATAATTTAACCATTAGTTTAGAAGGCAGTTTAATCAGATTACCAAATCCACATGGTTCGAGATCCATACCATCTAGAGTTATTCATTATTAATGGCAAACATAGAAAGACTACTGGAAACAACTTTGTACCAGATGTGGCTCGCCATTTCGTCAAAAATCTTTATTTGACTTTTTGTTTATTTTAATTTTCATAATGGTTTCATTACACTAAGTAACGCTGGAGAACGTTATAAACATATTTATTTTAGTTAAAAAGAGAAGATAGCAAACCAGATATTGTTTGGCTAAATGTCTTGTTATTCGGCAGCCGATTATCTGGAATTAGTGCGTTGACTAATAACGGTTTATGTCTTTGAGGGTCAGGGTAGGAATACGAAAGAACGAGAGAGATGCTACGGGACAAGACAGGAAGAAAGAAGTTTATTTTTGAAAGGCGATGGAAGATGACACTTATAAAATGGTAGTGATACAGCCAGAGGGAGCTAAAAAGTTTTATCCTTGTAAAATTTTGAGCTTGAGGGCGTATCGCTGAAAAGACGAGTTGGGCACGAAAGAAGGAAAATTAAAGCGGTGTCAAAATGCCAGTGGAGCAAGGATCACTAATCAATGGACAAGAGGAGAAACAGGTCGATTGAAAGGAGAGGAAGGGCTTTGGGCTTGGAGATATATATATATTCAGGAAAAAATTAGAAGACGTTGACCACGAGCGGAAAAAGTGAATGGGTTTATACGTATAACAGGTGATGTTAAAAGGAACAAGAAAATGATATTCACGTACGGTGGTGAGCCACCATACGCAGTTGCGTTGCTCAATCTACTACATGATTATGTTAAGAAAAGACGATAATAGAATTTTTGGAAGACATTTTTACTGTAATTTATTTTCATGTTTACGATTTATATTTGCCGAAGGTCTGGAATAGGTTCAATTAATTCGTGTTTTTACTTTCCCTGCATCTGTAGAATAAAAAAATTCAAAATATGAGGACATTTTAAGCAACAGCATTCGACAGCGGTTTTTTTGTGATTCATCGAATGGCATCGATTTTTTAGTGTCGAATAACTACTCTTTTAATATCACCATCGTCTCAGGCTCAACCTTGTGGAAGTTCATTGTATCGTAAATGAAAAGGAAAACTTTGTTATATTCCACCAATTTATTTTCAGGTACTACTAGTTTCGACGCAGTGGCGTCATCTTCAGGTACCTAAAGACGACGCCGCTGCGTCGAAACTAGTAGTACCTGAAAGTAAATCGGTGGAATATAAAAAAGTTTTCCTTTTCATTTACGATACTCTTTTAATCTTATCTTATCTATGACATCCTGGCCTAAGAAATTAATTAGCTAGTTAACTAAAAAGCTGAAGTTATCACAGCTTCAGCTAATCAAAGCTGAGTACTAATAATATGTATTAACAAAAATTCTACAGTTTCTCCAGAGGTTTTTCACAACCGAATTTGAATTTTCTTGATGACATTTTTAATAGAGACTCTCTGTTTTCAGAGAGACAATTTTCCACTCCAGTACCTCTATGTTGTATTCTACCTTGTTGCCTAAGCGATAAGTACAACAAAATGCAGAAACATTTATCTTAGGATGAAAGCGTACCTAAATGCTCTTTATGTATCAACAAACTAATCAAACTGTTCCCATTTTCGGATAACCCTAGATAAAGATGCACAATTTATGGTAATATTACCTAAATTTAAAAATGTCCTGAGATTTCTCGCTTGTTCTCCAAACTCTCAACTTTATTTTGAAATTTACAATTTAATGTTCTTCCGTTTTGTGTTTTAATGGGTTTTATAAAATAAGTCAACACAAATTGAAATAAATTTTTTAAAATCTCAAGACCAAAATCAGCCGCTTAATCATGCCTTAAGGTCACCCACGTGCATTCCTATTCTATCGGCATGGTTAACCAATAACTTTTTCGGTCATTCCGTTCCAGAACGCGTTCGTGGGAAAACTGATTGACAGCGGTTGAGTTCGCTTTCATGCCGAAATTGAGACTTGGAACAGGCCCTATTTTCGACTCAGGCGCGTTTCCGACTCACAATCTAGGAAAGAGGAAGCTAATATTTCCACGGGAGCGGTTCATTAACTCCTATTAAAGGAAATAAAACTTAGGAAAGCAGTGAAATCACATTTATTTTAAGGGATCAAATTTCAGCACGCCCAATTTGCGGAATATAACGGACATATTACACGTAAAGTTTTCCCCAGCGGGAGGGGCATTAAACCAGCTTGCCGCAGCAGGAGTGCATTTAAAATTCCTTTTTCGCTGTGGGGCCAGAGGAGAAAGCAAAGATATACAGGGAGAGAAAAGAGTAAAGAGAGGGACACAAAATGAAAAAAAGCGTATTTCGACCTAAAATATTCATTCTCCACTCGGATCGCTTTCATCCGAAGCGCTATACACACACAAGCTCGCATGGGCAGGTTAAAAAAAATTATTTCCCACCAGCTTCATCCGCCCAATTGAGTTCAAATGTTTGTTCTTCAGCCACTTCTCCGCCCACCCTAGTATCCAAATCGTGGTGTACTACTTGAGGAATAAATAAAGAACAACTTTTCATTCTGGGAATATTTCCTCCCCCCCGTGTGAACCACGTTTCATATGAAACTAAAAACGGAAATGCGAAGAGAAGCGAAGAAAGCTTGTTTGGGAGGAAGGTTGGGAAGAAAATCGTGGCATTGGTTCTCGGTTGGTTGTCCGGATGGTCATTCGGAGATGCGACCGACAAGAAAGGTAGGGTAGAGAGAGTCCCAGCGTCGGGATAAGCCTGGTCTTAAGGTGGTTTGAGTGGTAATCGTGGGTCATTGAGAGTAGGTACCTTATTACAATTTTTTATGCAAGTCGAAAAAAAATTCTTGGGCCACACTTCTCTTAATTGCATCTGTTTATGCGTTTGAAATCACCAAACAGGCAGTAATGGACATTATACAAGAATAATATTTTAAAATATTTCCTTAATTAAAGTTCCTTAATATTATGGCGACTTTTAGGCGCGGTATTTGTAACTTAGAAGAAAATATATTGGAATATGTTGCTTTCGAATATTGGACTCGTAGTCACACATTGATAATTTCTAGCAACAATTATAATAATGAGAGATGTATTTTTTCACATATAGAAGAAAATCTGTAAATTTGTAATCGACCTACATATTATGAAATATATGGCATGTGTCACAAGGCTGCGAGTTAAAATAGTTAGATTAGAATTGCCAAAAATTAAAATCGGTATGATGCAATTTCTTTCGCTTTTATCCATCGATATTACTAATGAGAAGACGTATGTAAAGTTTCACGCAAATCTGTGCAAAAACAAAAAGAGCTACAAACACCTTAACGAATTGTACGAAAATGTACCGCAATTTTGACACCGTAATGAAACGATATGGTTGGTAGTACTATAATTGAAGTGCTCTCCACATGGCACTCACTTAGGGATCGGGATTCCACTGATACATCTCCATCGCTGCCGGGATTGGATCCCCAACCCTTGGGATGGGAAGCCATTGCCTACGCTTAGCCACCACCTTAACCCAATCCCAGTGCCATCCAAGATAGAAGGGTTGGGCAATAAGGGTGAGGTGGAGTTGAAGAGGGGAAAAACCCGGCGAAGGAAACAGCCTGCTCTCGACGAAAGGATGTTTGGATTTTCACGTGTGAGGTTGTTTAATTGTTATCTTATCATAAGTTCGAAAGTAATTGCGAGTGTTTTATCAGCACACCATTTACTCCTTCGGCCTGTTAAGGTCCCAACCATTTTTTAAAAGTCTATGGTTGTTTTGGTTGGCTATTTGGTGAGGAGACCGAAAACATCGAGGTCATATACGCCATACAGATAGCAATGAGAGAAAGCAACCAAAATATTGGAAAAAAATAATCTCATGTGTTGGCCAAAATTCGGAAGTGTTAAAATACGATTAAAAATTTCGAAATATGACATTTTATATCGAAGATATTGGTCGATCATGGGCTTTGTTTTTCCCCAATCCCAGTACCTGTTCCCCTAGAAAATCCCGCAAACCTGTTTGCTTGGGTGGGAAAATACAAACTAGATGAGAAGTTAGTGGTCGCCCTTGTGCAAGATTGTTCATAAACTACAGAAAATGCTTCAAAACAGGCGAAAACATTGCCGAAATTTGTCATTGCTGGAGGGAAATATTACTAGACATAATTTTCGGAAGCAATATTTACATAGGTAAATAAATCCAAAGATTCAAAAACTATTACGGTATAAAATCGTTTCTGTTGCGTAAAAAATAACGCCACATGAATAAAACGTATGTGTGAATCTTAAGCGCACCTTTACCGGTGGAGTGAAACCTGGCGTCGGCATTAGCCTTCCCTAAGCAAAGTTCGCATTGGGGTCAATAGTTTAAATTCCCAGCCTATCCGAAAGACCAATTAATCCATTTGAAGCACTCTCCACAATGCATTCACGTAGAGATTGGTACACCACAGACAAATTCCCGCCACAGCACGAGATTCGTATGGAATGGAAACTCTCTGATCTAGCCAGTGGATAAGCGGGTCCTCCGCGCAGGGCACCACCCGTCCTCTCGGTATGCGAGCTTCCGCTCATGACCGAGGGCATGGAAGGGCTGCGGGAATAGGAAGGAAAAAAGGATAGGTAAAATAGGGTATGGGAAAAGGGAAAATTCCGTCCCCAGAGTCATATATAGGCTAAGGGGAAAACAGAACGCGAAACAGCATTTGATCATTAGCGTTGGCTACGATGAATTCTATGAAAGAGAAAACATCATGGTGGCAACCCGTCGCCCGTAGGAGTATTTGCACTCTAAAACCGGTCAAAAGTCAAAATCGCCAAATTAAGTTAAAATCATTTCAAACGTATTTATCTTCAAGGTCAATAACCAGTCCCTCTATTAGCTACCAAAATTTTCCTCTCCGCTCACGCCTATTGTTGCACTGTCAGGCTATACTCTCTACGACCATGAAATGAAGACATCCCCTCAAAGCCAAAACTCCCGACCTACACCGAAACTACTGGAAAATACTACAGCAAATTGTATGAGCATATATATTTGAGAAATAAGCTCTCGTTATTTTTTGTGCAAGACAATTTCGCCCCTTTTGGCATTAGGCGATGGGATTCTCTCCCCTGCATAAAAAAAACCCAATCCCCTCCAATCCTGGTTATAATCCTTAGTCACAGCCTCCACCACTCCCTCCATCACATCAAAAGCCTTCATTTGAGCCAAGCAATTTCGCTGCGAGCCACAACATCCTTCCCTCGACTTCTGTTCGACTCCCACCTTCTTCCTCATCGGAAGGAGGAGAAGACTTCATCCACGATGCTTCTTCTCCCCCACTTACACCGAACCCTCCATCCCTAGTTCTCGCATCCCAAACATCCTTTTCCTCCAACCCACCTCCCTTCCATCCAAGGTTATCATCAAGCGGTCCACTTCTCTTTCCTTCACCCGGGGTGGTGGAAGGACGCGTCTCTTATCCTTCTGGATAGCATTTGGGCTTCGCCGAGACCGGAGTTGTTGACCCAACGAAGAATGCCGGCGGTTTGGATACGTGATTGGGCAAGTGAGGGACAATGTATATAACGAGCGAGTGTAGCGACTATATTGAGATGAAGGAAGATTTGAGAGCTGTGGGGGTCACGGGGAACACCTATTCGACGGCTTTTGGCACGCTCAAGAGCCGACGCGACGTGAGCATATGATGATCCACAGAGCCTGGTCATTAAAGGGTTGTCTTACTTGGAGGATGTGTAAACTATTTCTTTAGTTTGATTCGCTTTTGGTTCGTACTCACTGTTTTAGTCGACTATATTGCTTACACATTTTGATAACACCAATCTTCGTCTCCAAAACCGCCTAGCACTGAAACTGGTCTATATCATTGCCGTTACCCTTTATATAAATTAATATGTATATAAATTTAACCTTTTAGTCAGTAAAAATTCCATGCATTCATGGTAAAGATAAATACTTCCTATGATATGACTCGACTATCCGCATTTCGTTCAATGAAAGAGCTTTCTGGAATAAATGTACTGCATATAAAAAAATCCACAATAATTAGTCTTCCATATTACTTAAAGCCATTCAATAATTTACCTTTACACATTATCTTAGCTCCTTTTCCACCAAACGTAATGTCAATTTCCATCAATGGCATTTAATTACAAGGCTAACAAATAAACGCTGTAAATATTAAGATACTTAATAAGTAACCAGTGCCCAGTTTCCCATCTCTAAAGAGCTTCTCTTTAAATTCAAATTATATGTCATATGCAGATTTGCCCGTTTATTCTCAACGGTAGAGATAAAAGTTAGAAATTACATAGAACTTATATTCATTGACTCTTTTCTTGAATCTGACTTCTCATTGCTTACCTTAGTTGTTTTACTATACGGATATATCCCGGTTTTCGTTTAATGATGCAGAGTATTAAGCTTTTTCCCTGGAATTGTTTATATTTAAAACAGAAAACTAAAGAAGTACTCCAGTTTCGCGAGGGGGCGTGGGGAAGATCGCCACAAACTTCGAGCATATTTTCCCGAAGTGAGTTTGAGCAAAATGTTTTTCCAGTACCAATGCCTTATTCGAACTTTTATTTAAAAAAATATCATATACCTACGCGGAAAAGTGAAAGATAAACAAATCATTACTTCACTCGTTCCGAGGCTAAGTAAAAGCAGTGATTTGGGGACTTGTAGAGCCCATAGGAACCCCAGCCATTCCTCTTGAGCTCTAGGACTGTACAAATTAAAGTTTAATAGGTGTAGTACGTAGGCCTCTAGCTGTGTGTAATATTCTACGTAGTAAGCGATATATTATGCATGCCGATGGACCCTAAGTATAAGAACCAATGTGACGTGCTCAATGCAGATACTATGTAAAAGCCGTTGAGCGAGCATGGAGAGGTTGGGGTGCAAAATAACCCAACAGAAATCTCACTGAAATTTGATAATATTGTTCATCAATTTAATTTTAGCCATAAAAAGCCAGGCCGAAATTTCCCGTTCATAGCCATTGTTAAGGTGCCAAGGAAATATGCTATTGTTGAAATCGGAGAAAAATTGATAATTCTGGAATTGAAAACGTGATTTTAAGCAAAAACAAAGCGGATAACAAAATTGAATGCAAAAATTAAAAACTTCATTTTTTCTGTCATCCGATAGTGTAAATGCCAACATTATCACTTGATTGTAAGTTATTTGAAAAATGAAAGCTCTGCACTGATTACAATGCCTTTCTTATGTGATTAAATAACAGAGGACCTTGTTGGGGCACGTGGGGCCCCAAGTACTTTTTAATATAATCTATATCCGTCTAAGTGCATTCAATTACCCACATGCGAAATTTCAGGTAAATGGGTTCTGTAGTTTGTGAGGAGAAGAGTAACGAACACTCGCTCACCACTACATACATATATATAAATTAGTATGAAGAATGCCACACGAGTCACGGGGATTTTTCCATGGTGTCCTTCACATTCCCTTAAGTTTTTTTACGACATTTTTCCCATTTTACCTCACCCTGAATCACACAAATGCTTCACCTCACTACTTTTGCTGACGCCAAGGTTTATCTATAAAAATTACCATGTAAGTATGGTGTATGGCACATTAAGTGCTCGCCATAAAGTCTCAAGTAATTCAATGAACGTCTAGAACCGGCAAGGCTATCGCACTATTAATGGAGCTCCCCATGTTATCATCAGCATGATTATCCAACCTCGATTAATGGGTACCCATACTAAAGAATAAAATCTTGTACTTTTAAATAGAATTTTATTTATACAGTATAATTTCGGCGCTAACTATCTAAAGTATAACTGATGACTGCATTTGCATAATTCAAAATACATCAGATAATAAGGAAATTATTAATATATATAATAATTCTTTTATTCTTCCCGCACAGAATTTCATTCCAACCAATTAGATTCCGGCAAGGGTTCAACAAAGTTTTAGTCAAGAAAAGAAAATTTTGTATCAGGAAAGCAATATATTTGGTTTGGAGTTAACTTAAATATTGGACGAAAAACAACAAGACACAAACAATGAATGGAAAAAAAGGTCAGCACGTAATTTTCCGCTTTTATAACCATTCCTGTAGCATAGAGGTAGCCGTCTACAAGATGTCCCTGACTTTATTAATGGAATAGATAAGCATGTAAAACCGTAAGAAATATATAAAAATACTTTTTGAAATTGCATTAACTAAACAACTTCCCACATATAGTCCATATAATTGCTCACACATTTTATGCGTTCAACGAACCTTTATGATCTCCCTGAATTTGCGCAAACATATGGAACATAAATATCACTCCAGTCATTTGATAACTCCGTTGGCGCAGCAAAAAGATACGAGGTAAACACAACCAATAACCGGCAAAAGTGTATAACATTGGCAGCGAATGTGATCGTTAAGAGGTTGATCCACTCTTGTTTTTGCAACTCTCTGGTTTCGCGAAGGGAGAGTTGGGGTTGGTATATAGGGAGGGTTGGGAAACACACAAGCGATAGCCTCCATCCCTTCTGTCTCCTTCCTCCCCCGTGGGGGATTCGTGACTCAACGGTATGTTGGGGCGCATGTATGTACGAGAGAGAGAGAGAGACATCGAGTTTATCCATTAGACCGTTGCGCAGTTAATGTCAACTGTGCAGTGGGATGGTGAGGGGAGATACGGGCTGTGTCCGGCTGAATATTCTATAGCTAATCTTAGCCTTCTATTTCCGCCGTGTGCCGTGCGCGAGTGTGCTCGTGACGGAGAATTAGTGGCACCTCTCTTATGTTTTAACTGAGTGAGGGAGAGAGAATGTCAGTTAGGAAACGATGACGGCGCTTCCCATGCATCCTGAGAAAGAGAGAAGACAAAAACTTTGGCGTTTCCGACCACCTACTAGCACCCACGGCACTCTATTTTAACATATTCGATAAAAATGTTTGTTTACAACATTTAAATGGCCATAAATTCATATGCCACCTCTCCTCACGTAAGAATATTTATTCAAATTTGTAAAATTTTCCCCTACTATGACGCATGACACGCGCGTCAGGAGGGCCACTGACGCTAACGAAGACGCGTTGATTTTCTAAGGGGATGATACTTGTATTGAAATCGTGTCGGTTCACTAAATAAACTCACTTTTTTGTGACTTTCGGTTCTCATAAGCTCTCATCCCCAGCGCAAATCCTTCCGTTCTACAATCCCCATTGTCCATTCTGCTTTACATATGAAATGGTCTGATTGACATTATCGATTCTGCCAAAAATATTCTCCGATTCTCTTTTATATTTTTTGGGGAATAAAAACTAAGTTGATAAATAAAGTTGATAGATATATTTTAGCAACGGAAACCAGATTGACTTGCTTCAATGAAAGATTTTATACATTGCATTCTTTTTATTCCTCACAAAATACGCTATGCTGTGATAAAGGCGAAGCTTAAAATTAACCTAATATCATTCAACGAAAACCAATCAAATGGAGCTTATTCCAAGGCATGCAATTGGTTTTTTGGGAACCTAATATCATTAACCTGAAAGGTAGTAATTACAAAACCTCCACGCCTTAAGATTGAGTTAATGACCATTAGGATGATAGAGCACAAAAATAAACACAATCATCAATTGTTTGAATCAAATAACTATTCGTCGATATATACTACAAGACTAACGTCACCATATAATATTTTGTGCTACATAATATATTAGTACTAAGAATAAGCTGATTAAATTTTTGTTTTTGACCGATCAGTAAATGTATGCGAAGAAGTGTACAGTTCTTTTTGTCGAAAGTCTTTGTTACGAATTCACTCACGAATTCCTAACATCTGAGCTAGATTAATAAACTCCACTGAAGAAGAACGGGTCGACTCCTTACGAGATTTAGAATTTAGAGAAAGAGTAGAATTGGGCTTCCCAGAAAACATTTGATGCAGATAGTCTAGAAAAAAATATTTCTAATGAAAAATTATTCCCATTTGCTCGAAGTTGTTATCTATTATCGCTTTCTTCGCACCTCTGGACCCGGATCTTGACCTACTGATTTAGTTCTGCAACATTATCGACCAAGCATTCACATATTCCCATAAATACACCCCAGTTTGTGATATACGCTTTCAGAAGTCGGTTTTGGCTTGACGTTACTAATCTACCCTCAACGACAAGCATCCCCCCCCAAATCCCTCTCCCCCGCCCAACTTATTTCTTCCATTGTATTCGCTCATCAATTCGATCTCCCCCAAAATTAAAATGATGAATTGTAAAAACAATGGTAGCAGAAAATATATTTTTTTTGTGAGTTGCAGTAAATCCTTTACTCAGTGTCTACCAGAAAGTTTTACCAAATATAAGCTGATAGTGAGTGAAGCCTACTCGGGTCTTCCACAAGGTTAGCTATTTTGTTACCAACGATTTGATGACTGCCTTTTCATCGTCTTCAGGGCTCTGAAGCCCTGAAACCCTAAAGACGATGGCGGAGGCAGTCAGTGAAATGTCGGCAACTAAATATCTGACCTGGTGGAAGACCCGAGGAGACTTAACTCACAGAAGACGCCGGGAAAGAACCAAATCCTACACGAGCTGGAAATTTTCGCCATGTCTCTAAGAACACGAAGTAATTCTAAGTAGCGTAAATAGAAGGCAGTATCTTTCCCTACCAGGCTTTAACTATGATAACAATACCTTTTTTAATGCAAATTTTGATGGACGATTTCATTTTTTAAGCTAAAAGTTGCATGTATTACACATTACTACATTACAATTCCAATTTGGGCATTACTAGAGTTTTGCGTACAAATATACAATTGAATAGTTTTCGTTAAATAGTAGGATATTTAAGATGCGTCGAGTCGGCTTAATTTCATAGCCGTCTCCTCTTCGGGCAAATATGGTAGTAGTCATTCCGAGTGTCATCTTACCAAATTAGCTCGAATACTTTACTGAAAGTTATTTGAACCAATACGGTAGATGCAGTTTCCTGAATGTTTTCATACTTATCCATCACACCGTTTGCTTTAGATGTAGGCACAGTCTAAAACTTGGCCTGGTGATAGGCCTGTAAATCTTACTTTCGCTTTAATAATTTCCTCCATACTGCCCTATCCTTTTATGACGATTTTGCTTCTGTTGCCCTCATACATTACTTTATATATGCCTTTCCGTTCTTAAGAATCCTAATATTCCTTCTTTAATCATCTACCTCCATCTTTTCCTAAAAATGACCGACACCTAGAAGGGTATCTCCCATTCACCTAAATATAATTCAAACCCTCTTGAAGATAAACATCGTCCTAGGCTCCACTAAATGGTATTGTTTCATTAAACAATGAAAATATTACTTTGCAATTCTATAATGATTTAGATAAAAAACGACCAGTTTCGTATCAGAGTTATATCTACAGTTAATGTTACAGATCTACAGGTTATGTAACAGAGTTACATCTTCACCAATTTTTGGCATTCTCGAAACCTCGAGACTCGAAAATCCTCGGAGACTCCAGAAAGTGCCAGAGTGTGGAAGAGACAAATGCCGTGACCTGGCTCCGGTCACCGCGACCGCTCCGGACATCGCGCTTCCTGCAAGCATTGCACTTATATACGGTCCGCTATGGTGTTGCCACCTTTTCTACACCTCTAAGTCGACCTGTGAACTTTCCCACCAATCCATGGTGTGATTGCACCTCCCCTACTCTCCCCACTCCTCCACTGGTCAGCTGCTTCCCCTCCGGCGCTGACAAAGCGAACAGACTGGCTCTCTTTCCTCCGAACGCCAAGAAGACAACATCGCGGAGATCCTGCTGAAGACGTGCTATCTATACCTAGAATTCACGGTATCTATTCTACGGACTTACTTGATTTGTAACATTCTATGAAATATAATTGTTCTTGCTGAAGTCAAACCCAGTTAAAGGCTGTTGTTATTTCAAATTGTCTCGACTCCGTCTTCTGCCTCTTGTCAATTCAATCGCGACGATGAACTCCGATTGAGTTCCGTCGCACTGTTACGAAAACTTTTTTACGTCGCTTTTTAAATAAATCAGATTGAGAAAATGATATTTTCATTGTTATCCTCATGAAGTCTTACTACTAATTCCCGCATGTTATTTTTTCGGGGATATTTATTTCATACAATACTTAGGCAACACCCCTATTAGATGAGACGAGTATCCACGAAAAAAATGACATGCACGACTTTACAGGAAGACTTAAGTAGATAACGAGAAATATAAGATATTTTTTGAGAGAACCGCCAATTTCGACCAAACTCTCATTACCTTACTTTCATAAGCCCTAGGCATCTTTCTCATTTGTTCTTCTCTCGGTCCAACTTTTTTCCCAATCATCTTGCCCCCCCCCCCCTCATTTTTCTTCTGTATTCGGATTTCGAGTTGTTGCTTCACACTCATTCATCCCTTCCTTAGCCACTTCCCACCTCTCAATTAGCTTCATCCAGACAAATTAGGTTCATCCTACCTTGAGTTCGTGCTCTTTTTCAGACTCTTTCCCCATTTTTGCTTCGGAAAAGAAAGTTCGTTTATTTTTGGAATGTATCAATGAGAAGCAAGAGAGCATCCCTTCTCCACTTATTGATGGATTTCCTATAATGAGATTTGAAAAAAAGTGACTATCTTTTAAGTAACTTGGTCCTGTCACTGCGTGCAGAGGGAGAGATTGCATGACCTCTGAAAAATGTTAATGCTAAAAGAAGGCGAATTTTCATTTTGAATCGAAAAAACTTTTTAAGCAAGAATATTTCCTCCTACGATATAATTAAAATATTGTCGCGAATATTAAATATACTTCCTTGAAAGTTATAAGAAGCTGAGCATTAATGTACTGTACTGAACTGAGAACATTCAGAAATATGTAGATTAAAGAAATCGCTGGTCGCCATGTCTCCATATTGTGACTTCCAGAAAGGATCCACAAGAAATCTCCATACAATGCCGTCCTACGCTATTAATAAACACGCTGTTTTGGGCATTTTATGGCAATCAGTTAGGGGTTTAGGACGATTTTAACGATACCAGCGCTTTACAGATTTTGATTAAAAATAGAAAAACATACTAGACCCAACGGAAACACTTTCCCTCACGGGAATTCAGTGTATTCACGGTGAAAATAAAGCTCTTCATCATCAAAATATCAGCATACAAAATATAGATATTCGAAACGGGTTCAATAATACACTTATCCAAATAGCATTATCTTTATATATATAAAAGTCAATGTATGTATGTATGTATGTTCCACATCTCCTTCTAAACCACAGGACCGATTTTGATGAAATTTGGAACACGAGTTTGTCACTGATAGACAAAAAACACTGTAGGGTTCAATTAACCAAATCCCTATTTTTTCAGGGTTAAGGGAGTGATCCTTACTAATATGTATAAAAATGTAATGGTCCCTGTCTGTCTGTTGCTCCATCACGCAAAAACTACTGGACCGTTTGAGCTAAAATTTGGCATGCAGATTGAAGACATATCTGGTTGTAACATATGCTATATCAAAAAGCCCTCAGGGCCCCCAAAGGCCCCCTGAAGGTCCCCCCTGGTGGTCCATGCTAAGCATTGTGTTTGGTGCAGTGGTTTCATTTTTTGCTTTTTAAAAGTACATTCACTCAAGATAAGGGCTGGAATTTTTTTTATCGGATGGCTGAATAAATATAATTTTTAATTTTTTCAATCGATTTTCTTCTACTATTTGTCTGAAATTCATGTTTTCAGTTGAAAAATCTCACATTTTTCCCTGAAATCAACAATAACATATTTCCTTGACAACCACAGATTTGATTTTCATAGAATATTCACGCCTCTAGCATTGAAATATCATGGTTTTATTATAAAAAATAAGTTTAATGTTTTTCACACCCGTTGAATTTCTACGGGTATCTTCCGCTCGTATAAATATAAAACATGGTAATACCACTGTCACATCGAGCTTTCCTCCATATTTGACATGGCAAGACTTGTCCCAAAATTCACTGAAAATCCAACTACGCTATATCCAGATATATTCGTCATGAATCTTATGAAGACATAGTGATCGCAATTGAAATATTTTCCAACTTAGTGTAGTGAAATAATGTGAACGTAGCTGTAATATACTCGAATTTGCATATTGCTATCATGTTAACTTCCTTAAATGCTGGCTTCGGAGTAAAGCTCAATATATCCTTTTGCTGTGGTGTAATAATTATATTTAATTGATGCCATTAATACTCAGGATCTCAACATATCTCGCATAACTTGAGAGTCAAGGACTCAAGAGTAATGATAAAGTAGGTGGATTCTTCAGCTAAGCCTCACACCAGGTTACTATGAAGACTTATCTATGCATCGCAGAGATATCATTCATATTTTACTCGTAAAAGGTGCTGATAAACTAAAATAATAATCTTAATCAGTCTGTTTTTATTGATTCGTTTACTGGCCAAGGAAGCTTTCCATTAAGATATCAAACGTTAGAAAAATTTCGTATTCGATTTCTCGTTGGATAAGTTTTAATGATGTCCTAAAACGACCACAAAAATTAATGTGACTTTAAAAGAGCACTAGTACACAAACGTAGAGAATACTTGAATTAATTATCGATTCACCATTTAGAGGAGCCACAAAAGGAAAATTGGACACTTACTTTTAAGATGCAAAGAAATAGGTGGCCATTGCAATATACGCTGTTATAGGAATTTGGGAAGTAGCCTTATTGGGAAGCAGCATTTGAACTATGCCATTATTTAAAATAGAGTCATAAGCTGTTGGAAACATTAAAAAAAGACAAAGTTACCTCCATACAAATACGAGCAAACTAACCCTCGAGTGACATGAGTGCCATTTTCAGTTCATTAATTCATTGTATTAAGAGGTAATTGATGGTACGCTACAATACAACATAGACTTCATTTCACACAAAAGATAAAACCTTTGTAAAACTTCGCAGAATTTTTTATAAACTACCGGTATATTGATGCTCACAGTTAGATGAAACTAGTCGTATATTAAAAAATGCTGTGAGATTTTACAATTTTTTTATCTCTTACGTAACGATGAGATTTCACAAAGTTGAGCTCGAATTCATGGAAACTCCAATCACCTCAGGGGAAAGACATGAGCTTTCAAAGCTATAGATGGAGCACAACGTGGTGGCACTCGCATGTATAGAGAATCCAATAGACCACCCAGGGAGAGAAGAGCATACAAGAGATGATGTATAAAGATACTTAGGTTCTCTCTATAGGTCCCCATCTGAACCCTTCGGTACTTCCGTTTGCTCATAAGCGCTTAATTCGCCTTCAGTTACCTAATAACCACTAGCGACTACAGCCAAGTTTCGCCATGCATATACTAGCCAGCCACTTGTTCTATAAATACCATGTGTCAGGCAACAAAAAAACTTTAACCAATCTTGCTGTATCCTATATTGAAAAAACAAACAATTATCCTGATGCATTTATCCATGTCTGCCGCAAATACGGCAATGAAACACGTGTAAAATTAATTGATTTTGCCACGAAAACATCGGCCTGGACCAGGAGTGGAACCACAGATAATTGTCTTGCCTAGCCAAAGCGCAGATGGCTATTATGATAAATTTCGCCTGGGTAGCATAGTTGTCTGCGCATATTCTCGGAAAGCCAAAGGTCCGTGGTTCGATTCCCGGTCCGGGTCGATTTCTTTTCTTGTGGAAATTTATACATAATTAACCTTATGTCTGCGTTATACATCTTATATGATTAACGTAATTTCTCTAGCACAAATCACGAAGATAAATTCCAATGTAGACGAAAATGCATTGCAGAGAATAGTATTTCCACCATAATTTCAATATTTCAATTAGTCTTGACTGACTAATTGGTCGTGTAGACACGTAATCATTACGGAGTGCGTTTACCTAATAAGCAAGACAAGGCAAAAATGGTGATATATATTTAATCTTATAGTGCACCAAACCTAAAACATCATAACGGATCTAGAACTAAACACGAAATACTATCACATAACCAAACTCACGATAAAAAAGTTGAGAATCCTTAGATGAAAACTAAAAGGATGAGTGCGTACCTAAGATATGAATGTGTCTCTATGGTTACGGAAAGGGGAAGTAAATCTTACGCTCGTGGCCCCAGGTGTTCTTCGAGCACTGCATTAGTACAATTGCACCACTTGCGAACGGGCGTTTTTAACGCCGAATACGACCATGGATAGCCTGATGCGGCGTCAAGTTATGCATGCTGTTACGACTTTGCCCACGCTCATGTCTCCTCTTCTCTCATAGCCAAATGCGCGGAAGTAGAAGCAGAGCAGAGAGAGGTCGGAACCTCCACAAAATTTTAGCTCCAAAAAGAGAGAGACAGAGAGGTCGGAGGATCCACAGGATTCTCGCTGCGAGGCAAATTGACTCTGATGAAATGACTTGAAAATTAATAAAAAAAACCTTCCGCGGCAGAGATAAGAGATTACGACCGCGTCATTTTTACCTCGCCTCCGGCTTGTCTTCTATGACAAGGACGGTCACCTATCTCTTCTCCGCAGGTGGAATGGATGCCAAGGTGGCGGCATGATGCATCAGCGGAGGAAAGGAAAAGTCTCTTCTTCGTCGTGCTGACGACGAAGAAGAGACCAAAGAGCGATGGCGGCCGTGGATATTTTTCCAAAGGAGAAATGGAGAGGGAGTCTTTCTCTAGCAGTGTATTAGCATTGTGGTGGTATAAATATTTCAGTGTATGGAAAAGTGTTATTTAAACATAAACATTTTATTTCGTAGGTGTTTGAGAAGTGGGTTTGGAGAAAAATGGAGAGGGTGAGCTAGGTGGCGAGGCGAGGAAGACGAACGAATAGGTATGGGATATGGTTGGATAGGAGAGGAAGCTGGTGGCGGGGGTTTGGAGAAGGCAAAAGGGAAGGATGGAGTACGTTTGGAAAGGCAATAAAACGTTGAAAAGGGTAGCAGAGGGGAGAACTCTGGAGAAGCGTTGAAGGGGTAGGAAGCGGATAGTAATTCTAGACAAAAAGGAAGAGGTAGACGATATCAGGAGGAAAGGATAGATCTGGTGGCGAGCCACCTATTGGAAGAGACTTTTAAGATGTGAGAAAAAGTGAGATGACGACCCAGAAATTGGGACAAGAACTGCTCAAAAACCTACCAATCAGCTTGTAAAATATCTAAATGAAATGAAATTCCAAATCTACAACAGCTTGAAATCATCGTAAACCGAGAGAGGGAAATCGTACAGAATTCTCGACGATTACCATAATAACATTGTTTGTTCCATTTTCATGGATCATCACAAATAATGCTGAAGAAAAAGGATGAGGATAAGCTGCAGGCATTTGAGACGTGGCTGTGTAGGAGAATGAAGGTAGGTGGACGGAAAGGAGAACAACGAAGGAAGAGCCACATGGTGGGCCACCATGCCGAATATTCCTTCCTTCCTCGCCTTTTCTTCCCCTCACCCGCAATTGCCGGGAGAGAAAAAGAAAATCCTTGAATCAATTATGAGGACGCTGAGTATGATAGTTGAACAGAAAGAATGAGAGTTGAGGGTATGCTGAAGACCGTGAAAGAGGAGAGGATGTTTGGTAATTAGGGGAGGGGAAGATGTAGAAGTGGCTTTATGGATGGGATGAAGAGGTAGGACTTTGCCGAGCTGAAAAAGGAATACTGTCCGTAGACAAGGACCTCCAGCTGTAAACGATTAGTGCAGGCATTCCTACTTATAATATGCACCTTCACTTTACTGGTAGATCACCTACGATGAATAATAAACCAGTAATAGTGCCTATGGTACGATGAATAATACACCAATAATAGTAACAAACGGCAAAGCCACAGAGAAGGCGGAGCTACGTGGGCACATCTTTCAAAGGGGTGGAGAGGCTCCTATAAAAATTGGACATGAAGCATGATAAGTAACATGTTCCAAAGTGGAGTTAGACAGGAACTTCATGGGGAGTAAACCACTTTCCCCGCCCGCTGAAAAGGGGCGCTTTGTTAAACAAAACACCCTACCTCTGGGAAACAATTCTGGTTTTGCTTCTGTTACATTAGAGATTTCTAAAGGTGTAGACATCTTTACTATTATCGAAATGCAAGCAATATAGAATCATTTGGTTCAAGGGGAAATTTTTTCGTATTCTTGAACAACTTTTACGGAATTTGGGAAAGAAAAATTGAAAACATTCCCGATGACAGGCAAGAACTACTCTCTACGTGGAAAAATTACCACTGCTCAAGAAATGTAGAATCACAATTCCCGACAAAATAGGAATGTTGAGGATTATTTCATCATGGAATTTAGGTTATATTGGCGAATCAGCTGACACAATTTATTTACTTTTCAACTAATAAGGGTAAATTTCACATTGCAATCACATGCTTTAATCAAGTATTTAAAGATATATCTCCGGACCTTGCATTTATTTCTGTTCTAAATACTGTGTGCTCATGGGACTGGCATAATAAAGCATGTATCATTCAAGGGCCATTGAGCTTTTAACTTGTGTGCACGGGGAAAAAGGAACTCCTCTAAGTGAAGAACTTCTAAGTGGGGTTTGGCAAGCAATATCCGGTGGGTAGGAGGCTCTCAAAATATTACGTCACATCCCAGGGGATGGTAGGAATACAACGAAGGGAGGCATTGGAGGAAGTAGATGGATCATGTTACAGGAAGTTACATTTTTTACTCGAAGTTCACCAAATTAGGTTCGCAAACAATAGGTCTATTAATAGACAGAAGTTTACTTTTGTACACAAGGACGCTTGGAAGGGCCAATGATCCGTATTAAGCCGAGAATGTAAAATTCATACAAAATTGTCAAAAAGAAATGAAGACGGAAATATATTCGCGGATTTTGAAAACTATGATGTATGAAATATGATGAAGACATATGAAGTGAAAAACATGATGTGAGAATAGAAAGGCATGAAAAACACCGAGAGTGGATAAAATGATTTGTGTCTCCATGGACTTTTTTTCTATTCTGTGCTCCAAATGAACACTAAAGATTCGTGCCGCAAATTCAAGGGTATGGAGCTCAATTGTAAATTGTATCTTTAAAATCTTCTATAGCTGCTATGTGATCAGAGCAGATCTATGTTTTAAAATGATTTTTATGAGTAATGGTACACACCATACTCAATCAAATATAAGTAACTAAAGTCGCTTTCAAAAAAAGAAAGCCAATAGCATTGCTAGTGGAGCAAGAGGGAACATTCTTCTTTCTTGAGAGGTATGTTTGCGATTTCTCAGCGTTTATTTTATCGAAATCCTGACTCAAGGTTTCACTTGTACACCAGTTGCATCAATATGGATGAGCCTTCACTAAAATTGAACCAATATTGCATGTCAGACAAAAAATGTATCATATAAGTTTCAAAAACATCTTACGCAATATATATTTACAAACTTCAATGAATAAATTTTAATAAAATTACCAGAGTAATGTTGGAAGATAGAGGGGATTCAAGTGGACAAGGAAAATATATTCAATGTGACTTATTTTTGAAAGAATATTTTACGCCTGAGCCACTCATTCGTTCATGCATTCGACGAAGTCAAACGCATTCATTTGACATATGGATATCACAAAACATAAAGAATAGCTTCATGGTTCCTTAAAAACTGCTACGCATACACTGAATGAATCTCAGCTTATGGAAGCATCAGGTTAGTAGCCTCTAGGGACTCGGACGTCACATGCTACGTTTAGATTTCATGCAAATTTCGGATCAAGCTAGTTTCCATTTGACATGTATGACATTAATATAACACCACACTATATCTTAAGTAATGATAAATGCGATAAAATATGAGATATATTCAACCAAGTTGATGTGTACGAATATTCCTTCATCCCACGCAACTTTTAACACTACAATTTAGACAGTGTGAGACACTGAGATACTCTGTTACCATATTGCTCACTCTCCTACTTTCCCTTTTCCTAAAATTAAAGTGACGCATGTGTTACCTGATGATACCATAGTCGGCGAAACCGGTTGTACATTATTATTGATTTGATTTTTGTGGAACCAAAAAGTTTACTATTTGTTGTATTGTTCTTTGATTCACTCTTCCTATTCCTCTACCCTATTCCCTCAAGATTTTCACATCTCGCTCCCGGACCACATTTAAGTCTATGCGTTTTTTCGATGGAATTCAACATAAATAAATGCATTAATGGAAAACATACAATAATTATATTTTACACTTTTTGCGGAAATTTAAGTATGTTATCGTTGAGTTTTCGGTACGGCATCCTAAATTTAGGCGAAATTTATATTTGATTTTATATAAATTTTTAAAATATATAATTAAATAAATTTCGAATCTTTGACTCAGCGCGACACATTGACAGTTTTGAGCAACCAGTATAATATTTTGAAATGTATCATTTCGCGTTTAGAAGAAAATCTGTATGTATGTAATCGAATATTACGAAATACATGTCATTTGCCATGAGGATACGTGTAAAACAAGCACTAAACTGTCGGAAAACTAAATCGTTAAAATGCAATTTTTTTCCATTTTTATCTCAAGAAAATAAGAACATAAAAGTGTGTAAAGTTTCACACAAATCTGAGCAGAGACATTAATCACTCCAACCACCGCAGAATGATGGGGTCACACGACCCCAAGCCGGCAATCATAGTGTTACTTCGGCTTAAATGAATTTAAATCAATCTTCACGGACAGGCGGCAATAAGTATTCAAGTCCCGCAGTCAATAGAATGGAGTGGAAAAATTAAGGAAGTGAGTAAAGGGGAGGAGGCCGGGGGGGAGGAGAGAGAGAAAGAGAGATAAATGAAGAGTGAAATGAGAGAGTATAGAGAGAGCGAAGAGAGAGATAGAAGAGCAAGTGAGGGAGTGCTCCGAAAGAGCGCCAGTCCGCGTACTTCCCGCTTCGACCGACAGGTGGCACGGGAGGACATTCGCCACCCAACTCGCGTGAAACGTGTGACGGAGGGAGGGAGTTGGGGGGGGGGGGTCTCTGAGGAGAGGGGGAACAGGGGTTGGAGGGTATCCTGAGGGCGGAGGGGGCGGGAGTACATAGTATAGGGGTGTGAGAAGTCGAGAGACAAGAGGGGTGAGAACTCTGCGTTGATATCGGATCGATCGGGAAGGGTGGTAGTGAAGAGCAAGGATGGAAGGGTTGGCGGTGAGGTTGATGTCATATGTTCCGGGTGTGTCAAGCCAACCACGTGTAGGTACGAGTATATTGAAACCTTAGCTAAAGCTCGTGGCATAGCCTGAGTGGACGAATTTGGGCAAGGAAGGGTCTACTTCCAAAAACCGGTGATTGCTGGTGAATGGGTTAGTTGCTGTGTGCCTATGTTTTTTTCGAATAAAAATCGTTCAAACGGCAGATAAATGTTTTAGTGGCAAAAAAACTCCTTCATAAGTAACAGCTCACGAGTTAATTTTGAAATACCACAATCCATATGAATTGAACTCCACCGGACGAGGTGTGGTGCAACAGCATATCGATGAGAAAATGAAATAAAAAATTGATATTGCGCGCAGAATTGTTTTTACACTGCTACACCTCTTGTAATTCAGCGTCATCATCAGATACAAAAGACTGAACCTGTTGATGACGCTGAGGTGTTGAAACGCGATATAATATTAAAACGTTTCCTTGTACAGTACAGTCTTTCGAAAAGGTTGACTAAAAGATAGAGTGGAACGTTGTATGGAGTAGAAACGTAGACATTGAGAAAGAAAGGCGAGAATAGGCTGCACGCATTTGAGATGTAGGTGTGGAGGATAATGTAAAAAGGGTAGTGGACGAAAATGAAGACGAACGAGGAATGGCATGGCTGACGAGAAGAGGAAACCTCGGGAGGAAATTAGGAAAAGACTGTAGTAGGTGGTTTGGGCAGACATTGAGAGGCAAAGAGATGCCGAAGGAAGTGATAGAGAAGAGGAAACTGGGTGAGCGGGGAAGGGGAAGGAAGAGCATTGGCTTTTTGGATGAGATTAAGAGATCTAGGACTTATGCCGAGCTGAATATTGAAATGTTATTAGAACACCAAGACCTTCAGCTGTAAAACATAAGTATAGGCATTCCTACTTTCATTTGAAACCTAATCTTATCGGTATGTCATCTCTATTAATAATTCATTCCTATTAACATTCCTAAGAACGATGACAATGACAGCAAAACACACATTCACAATATTGTAGGGACGCGACTTATGGAATTACTCCCTGCGTAACTTCACGTTCAGCGCGTTCCTCTGCCACCAGATTTTGCGAGAGCTAAGCTCTAGTCTGGATGGGAGGAGGGAATTTGGGGAGGGGAGGTAGGAAGGATTTGGGGGAGGGGGATGGTGGAGGAGAGAGAAAGTTGGCGATGGCAGGCGAAGCGAGATTCCGCAGTGTAAGCATTAATTCCTAAAGTGAATCGTCGAGTCGCTTGGCGGGAAATTAATCGGATTTGCGCCGACATCACGGGAGGGGATGATGGTCACCTCCCCCCCCCCTCCGCCCCCCGGGTACTTTTACCCACATCTGATTAATTCCGCCAACGGTTTATTTTAATCATTTTTTATGAAACAGGGATGCTCGCAAACGACGCCTACATACGCCAAAAAGGTTGCGAGGGACAGGATAAGATGGGTTGGCAACTGGACGACCAAGCTAGTGTTTGAGCAACGCAGGTCACAAGAATTTTCAACATCTTTATGGTGTCCCTCTTTCTTCTGATTTTAAATTGGAAGGATCTGGGTTCGAATCCCGGTCCGTGCGCATCTTTTTCGTTATGAATCTACCAACTTAAACCTTTCACGACACCGATTTGTTTTTCTTTGATTTCACATATTCTATAACACTTTTATTTCTCCTACTGTTTGAAAGATAGGAATGAGCGTAACATCATCATTGATTGCTTTCGTATTTAGATAGTAAGCATTCGTTTATTTTCTACCATCGTTTCACACCACCGTTGACTTTGTCATTATAATCGCTCTCTATCCCTTACGGATCTTACGAATGAGTGTTATATTGCCCTTCAGCATTTTTGATACATAGCACACAGCCATGCTGCAGGTGGCTTAAGACACATCAAGGAGTGAGTCGAAACCACGTTCTCTAGTTAGCAGGCAAAGGCCATACCGCCTCGCCACCAAATACGACTTAATCCATCACATTAGGTATTTTCTAATTAAATTTAGCCAGTAATGCACGATCAGCCAATTAGAATACTCCACTTGATAGCTGACCTATGAGAGCTTCAATGCGAAAGGATTAAATGCCGCGGAAATTTTTTATCCCAAAAAAGAATTGGAATTTCGTCCGTATAATTAGGCACTGACCCAATTACCTGCCTGGCTTTAAAGTTAATTCTCTGGTCGACCCTGTGACAATAACTGGCGCATTACGTATGAGGTTGGATATTCCGTATTAAGAACGTTCTCCGGGAGCTCTGGCGACACATAAAGAAAGAATACATTTTACGACATCCTTTGTTCCGCTGGAAAAGTGATTTAAATTTTTATCCCAGGCGCAAGGTCTCAGTCTTTTCATTACCTAGTGAAAGCTGAGCCTGACATTCTCGCAATTTTGTCGGCTATTGTTCGTGAATGTACAATGTTGTTGCCTGTATGTAAAGGCCCAAGAGGCTATGTCTGGTTGTTGGTTAACAAATAAAAGTAATTTTTTCTTCGCAAAATAAATATAAATTTTAAGGATAGGGTACTTATGTTTTACAACATATAGATAATTTATAAAAACATATCTGCTGTGCAATTCTATGACAATTCTCTGTTAGCTGTTACTTAAATTCTAAGACAGTTATCCAGCTTAAATGTAGTTTTGCTATTCCAAGGGTATTAAATCAGATCATCCAAATAAGTTCTCCCATCTTTCTAAACACGATGAAAGACGGGCATATTTCAAATAAAAGCCACCCAATGGTTAAGGGTTTGGATGAAGTAGCAAAGTCTTAGCCACAGCTTCTAAATATTGGTACTGCATCACATCCACAAACAACAGCAGGTTTCGAAAGCATCCAGCATAACACATTAACGGCATAGAAAAAAACCTCACGTATTATCACAACACGAAATGTCATTGTAAATTTATGACTTATTATCAACCCTGTGCTAAGGAAAATAATTTAGATTATGTGATAATGACGTGGGTATCAACCAATGCTATATATGCATCCTAGTGGATTGATGGTTGAACGACAATGAGTAGGAAATATTAATCTTCGTTTAGTCTATTATGACCGCAGGTACTTCTCAGAGAAATAAGTCAGAACCTCAGTTAACAGATAGGATTAATGAACATGGATGATTTTTCAAAAGGGTCTTCGGCTATAAATGTTCGGTACACTATTTAAAATAATATATAAATTATTTTTAATAGTGAACCCGAAGGAAATAGGACTAAGAATGATGCATGAAACAGACCTTTTTCAGGACATGGCCCCATCGAGGGACTGTTCATGAAAGTCGACGCCGAAAACGAGAAATTCAAACTCGTTGGTATTTTTTGAATTGAAGCTCCATTTAGATGTGAACGGTAAATTAGGGTCTTAATGGGTGCGCTCCTAAGACATCGCCACCTAAAAATGTAGTGGAGATAAAAAAGTGGGTGGTGAAGTAGGTAGGTGAGTTGAAGAAAGGCAAGGAGAGAGAGACGGGCGAGGAAATTCACAAAGTGGAATCGAGTTATTTTTCTCTAGAGGTCTCCTTGAAAGAGAATTTCACTCCAAAATATCGAGTTCTTATCGAAACATCTTTTTTTTTCTTTCCACCTCTTTCCATCTCTTCCCGAATCCAAAATCCAATCACTGATGAGAAAAGGAGTGAGCGGGCGGGGAGGGGGAGGAATCGAGAGAAGTGGGGGGGGGGTTTATGCAGGGACGAAAGTGGGATGAGGGGGAGGGGGGAAGAAGCGAGGAGAAAATATGATTCTGAATTTCGCAGAAGAAGAAAATAAACCAAGGAGGGGAGAAACACACTCGTGGCTGCCCTCGACGCAATTAGGCACTAGAAAGGTTTGGTTTGGGCAAGATGCAGGAACCACGGGAGGAGACAAATTGGTTTAAAAATGTATTTGACTCGGTCGGAAGGGAAGAAGAGGACAAATGGGCGAGATTGGTTATGCCGGATACTCGGGAAAATAAACGGTTATCTAGCATTCAGATAACAGCCACTTTGGATCAGAGATCTGAATTCCAGACTGATTTTGTCATAGTTTGCAAATATCTCGCGTGTTTTTATAAGAGGTAGTTCTTAATGAATATTTTTAAGAATAAATAATTTGTTCCTTTTTAAATAAAGACACTCAAATAGACACGGAAACTGCGAGGAAATTTCCTTTGTTTATAGCATGTCAATCCCTAAATATATCGTTCATTAGCATTAAAACTCTCGATGGTAAACATAATTTATAACATTCTTTCAATTTCTCTGATTTAGCTCTCAAAGAGAAAAGGCTATTGAAACGGAGAAAAAAATAGACTAGATATATCCTGTGAATCCCTTTTCTTTACAAATATTACGCGAAATATTTAAGGTAAGGTAAGCCATTCCTGGTTACGCATTTTCAAAAGAAGATTATTACTTCCTTTTCACAACTATGAAATTTAATAGAGACATAGAAATGGAAATAGGGGAAAAGGGAAAAAATAAATCTGTGCACACATCGAGCGTGGATACCGTTAATAATTTCTTTCCTAGATTAAATAGGAGAGTAGATGGAGCCATGGCTCAAGAAAGTGAAGCTAATGGACCAAATGATCCTCTGAGAATGGCGAACAAGTGAAGTCTGCCTTGTGAAATTGAATAGGATACATGTTTTACAAGATTTTCAGCTTAATTGCGTTTAAGTAAAACGTAGAGGTACAACGACAATTATTTCGGAAATACCCGTGTTTTCAGAGCATTAACTACATATTTCATCCACTCAATATGGTCAATTGTCCATTTCATTTGATAAATTATTCCCATTAGCCCCCGCGCAATAACAGTAAATTAATTCTCTCTTTTTTAATTCATGATCTCATCCAAAAAAGACAAAATAATACCGAGAAGTTTTAAAAACAGTTTCATGTTGACAATTGCCACGTCTATGATGTTAATGGCGTGTCGTGTCAATATAAATGTTTACTGTGGTCTACCACGCATGTTGCAGTTTGACGTACATTTAATTAGGTGCACGTGCTAATTTTCAACGATTGTATTCACGTGCGGTGGAACCACTTTATCATGCTTGTGTACGTGACCTAATAATACTCACCATATTAACATTTAAATTCACTAATTCAGTTGAACCCCGCGGGAACGCTTACAAAAATGATCGACGGAAAAATAAGAAAACCTTGGGACATCGTCAATGACGGCGATTCACGCACAATATTTTATGCACGAAATATCAGTCGATGGTCTCGAATTTGAACGTGGCAGACAAACAATATACAATGGATCACAGTCGATGACGACACCTGGCGGCAACACGTCGCAGCGGAGTGGATCTGGCGAGAACATGCGATAAACAGAAATAAACTCCTCGTTTCGAAGAGCGTGTAGAGAGGGGACCGAAAGAGGGTTACGCTAGCAGGGAAATGAGGTGAGGACGGCGACGAAAATTGGCACCTAGAAGGAGAGAGACTAAACAAATGCATGGAGCATGTTCTTGTATGGGAGTGAAGCTTCGACGTTGACGGCAGCAAAACAGAAAAGATGGCAGTCATTGGGAATGTAGTGTCAAGGGATAGGTTTGTTGGTAATTTGGGGAGATGACCGGCAACGGATGTCATTTTTCACATGTAGGATAGGTGGATAGTTTGGTTAAGGACGTGAGGAGTGGATGAGGGGTGAAGAGAAATCGGGCGAAGGCGTAGGGTTGTCATAAATATGAGGTTAAAATGAAGGATATCAATACGTCATAATTTCATAATAATTAATACAATGCATGTTTTTATATGCTTATAAATCGCATATTCATATTAAAAATTAAATAGGCTAGTCAAACCTGCTATTTCACATTTTTCAATATTATTAGTGAAACAATTTCTGAAAAATTTGCATCATTTACTAGCACCTGCAACGTAAATATCATCCATTCTTACACCAATCATATTTCTCTGAACATGATACTAGTATTTCAAATTATACCGCGTTATATGGATTGCCCTAATGCATTCAATTTTCGATTTAGTGATGAAATGTATCGCCAACAAGGTTACCATGCGTACAATATCTGTGGTATTCATAGAAAAGTTCTGCCGTTGGTATAATTTTCCACTAATGTAACGCGTTCAGCATGATGAAACTGAAAATTAGAGGATGTGAAATGGCAAATGTCAGAATTAAATGATACAGGATTTTCGACAAGCGTATTTAATTCACTACTAAACGTCTACTAGCTCACTGCAAAATTCAGGACGGATTTTGAAAAATTCAGTCAGAACGATTTTTTATTTGCCAAAATACAGCCTTTTTCAGGACGTATGGAATCTCAACCCGAGTGGTTCACGGTTGAACATTAATTACTCTGGAAATTTTCTACAGATGCAACCAAGCTGGGATCGGATTTCCACTGAAAACTCAACGAAAATTAGGAGAAAAATCCACGACCCGACAGAGTCATCACTTGAATCACCCACGGCAGAAAGTGTCCGTAAGGGTTTCCTAGTCATCATTTAAACTGAGTGCAATTAAGAAGGTGCTTCTTAGGAATACATTTTCAGAGTAATCCTTTGCATGAAAGTGCAACTAGGACGGTGACAGCAGCAGAACACAGAAGATTGGAAGCGATGTGTTATCGAATAATCATGAAATTCAAATGAACCGGAGTCATAAATGTGTCCTACGAAGAGTTGGGAAGAAAAAGTATTTGATGAGAAATCAGCGAAATAGAGGAGACAAACTCTATGGGCACTTTTCGAGACATTAAAGCCTCATGAAAACATTGATGGAAGGAAGAAAGAACGGTAAAATTATCGATAAATACAAAAAGATGGTCTAATAAAAACCGTGCAATTTTCAACAGCATACAATTTAAAAATTTGATATTGTGGAAAACTGCAGGGTTTTTAAAAAATCATGTTTTAATTCCACTCAAGTTCGCGTGAATCTTTGGATTACAAAAGGAAAGATTACACAGGGAAAATGAAGAGAGGCACCAACATGAATACTTGCGCAGGAATTAAACGGTTAACTGGTAAGAGAGAGGACTGGAGACCTGCAGCAAAGCAATCTTAGGATTGATGACTGCCGATGACCAAGAGGAGGAGGGAATTGGGAGAGAAGACGTAAAAATAAAGCTTGATAGGGAAGGCACGTGATTGAGGAGATGATGTAAAGAGAGGCAAAATAAATGCCAATTGAAGTCATAGAAAGACGGAGAGTTCTGGGATGGAGGTAGTGGTAGGAAAATAAGCAAAGGGAAATGTCTACCACGGTGAGTTTGATGAAAAACTCAGGAAGATAAGGTCGAGAAAGGTGAGGTTGAGAGGAAAGTGAAGGGAGGGTGGTAGAGCGTAAAGGGATGAGAGAGTGGATTCGGGCGAAGGAGAAGGACAAATTGGTGGGAAGGAGAAGAGGGTGCTAAATGGCTGAAATGTCTTCCGGGGGAATCGGGAAAGAGAAGGTATGGGAGAGAGAGAAGGATTGGGTTCGAGATTTCGGGGAAGAGTGGAATTGGGAGGGAAGGGTCTCGATACGTGAAGTTTTCGGAACGATTGGGGATTTAGCCGGAGGGATGGAAGACCTCTTTCTCCTTGGGAGGAAGTTATGTAAATGACCATGAAATATAAACGCGGAATACATGACCCATATTCCACGATTCCGATATTCACCGATGCTTGGCAAACTAATTCTGATTGTCACCACCACACTAAAAGTATTTTCTAATTTCCACTCCCTATTCCCCCTTACAGGAGATGATGATGGGGACCTTGTGTAATGAAAAGAGTTTTATATGAAAAGTAGCGTTGCATGTAGCAGAGAGCTGGACTCGAAAAAAGTGGATGAGAAATGACAGAAAGATTTTGAGATGTGGGTGTGGACGAGAATGTAGGAAGTACGGTGGACGGAAAGGAATACAAACGAGGTAGTGCTTGGAAAGGTGAGTGAGGAGAAGAAACCTATGGGGTTAGATTAGGAGGAGACAAATTAGGTTGTTGGAACAGGTAATGACAGGCGAAGGGATGCTGAAGGACGTGATGGAGGGGAGAATGGTGGGCAAGTGGGGAAGGAAGAGAATTGGCTTTATAGACGAGATGAAGAGAGTTTAGGCGTATGTTGAGATGAAGAAAGAAAATTGGGTCATATGACGGGTAATTCACATAGATATAAATTCTTTAAACCTGCGTATAGCTAGAGCTAGTGTTGCCATCTTATCCATTGTTTGATTGGATTAAAATTCAAACTATAGCCCAATGAATTCGATCTTTTGATTACAAAGTGTGAGATGTCTAAAACTTTTCACTGGTCCGCATTATTCACATGCATGACATTTACGAAGATGAAATCGTAGGCTGATTGAACATGTAGATGCAAGACTCCTTGAATTACCAATCAGGCAATTCAACATCATATTATAGAACGTCTTGTTTAATCTTATTAAGCAGTTTTCCACCACATACTCTTCTACGAAGCTTAACGAACGCAAAAGAAAATACACTACACAGCTTCCTCAAGCATTCGAAAAATAACTTTTTTCGGCTTTTCTGTGTTATGTTAAAATGCAAATGTCTAAGACTACCGTCACGTGCTGAGTCAAATCGTGATTACACTCACGATTTGACTCGGCACGTCGCGAAAATTTAAAATTCCGTTCAAGACCCTTTGAAAGAACACTTCAAGATTAAATGTAGAAGTAGTAGCATTTCCGTTTTACTGCCATTACTTTAACCACCTCCACCTGTCTACCACCTACCTGTCTACTGTCTACCACCTGTAGTCTGAGATAACTGAACTTGGGACGAATTTTACCATCACCCATCATCACTAGCGATGTTCCCAACCCAACCATGTTCAGCTTTGGTGATTGACCGGGAGCCGGGCGGTGTTTCCAACGCGACAGGGAATACAATTTTGTTCACTGGCTGAAATCAGGTAAGCAGAAAATGCAGGGAAAAAATGGTACGTAAGAATTCCCAACATCGCATTCGGTGGATTCGAAAAATTCCCAAACGCGTCGCCCAAACATCCGGGCACTCTTGCGACGGAGGGGAAGGAGAAGGGGTGGAAAGGCTTATTGTGTGAGCGAGAGGGGGGGGGGGCGTGGCGATTGACTGGAGAGCTCAGTATCGCCGTTGGACCTGTTGAGTTCACTGCCTCTCCTCCCCCTCTCCGGCTCACTCCCTCCCCTTCCCAGTGTTCCCCTCTCCCCCGCCTTTCCATCTCAGAAAGGGGAGACGACGACTCCCCAGCGCCGAGGGCCTTTCAATACATGGCAAACACTCGTCTCTCTCTTCGAGAACACATAACCGGAGGCCCCAGCAATATTTTACCGATTCCAATACACACCCCACTACTCCCTGTGATGAGTCGTTTTTGGCAACACTAGGTGGATAAATCTGGATGTCCGCACTCGGAAAAACGACGAATGCAAGAGAAATTCACCATATCGTTTCCGCATAAAACATTTAAGCACGACTATCCATTGCGATTGCCATCCTTGATGGGCCAGGATGGTATACGACCGGGATTTCTCATAAGTCCTCGAAACATTGCCTTTGAAACTGGGAATCCTGTGCAGTGTAGTGTACTGCACATTGGCCCGGAAAGCCTTTTTCGGTTCCGAGTGTAGGAAACCCTTTCTCCTCCGGCTATTTCCTAAATGTCCTTTGCTGTCCATCGCATCATCATCAATAGTCATAAATCAGAAGCTGAAGCTCTCCACGTCTCTCTCCTAACAGTAAACCGTTTCATTTCTACGCAAATCTTCACGATATTGGAAAATATCACATGTCGGCTACGTTTAATCTAACGTTGTCAATAATATATGTGGTAAAACTACCATACCAACACGTGGAAACTCCATATGGTTTCACACGCTATATTGACCAAAATGTTCTATTGACTGGGAGGGTGATGGAGGGGAGAACGCACGGTAGGTGAGGCAGGGGAAAGAAAAGATTAGGAATTTTGGTCGACATAAGGGTAGGCAGAAGCTATAAGGAGCTTAAGGTAGACTCTGTGGCAATGAAATAGATAGTTTGGCCCAAAAAAGTTAATTGAATGATTGTGAAGTATAAACTTCAGGGAGGGTGTTGCCAAAAACCCAGACCAAGATTCATAATAGTACAACGTGAACGAATAACGTTCCTCAAAACTGAGCTCACTGACCGATTCTAAACGGTCAACTGAATTCTCGCAGGTGCTGACTCATTTTGCCTCAGTGATTTCATAAAGTATGATCCCCTCCGAATCTAATGAATCATTTAATCTGCCCCTCTCTCTCTTTTCATCCCTTTCCTTGTCGTTATTTCTCATTGCGGGAGTTGGGTAAAAGGTTCTCGGAAATGTTTGAGGGTGTTAACGCGGGAGTAGGCTACGGCGGATGGGGATGGGAGCGGGATGAGAGGGTTAAGGCAGGAGTGAGAGGGGGAGGAGGGCAAACAATGTCGATGGGGGAAGGAGATAAGAGGATGAGAAGAAGGGACGGCGGGTGGAGACTCATGGTGGAGGGAGAGGGCGGGGAAGGCTGGAAGTGGCTATTAATTGGTTCGATAGGAGAGGCGCGTCGCTGCGGGGAAAGCTGCTATCTGCTCGCTCAAAAGGACGGTGTGTGGGGAGGGAGGGAGAGGAATAGGAAAATCCGGCGAAAAATTTCCAACGACATTGCATTGATTTTCACTTCATTGGATTCACCGGTGTTGTCAGACCAATAATGGGGAATTTTAGGATTTATACCGCGATAAGCTGTCATTAAAGTACAATATCAGCCTTTATTTTCCCAAGCAATCAACACCTAGGAAAGAAATTTGAAAGATGTGAACTCGTAGGCTTCCGCGGAGTCGTTCAGATGGCAGTGAAGGCTTTTCGGGCTTAATTCTTTTCTCCCACTTTCGGGCTTTCTTTTCTTCAGACCTGAAGAAGATAGCTGCAATGCTATCGAAACTGTGGTAAACGACAATGGAAGCACGCGGAAGAAAGCCCGAAAAGCCTTCACTGCCAATTTTAAAGATGGTCACAATCGTCCCATAATATTTAACATGATGCGGCAGAATCCCTCTCTTCCACATTTTTTAACTCCAAACAAAATGCTTACTTTGTAATGCTCAATGCTTCCGAGGGCATAAAATATTTAGAACTCACTATTTCCATTTACAGTTTTGCTTCTAGTCAATTCACCGAGTCTCCCACTACGTTTAAAATCCAGATTGACGTTAAAACTACCACATCAGGCATACACACAAAAAATCAGGCATACCAATACCTAATTATTCTGTGTTTGCTTTTGTGGGTTATGGGAGTAATGCTGACCTAAGGTTTCATCAGTAAAAATGCTGTCTAACCATTGTCTACAGTAATTTATAAACTTAACATGTATTTTTAAAACCCGTTTTATCAGGTGATCATTTTATCAGAATATTTTCCAGCAAGAGAAAACAGAAAACCACAAACCAATAGGAAACGATATCTTGCTATCATGTATTGTATGGGCATATTTTGCTAAAGGAATTTTGAGTGTCGTTATTGTCTAGTTATAAGACTTGACAGATTCCTATTATACTATTTTACAGCAGATTTAAGTTACTAGCAATACGGTGACAAATTAATGTCACAAAAATAAGAAAGTTGGTGGAATTAACGATACGGCAGTAAGGAAATTTGACCTCAAAGGAATAATTCAGTGAGAATCGCATATTCCCTCATCAAGTTAGGAGGCATCCATATGGAAATTAAAGTTTGAATATTGAAGATGATCCTTGGCAGAGGGAAATGAGCAAAGTTATGAGGTGAGCGTTCAATAAATAAACTGAAGACTGTGTTTATTTCTAGTTCTGTGAGTGTGCATGAATTATAAAGATGAATTTAGAACTGCATGATTAGAAACGTTTCATGGATTTCATAGCAATTTCTTAACACTAAAATACATCCGTAAACTCTAGGCATCCGACGGTGGATGTTCGCCCACGAGAAAATATCATGCTTGGAGTAAAAATATTTAAAAATAAGTCGTCATTAGGACTACAAGTGAACTTAAGTGAAGACCAAGCCTATAATATTGAAAACTGCATGAAAATAATGCGAGAGGAGCGCATCGTCAGCGTTTATTTAATAAAAATCAGACCCTTTTCCTCCAGGACGAATGCAATGAGTGAGCAATTAAACATGCATATTTTGGAAGATGAGTGAATATATTTAATAAACAGGACAATTATAACAAACACTTCCACTCATTAAGAAGGTAAAAGGACCACTTTCCGGTGACGTATCACGAGAAAAAAAATATACACGGTAATTTTCCACAATTTTCATTTTTCTGACATGACCGGCTTCGATGATTTCACATCATTATCACAGGTAGGTACATGGATGGCTTAGGTAGATATTAATCCCAGTGCTGGATCAGAAAAATAATTAGTGTGTAAAGCTACCAAGTATTTACTATCCTCGGGGTTAATAATGAGTTTGTTCCACATTTTACGTCGTCCAGGATTGTTTATATCTTCCGGTTGCCGAAACCTCATCTATGATGAAGTTCTAAATTCCCAAGAGAAACACTGAGGGTACAAGTGGAATACAAATTTGTAATTAAGGTTTGACATCACTAATATCCTCTATGAAGCGCTAGTTTTACAGAGTGATTGAAAGTACTTAATTTTCGGCCATGTTTTATGCAAAAATGTCTATTTTTAGCAAACAAATATTCCAAGAAACATGTTCATTAATTAATATTGAATACAAGTTAGAATTTTGAGCTTGAATAACGTCAATTCCTTTACAATGAAATAATTTATAGTTCCCAGGAGTGTTACAAAGTATTTTACTACCAACATCAGAAATTGGGATAAAGCAACATGCCCTACTTCGAACACCTGCGTGGTAGGGAAAGCCTCACTGATGGAATGATTGGCTACCGTGGAAATTTCCGTAACTTTCTCTTTTCCACAAGATGGAGCCAGGGATTGACCGAAAATTGGAATTTCAAACAAAGCAATCGATGGACGCCATGCATTTTTTAGACAGGGCACAAACCAATTCCACCGAATTTAATAAAAAATACATCTTTTGATTCCATCACGATACTTCGAAAATAAATGAGACACACGGCATGCAATATACCGAACCACTGAGGGATCAATCAACTAATTCTCTGCACAAGAATAACATTCACCTACAACGGACCTTTACCCATAAATCGATTGGTCAATACACTATAAACTGCGATGACAGAAAAAGGATGACCACAGGTCCTGTTTAAATTGCACAAAAAATAGCTATGCTGGCCACTAGTGGTCCATAGCAGGGAAATAACACAAAACGAAAAAGTTAACGGGCAGGAATCTAGAATTTTTCAATTTCCTACTGATTTGAAAATATACGATTTCATTTTAAGAGCAATCTCTCTCAATCCATTTGATCAAGGTAATTACCGCATTTCTCAAGCATCAAACATTCAATTTTATTTCGACATACCTCTTACTCATTAATTAGAAAAAAGCTGAAAAAAAATTTTTTTTTCGGTGGCGTTCGGTTGTAAAACCAAGCATTCTTTTTCCTTTTCCATTTAAAATTGTGAAATAGCTTCCGTATGGTCACACATATAATTCACTAATATCCTCTGTTGTTAGCTGTCGTAAAAATATTCCAGGAAAAAAAGAAGTTGGGAGGAAGAAAATTAAAATATAATCTAATACTTATGATTCTATAAATTAAATGAATACGTTTATAAAACAGTTAATGAATATATGAAAGTATGTTACTTCACAAACACATTCGTGGGCACATTTCACAAACTAAAAAAATATGACACAAGAAATTCTATGCCATATAACCTCCAAGGCAATCATTCTCACACACTCACACGCTAACGACCAAGTTTACTCCGATAACCCCTTCATTATATTTTTAAACTTTTAGTGCTATTCTTAGGCTCAGTATTTATAGGAAATAGAAATATATTCACTCAAAACTTTTCATTGACTCGGCTCATTTGAAAGTTGAATTGCTGAGATTTATGGACCACGATTCAGAAAATATTATCTCAAAAGAAAGAAATTACATTATAAACACGTGCGTGGAACTTCCTCACCTGAATTAACAATGGGTACATAAATTATTTTACTGGGTTCAGATTGACACATTAATATTGATTTTGTTTCTTCACAAGTAGGAAAGGTATCAATCAGACAAACTTTTGAGCACTAGGCGACCTTTTCAATTACCGAAACGTCCGATTAGACATGTCAGTGAACAGGCACCACAAAACGCCATGAAGCCCTTCCAATGCCCGGGGGACACAATGCACCGAATGCACTTCTGTCGTTTTGTTTAAAATACAGTAAATATCAACACTAAAATCGTTCTAAAACCACTTCTCATTTAGTTGAAACGCATAAGGAACGGGAAACGGAAAATAGGTGCAGACTTATGTCAGGGTTAAGCAATTGGGAAACGTACACAAACAGGATAAAATTCTAAAATAAAATATTACTTTATTTCACCAGGATTCGAAACCCGTATCCCCAAATAGCCAGTGGCATGGCAACTAAACCACCAAACCACCTGAGCTGAAGGGGAATTTCAGCTAATTTAATGCTAAAGAAGTGATTTGGAAATAGTAAAAAGGAAACAATTCAAACGACTGTGGAATCTACTGCGACAGGAACTTCATCGCATTCGAAATGACGAGAGACATGGATGTGAAGCATTTAAAGTGACAAAAATCATTCTCCCGAATGTTTTTTTGAACTCGATCAAATGACCTTGACCTAATAGCTAAAAAGTCACGTGAAAAAATTACGAATAGTTAAAACGAATTATCACGTGTATCAACTCTCAAGTGCGAATGATTATTGCACCGCCAATTTCTCCCTTCCGAGATATAGAGCCCATGGGATCGAAATTGTTGACACCACCGTTATTCCACAGCTACGGCAGAGACATTCTGCAATCATCCCCCGCGATAACACAAGCAGTCATTGCGGACCTATGAGGACGATGGGTATCGAGTGACTGTATCCGATGTAACCACATTTGCACCGCAGTCAATGACAAGTTCCCAGTGCCAGAGTCGGGGACGTGCAAAATGTGTCAACAATAGACATCATATCACTAGACATCTAGCGATCGAAAAGCTTCGAAAATGACTCTCTGGGGTCTCATTCAGGAAGGTCTAAATTATCCAATCTCGACAACGTCGAGGTTTTGACATCACATGCTCGATCAAACTACATAAAGCTTTCCATTTAAGATGCTGAAGTTATCGCAGATCGGAACACATCAGTGAACTTTAGCGCACAAAAATGGCGAATGGCGAGCATTCTGTAGCTTCACAGTAGCCACAGCCGAACTTTTCGGGCAGAGTTACCGAATTCGTTCAAAATGCATATTTAAAAACATAAGGTTTTAACCAAAGAACAATAAAAACTTTTATATAATTTATTTTGGACGTATTTATTGAAAATAAACACGAAAACAACAATCTTGGGTGCGATTATCGAAGTTGTTATATTTTCTAGCGCACAACAACTCTGCTCCCGATCTGTTTTGAAGTGTGATGCCTATTGCGCAGGGTCTGAAAGGAACGGCAAGGAAATACGCGGTTGAGTTGAGAAGTACGCAGCGCACAAGATTGAATGAAAAGATCCCAAGCAAGGCTGTGGCAACATGATTCTCCTCATTGTCGAGGCTCGAAAGATCCGAATCCTCACCGATTAAGGCCCACTGTTGTTCATGCACTCAACCAAGCATCACCAATCGATCACAATACATACAACACATGCAATCACATAACATCCAGTCGGGAATCGTGCAAAGAGGGAGTAGGGTCACGTTCAACAAACAACAACAGCGCGACACTTCTCTTAACGCCACCTGGGGATCTGCTGCGCGATCTCGTCGAGGCTGTCGGCGGGGGTGAGCGGTGACCTCTCGAAGAGTCGGCTGGGCGCCAGGGTAAGGGCGTTCGTGTAGCGCCCCCTCCGCGCCCCTCCCTTCTTCTTCTCGTTCCTCTTCTTCTCCTCCTCGCGACGAAGGTTGTGCAACCGGAAGAAGAACACGGACATCTTTCTAGCGCGTCCGAGGAGCAGATGACCAGGATGAAGTGCAGGCGGATGAGGTGTGGAGTCGGTCGACGTCCGAGTTGTCGATGGAGGTGGCGGTCGGTGATGGTTGGAAATATCCGGACAAGTGAACACAATTAGCCAGGCAAGCCCCGTGCATCCACATGCAAGCCCGGACGGACGCGTCCGGACACACTGGTCGCTCGGCATGAGCCCAGAAATAGGAGTGGGGACTTAAACTACATACTGATTCTCCATCTTGAATGCGTCCACAAAGATGGAGGCCAAGATCGCGAATGCACTGAAGTGGGACGCACTTGAACTGGGCTGAGAGAGGGAGTGCCAGAGACATGTTGGCGTGATCACGACCAGCTTGAAATTGGGGCAGCCACGTTGATTTTTTTTTTGGCAACGAGGGGTCTCATCCATTATTTCGGGACATCAATATTGATCGTGACGTGAGAGCGAACGAAATAGGCCTAAAGTCATTTGATTCTCATCCCACACTGCACAAAATATTTACTAAATATCTACAGTGTGTCCTCAATGTCTTAGATATCAAGTCTATTAACAACATCTGTCATAAATATCTTGTTCGTTCAAAAGGATTGAAGTGGATTGAATTTAATTTAACGTATTATTATGCTTCATAGTATAAAATTAAATTTTTATTGTGCTAATAAATTTTGCCAAGCGGGAAGTTTACTGGAATCGTCATGCAATAAAAAATGTGAAACATGAGCGTTTTAAAAATCGTACAATTACTACATTTTAATTTGTTCCTACATTATTATTTCGCAGAGTATGGTGATTAGGCTTAATGATTACTAGAATGTCCAGCAGCTAGCAACACCGAGTAAAATGCTGTGAGTTAAAAGTCACGTGGAAATTAATAGTTGTACATTTAACGAAATATTTCGTAAAAATATCCAATGTAAAGATGAAGCAATTTTTTAGAAAATATCTTGCCCTTAATTTTATGCTATAAGGAAAGTGAAAATTCAAATTTCTAGCTAATGTACAACATATGTCTATAAGTTATAACTAGATGTTTTCCAGAAATAAGTAGATACCATCTTAGAGATACTGTTGATATTTTTTAAATAATTTGTGCGATTAGGGATGAATTGTACCACGCGTAATCGATTTCCAGGTTGCCTTCATCCCATCTTTTTATTTACATCCATTTGAGTTTTCAATTTCACAAGTAATTCGACCAATGTCTGGTGTCACACCGTGAAACAACTGCTAGGAATTAATACAAAAATAAAAAATACAATTTCATGGGACTTTAACTAAATTTATTTCAATGAGTTGTACGTTTCAGCCACTTGAGCAATCATCAGAAGTTAATGGCTGAATTGGCTGAAACGCGAGGAAAGTTAAAACCAATTAGGTGCTACTGGGTTTTATTCTCGCATTGTGAAATTCTCCCACCACGTTTCATCGGACACCATTTACTTCATTCGGAACTGCAAAATAATTGGTTATGCCCTCTAGTTCATCAATATTCAAAGCGTTTCAACTCTCAGGCGTTATCACCTATACACTCGAGGTTGAATCCAAGGCCTCATTTTAAATAGATAAGGGGCAGTATAAAATATGATTTAATTTCTCCATTGCCCAAGGTTTCACCTATCAAAATCAGCAAGGTTAAATCACTCCTTTCCTGTCCTTTTAAAAGGTGTAGTTGGCCTCAAATCGATTAAATGTGGTACATGGTTCCCGAAAAATGGATGATTCCCAATGAATATTTAACATACTAAAGCAATTTTATCGATTTCATATAATTCAAACATGAGTTTAGGATAAAATATGCTATTTAGTTTAAGAAACACTCATTCATGGTTGACGCAATGAAAAAATATGCGTTGCTAAATTTTAAAAAATTATTAACTCCGATAAACCAAATACTTAAAATTAACAAGTTAACAGAAATAATTTGTCATAACATTGCACATGCAAACCACAATGCGTCACAGTAGGTACAAATAAATCATGCGCTAATTTTCACAAACCAAGAGAATGGTTTAAAATTCACAGAATGAATTATATATCAGCCAATGTAAAAGTATACAAAGGGGGAAAATTAGCACCTAGCATGGTAAAGTTATATATACAGTGCGGACTAAAAGCGGAACGCTTCATGCATCACAAACTACATGATACTGCATGCAATGGGATTGGAATAACAAGATTCCAAGAAATAGATAGAGAGAGGAATAGAGATAGAAAGTTAAACTCTGAATTTGTTTATAACACCAGCATCGTGTAATTCATCTCAAAGGGGACATAACTAAAGAAGCGCAAATACAGCTCATTTAAGCTTTAGCCCTGGAATGCATCTCAAAACTTTGCAGGACTTTTTTCATAGATATTTCCAAATAAGCATATTGCTTACACTACGGGAAATGATATAAGGTGGAGTGAGTATTTCGAAGCGAATACTTACATATATAAGTGACATTTTAGGGCAACGTGAAGTATGTATATTCATAGTATTTTCGAACATTAAATGATTTTTTATAATAAAGGCCATTTGAAGAATGATAATACAAAAATGGCTAAAATATCATTCAAAATTTAACGTATTACTTAAGGTGAAGAAGAAAGCCCTGTGATGGCACTCAGCCCCTTAAATTATTCATGGTAGAAAAACGGAGAAAAATCAGAATTTCATGTGGAAAACATAAATACGAAAAAAAAGAAAATAATTAACTGATCAATTAAGAGTAAACTCTGCAAGTGATGCATATCAGGCCGAATGATAAAAAAATATGTATTTACAGCACGAATAATTACTATCCATCGATAAAATCACTCATATAGATTTATCAATTTGAGAACAAATAGGCATTCTGTTATCTAACATACTCAAATGAAAATGTGTGTAAGTTTCGCAAGGTATTATATTCATATTAAACCAAACTGCTATCAGAAAACGATAAAGCTTTAGGAGTCTTCCATCTCTAAGTAAAAAAGTGAATGAAGGTATTTGGCTGAACAAACAAATCTGGAATGCTAAATCAGAGCAAGCAAGGAATTTCCAAAGCTATCATGTATCAATTTCAACAGACACGGTCGAAGACATGACTGAAAATAAAATCGGACGAAAAGTTGGGATGGAAAATTTCTAGTAAATAATTCTCCCGTTACCCACCAGGTTAATTTTTGCACGAATGCCGAAGTTTCGACTGGAGACTTTCCCATCCTCAGGACTGTATATCATCTACAGCGGTGAGAATGATAGGAAATTCTGGCGCAGCTAGTTTTTCGGGATGTCCTCCGCGTCGATCCATATTCGGGACGACAGTTTCACCGGTGTTTCAGCAGGCGCCTTCAGGTTTGAACCCTGAAGCGTTCAGGTTTGAAGACCTCAAACCTGAAGACGCATGCTGAAACACCGGCGAAACTGTCGTCACAAACATGGATCGACGCGCAGAACATCCCGAAAAACTAGCTGCGCCTACTCCACCACTCCGCGGAAGCCTTCATCAGTGTGATAAAATTCTCCTATCAAAACGTCGGCCATCATGTAGGTAGACAGTAACGCGGTGGGAAGCCTGAGATGGATTCACCAGATTCAATCACCGAGAAAGCATGATTTTTTTAATCGATAGAAAAGTTCATAGAAAACAGATTCAGGTGCGATAAGGTAGAACCGTTTCATAATGACCGAAGCAACACACTTGCAGTTTTCCACTAATAAAAGCTTTAATACGACTAGTTTCGATGTTACTACATCATCTTTAAGAGAAGCTTTCAAGATACAGGTTGAAATACATGAGGGAGAGGGAGGAGAGAGGGACCAATCAGGGCAAGATGGGTAGGGGTGGGGTGTGAGAAACAGAAACAGTTGAGGCTCGGGTATATCCGAGGAGTTACTCGGGTTACTACACCATCTTCACTTGAATATGATGTCATTTCAACATCATTAGAGTAATCTACCGGTTAGAGGTAGGTTATGATGAAAGTCAGTGAATATCCAACATACTCTTACACGTGCCGTGCCCTATCTACCTCTAGTGTTTCTTTCATCACAGCATAAGTCCTACCTTTCTTCATCCCGTCCATGAAATCTATTCTCTTTCTTCCCCTTCCCCGCCTACCCAAAATCCTTCCCTCTATCAGTAACATAAAAAATAATCGTATTAAATATTTTATTATTGGAAAACTACAAGTGTTTTGCTTGCATCATGATGGAAAATATGTTTGAGGTGCACATAAAAAGGTCGCATGTTCCTTCTTCAGATGAGTTATAATTATTATTCATATCAGCAGGAAAAAATTTCAATTTCAAAATGTTTACCATGGTGACCGTAATATTTGACGTTTACTTTTGTGTGTATTATAAATATATGACGCCTTAAGGAATGAAAATTTTGATCGAAACAATACTGCTAGTAACTGAGGGTTCTAGCCGACGATCGAGTACACACCGCATTTCAAAGCAACGTTAAATAAGTGATGCAATCGCCGGCTCATCCATAAGTGATTTCTCAATTCTCGACACCGGATGGGCGAATTTGTGATCGACGCTGAAGATACCAGCGATGGATCGTGATTACGTGATAAGGCTTCCGAGTGAGGATAAGGGCACTCAGGATATCCGAGCTCGTTCATCTGACCATCTCTGGCGCTCACTCAATTGATCGACGGCAAAAAGAAACCCCTCCCTGCCCACTTCACACTCATCCTCCTTTCTTCTCACCCCTCAACCACGGAAATCGCCGATTCCGGCACATTTGAACGGCTCCAAATCACGTCAGGTGTGGAAGACAATATCGTGCGAATCCCTCGCCATTCAGCTCCCCACACTTCAAACAGCTCGGCTCTTTTGGATGCCCTTAACAACCGCACACTAAACTCCAGTTTCCCATTTTCTCTCTTTTATTCCACCTTCAAAATGAATAGCCACTCCCTTGTTTTTCTCACGTATATACTATCTTTATCTTTTAAAACTACCCTCCATTCACCAAAACGCACATATCCTCTCAAAGGATATATCCCTCCATTTTCATAGCATCGCTTATTGCACTTCTCCTGCAATATCCACGCTGCGTGCCACAAGTTCCTCCTCTAAACGACTTCGGAACATCCTTTGTTTCCTCTTGTCTCAAAACGTGAAGATGCCTCATGAATACGGCAAAATGGTAGAGCGGGTTCTGTGGACGATCGTAATACAAAATGTACACCCATATTTGAAGCAACACGAACTGAGGATAACACTGAGGACGCACGATGCGTCTAAATTAGATATAAAGTAAGTAGATAATTTTCGAAAATTTTCCCAGTTCTTTTATTGAGTTTGAAGTCCATGGCGGAGTTTCTGCAAATCGGAGAGTCCCATTTGCACATCTATGAGCCACCGTCTTCAAAAACCCGAGAAGAGTTTTGTGATAGTCCCAGTTTAAGTGGGATGTACTTTAAAAAGATCGTTTGGAAATACACGAGTACCCTCTAGAAATAATATTCCTTTTTTATCTACACAGTAGGGATTACGTGATTGTGAGAGATCATGGGTGAAAAAGTTGAGAATGAAATGTAAAGGAAAGCTTTCTATGAGTACGATATCAAAACAAATCGAGTTTAAGCCAAAAAATGCGTGCGGAGACTTACCCATTTAATAAGGTACATCGGAAGATACTCGAAGACTAGAAAGCCGATGGGATTCGGCGATGTGAAAGAGAGATGAGTTTGAAAGCGAAGTCAAGTAAGGGATGGAACCTCTACTCCGTTAAGGTTGCGAAGTGGAGGTAGCGAAGTCAAGATACAGCGTTCCCGAGTATTCCCTTAAAGAGCGACGAGCATTAAGCGAAAGAAGATGCGGCTCAAAATGTATAAAAAAGATAAAAACTTGTGAATAAAACGCGAGGAGGAGACGGGGCCAAAAATAGAAGCTCAGGAGAAGGAGAGAGGTGAGGAGAGTGGTAGGAGGGCGCGGTAATGAAACGAAGAGGGAGAGAGAGGGGAGTGAGTGGTGGCTCGAGTAACGAAGATGTTTTTGAAGTGATTGTTCGGTTCCGGAGAGGTTGTCACGGTGACGGTTGGCATTAAGAAGCTTCAAAAAATGACGGCCAGGGAGGAGGATGAGGTGGAGACGATGATGAAGAAGAAGGAGGTGGCATTTAAGGGATTCTGGGAAGAGAGTTCACACGCAAGAGATGAGCGAATTTCAAGAGCGTTGAAGCCCCCTTGGGAAATAAAGCAGTGAAGTTAGGGGCAGGCTTGCCATGATTCAAAAGAGTGAGTCTAAAGCATAGAGTTAAACATAACATTGCCGATCCTATATTATAAAACTCTCCCCATTAAATCAATGTATTGTACGGTGATATTAACACAGTAATCATGTTCGAAACATGTCCTCAGCAAGAATCAACCAAGGCTTAGGAAAAAAATGTCTAAATTGAAATGAAAAAATTAAGTGAATCTGCTAATTTCGCCTCAGTTATCCCCGACAGACTATTGTGTCCAATGAATGTATGCATTGATGCCCCTGATTTTTTCCGACCAATTTTTATTTTTCAAGATGTCCATGTTTTATGTGTCAATATCCACTTTTTTTCTGAAAATAACATAAGAACTGTCGTTCAATTACAATATTTTATTATTTCTATTTCAATAACGAATGTTATTTTACACTAATCTCACCCTACAAAGACGCCCAAGCCGAGTTTAATTTTTTACTGACAGGGAATTTTCTCAACGCATTCCTTTCTAATCCTTGCCTGCTTTCCAACCTAATGCTGAGGAGATGGGAAAAATGTATATCTTTCAAAATTTAAAGATAAAAGAGTTTTGTAAGATTAATAGCAATAATGTAGTAGCAAGTGAAAATCTCTAGTATTAGTTATAAGTTATGGTAAAAAATGGTCCCCCGCGAATAATAACTGCATTGTATATCCCGCATAAGTACAATAATGGTTAGTAGCCGCATTGCATTCGAAGTCCCTCTTATCTACGTCACTTAATTTAACATCAACATATAATTAGTAAAATAGCAGATAACAGATAACAGTGTGTTTGGCGGTAAGTTCATACCAGATGCGGAGCCACCCCATTACCATACACTATAGAGGTTGCTAGCAGGGATGTAGCTGCATTCTTCATTATTTCACCTTATCGCTAATAGAGTAACTTGAAAAATGTTCAAAAGTGAAACCTCGGCGCTGAAAAATCTCATGCGGTAAAATAAAACCTTAAAGATTTCAAGTATTTCAACTATTTCAAAAGATACTCGATTGTTTAATTTTTTATCGCCAAATTTTACCTGACCCTAATTCTTCGCGGATGGGGGAAGATGAAATGAGGAGAGGAAGGGAGGTTATATATGAGAATATCAGGGGAGGAGGGGACGCTACGGATTACGAAGGATGCCGGGAAGGATTTCCTCGAGGGAGAAATGGAGAGGGGAGAGATAGAGATCTTCGGTGAATTGGTTCACGGAGTGACAAGGAGAAGGTTTCCCGGGAAGAGAGGGGGGGAGTGGTAGTCGGAGGGAGGGAGGATGGGAAAGTGTCGCGGGGATGCCTCTCAACGGAGAGCATCAGCTGCGGTCTGACGCTATTGGCTCACGGTTGCGCTGAGGGATTAAGAAGGGATGTCCCACGAGGCAGAGGATTCCGCGGGGAGCCCTTAGTCTCCTTCAACAGGCACGGAAAACCCCCTCGCTTAATAGAGGTACACTTAGAGATGCTTCCCGTGGCACGAATCCCGTTTTTAAAATGCCCCAAAATCAATATGCCCGCTTTCCGTGCGTCACTGATTAAGTAGAGGGATTGATCGTTGAAACGTTGAGCAAATTTATTCTCCGTGTTAGTCTCTGTTCCACGAATTTATTTGTTAAGCTTAATTTTACCATCTACGGTATCTTACAACATTTAAGACAGTAAATTGACCAAAGCGATGGATATAGCCTTTTACTATTTACATCAAACGACATCAACAATGTTGGGCGTATTTTATCGTCCTGCTTCCATTGAATTACGGCAATTTCCCTCATTTGGGCGATATAAGTTGTCGTAATCCCCTAGTGGATAAGCTTGAGTAAAAGTAGCTACACTTGGTGAATCAAATTCCAAGATATTTCCTTCAAAGGATAAACTCGTCGCTCCCTTCTCTGAAGGAGAAAATAACTAATTGCACTCCATGATTCCATGATTAGATTGATTCTTAGCAAGTTTGCACACTCCTCAAATGCGTTTCTCCCTCAAATGGGACCATTTCCGTAGCTAATTTTCGAGTTCGGTACGTATGGTGTAAAACTTTCAGAGAAAATATTTAAAAACTTTTAAAACGAAATAATCATCGAAAAACATCCATCGTAATTAATTTCTCAGACAAGCTTTAACCCCACGGTGTCTTTGCCTCCTTTAACATCGATCCCGCGCCTAGAATGTCGGACCATCCATTGGGTTGATAATGTGAAGCTAACATGAAGTGTTCAAAGCATTTTGAAGCCAAAATATTACCACCAAATCTCCTCAAATGGGTAATTTAATCACTTGAGTGAGCATTTGATTTGTTAATAAACTGAAGGCAAAGTTACGTGTACTAACCAATTTTCTAACGTGAGGTAAACTAACGCGGCTTCCTACCACCATTTATAGCAGGCATGCATTTTAATGGAGGGCGAAAAACAGGAAAAAGCCAATGAGTTTCCTTCTGCACAGAATATGAACAATGGAATTCGCGACAATTTTTAAGTGAATCCATTGCATTCTCCCGCGCGATGTGTACCTATACAGAATATGGTCGCCAAAGTTTTGGAACCATTTGCAATTGAAAACACATATACCACCTTCCATACAGCAAACGTATAAAAAATATGAAGCCTTATGAATCTATAAAATGTGTGTCAACAATTCTGGTGCTTTAACACCATGAATTGATCGAGCCTCATGCATCGGCGATTCGCTGAAACAAACAAACTTTTCTCAGGTTCTAACCAAATTATCTCTTGCACATCCCACACTTGAATTCAAACAAAGGAGACCATATTTTGCATGATTGCATTCGTTGCATTCACGTCAAACCAGGCTAATCCATTTAGTAAAAGATTGCCTTTCTGCAACTTTTCTCTTCACTGAGCTCCCCAATGGTTCGCTCCCGGAAATTTTATTTGTGAACAAGGATTGGTAAGCAAATTACCGAAATCAGTAAAGGCAAAATACATAATATCAGTTATAATGACACTTCTTGGCCTCAAAAAGTGGTTACAAATACATAAATTGTGACCAAGAAGAACGATTTCACTTAAATTTCCAATCAATGGAAAGTTTAGCTAATTCGTTCTACATTTTAATTATCTAGCCATGATATTAGTTTGAATATTGAATTTTAAACAGCCAAAATGAAAATGTGGGATTCCTTACCTCATTTCGACTAAAGCTCTCGCGAAAGAACCTTAAATGAACTTAACTTCTCCCACGACGCGTCGTTGGGGTAGTTGCCTTTATCCTCTATTACATTGCGCATACGTTATTGTGTGAGAGAGTGAGTATGCAAAATATCATTGGAGAAAAGTGGAGATTGAAACGATATCGATCTCTTTAGTACATTTTAGCTGTTAGATACAATTTTAAGCATTTGTCACAGGTCTTCTGGAACAGCATCTGGTTTCTGCTACGCATTCATTTGTTTGCTTCGAGCATTTGCTGCTATATCAGGCAGCAAAAACTCAGAGCCTGATTCTGCTGCCTGCAAAGCTCAAAGAAAACAAATTGAATACGCAACAGAATGCATTCTTCCGCAAGATTCAGATAGCTGCGGAAATCTACGTTCCAAATGTTTTCGAGGGTTTAATTCAGCAAAACGGAAAATAATGAGCATTGAGATTAAATGTCCAAATTTTCCTGTATTGACTTTTTACATAACATCTTCGGCTCGAGTGACTTTTATTTAGCTGAATTTCACTAAAATTTAATGACTTTCACTTGACGTACTTGCACTACCCTTTCAAATCAAGTTTCTGCAGATTCAGCACATAATTCTTTCAGTTCATACGCGATACTAAGAACAACATAATAGTCAAGTTAAGGGTGATATTCTGTAGGATACAAATACTAATACGAACTTTCGCGAAGAAAATTGAAACAAAGAAATTAGACCAGCTCTCTTAGGTTAGGGACAACTATGAAGTGTATTCATACCCTCAAGCGCAACTCTACAACCAAATGACATAATGTAAACTCCTACGTTACTTCGAGTCTCCTCTGCACTCATCACCTCTAGTGCTCCCATTCTCTTTCCCGTTTTATTCACAACCACACTTCCGTTCCTTTGTATCCACATTTTTCTCCCGTGAGCCTCCTCACCATAACGTCCATTATCCGCCTATCCTCATCCGAAACCGATCCAAGCCCCCCTCCTCCCCCCCCCCCCAGGGAGCCCCCTAACCACTCCCAGCATCGAATGACTCGAATGAAATTGATGGAAAGCGTGTCATTTCCGGTGACGTGGATACGCGAACCGAGCTCACCAGGAGCGCCCCCATCGAGATAGGAGGGGGCACATGTGGAGGAAATTGACCCACAAGTCATTTCTCTCCTCTCTGCCGTTGTCGGGATCTGAGAGAGAGAGAACGCCAACTTCCCTTCCTTCAAGGAGGTGAGCTCGTGGCTGCATAAGAGTCTTCATCAGGATATCTCAATCTTTTTTAACTATCGCCCCCTAAGGGGGTTCTAGATTATCTTTTTCTGAATACACCCATGAAAGGTTGAAAATTTACTCTCAACATTCTTTGGGATCCTTGTGCTTAGTCCTCCTTAGGTAGAAGTTCAATGTTCGGGTTGATGCCAGTAAATTTAATTTTCCCGTCACCTATTGATAGCACCTTGGCGCCCAGTTTTCAGTGAAATCTAACTGGATTATATCATGATTTTTCGCCCCCAAAAATCTAACTTTCACCCCTAAGGGGGCAATTTCACCCCTGTTGAGAATCATAATTAGAAATAAGAGTATGTATAAAAAAAAATTCTACTTTTTAGCTGACCCATTTAAAAAAAAAGTGCAAACACTAATGGATCGCATAATGGCGCCTTCAACTAACAGCGTTTCTTCAACTCCATGGGACACCAGGCAATAAATTCACAACAAGAAAGTCTTCTTTTTTAGCGAGTAAACACTCTCTCATTGGGTGGTGGACCGTGGCACTGAAGCATCGACGGACATAGTCGACACTCTTTAGCCGCCGAAAAGTAGACTTAATACTTTGAGGACCCTGTTCAATAACCTCTGGTATACGCTAACCGCAAGATGATATTACGTTTGAGTTAACTTGATGCTGAGTGCATGGGTTTTGTATTCTGATAGTCGGTTAGTTGTCGATTGATAGTCGGTTTTCATGTCGAGAACATATTTAACCATATATAATAAAACCGGGCCAAATACATATACAGATTAGTCGAATGACGTATTGTACTGCGGACTTCAACCAGATGCGACGAGCCAAATCAGCACCGTTTACACACCAACAACACATGCTGCGAACGATTATTGTTATATTTCCATAAAAACTCAAAAACTAAGAATCATTTGAGTCTATTTCTCTCCGATATTTAATTCGTGAAAGGAAGTAATATTTTGGACCAGCATTTTTTATGACATCTCGGAGCGATTAAATACTCAAGAAACTAACATACGTTATTCTGCTTATTGCCGCCAGCCTTATCTGCCCCTCTTCCCTTAGGCCTAAGTGATTCAAATTTGGTCCGTGGAACGAATGGTACATAAAGCCTCATTCCAATGGCACTGACAATGCCTCGGCAAAGACGTCAAGTTAGTACGAATATTTGGCCAATAACTTAAGTCACTCACGCAGAACTCTTTTTCGATGATGAATCGGAAAGTTTTGGGTATAGTGACTCACTAAAATGAGACGACCTCCTAAATTTCTGAGATAGTCGAAATTGAAAAATTAGGTAGAACTGAAATGGGTGACCGTGAAAAAAAGCTTTCATACCCAGCTGCATTAGACGGGAGTTCTAATTACTCCGCTCCGTCCGCTTGAGGTGAGGCTTTTCTGGAGTGCAACGCGAAGTTGAAGATTTTTTACCCCGTGGTCATATCCGAAGGATCCCGGCCTTAAGATTGAACCTCGATGCCAAAAAAATATAAGGTCAGAGAAAAGAGACTCTCGATTGGTCGGGATGTGCCTTGGCAGCTGATTTGGTGCTGGTTCCACGCTGCCACAAAAAATTGAATCACCTGCCTGCACATATGAGATATTAATGGATCCCTAAAAGAAGATCTGGGATCAATATATCAGACGTACCACATATCCCCTCTTCGCCTTCAGAAATATTAAAAAAAAAATCTAAGCTTCGAATCCAATTTGCCAAGATGAAAAGCGGAACGGAACAAATCTTTTTATCTTCCCTTTCCCTCACCTCCTGTACGTTTTTATTATTCATTTATTTACTCAACCTAATTCTTATATAGATACTGTCCATGCTTAACGTTTTCTGAAACCAAATTGTAGAAATGAAATTTTCAGAGTAATTCTGAGTCAGTTATTCAATGATGATGGTTCAAAGACAATGATTTTATAGCTCTACTGATTATGATTTTCATTTGTGACACTCAGTCACATCTTTGGGGATCGACTACCTAAAGAATACCAGAAACCATTTACGGAACACACGCCTAATTATGCGCGCTTTTTAGCAATCTAAATCCCCCCCTCACTATCGCCAACATAACACTGCCGCTGACCATCCATACGCTAGTTTTAGCCCCGGCATTTTTTCTTCCCCTTTTTGAAGAAAGTTTGCTTAGTTAAGTTTGATATTGAGACACTTATCAAGAGAAAAAAATGTTACACGTTAAGATTACTCTCAATTGAATTTCCTGGCAGGTGCATAATAAATATTTACCTGATATTCTTCACATCGATCTCATTTAATTTTCGACTCTTCTCGTTTTGACAGTTATGTTGTGGTTAAATGATGGCTAAATTATGAAACTTTGGCGAAGAGTAAGAGTGGCGAAGACAATATATTTTGCTAAAATGCATCTAAACCAATTGTTGGCATATTTTTTTGTTAAGTTCAAATGCAAGGGTAAATTTATTCTATGATAACCTCACTACAGGTATTCCCTTCGAGTTAGCATAAACCTTCCTATTTAGGGTGGTTTTTTCTTCGTTTCTTTACAAGCATTGTTGGAGAGCAATAAAAATTTATTTATTTATTATTTAAGATACGTGTTCGGAGGAGGAGAGTACTGACTTCCCTTGTGCTCACTCCTGAGGGATAACCCTGGACAGTCCCCCGGATTCCGTAGTCCTACCTTACCTTTCCCTAAAACTGATCCGGTATTCCTTCCCGATGAAGTCGTCCAGCTCAGGCCTCGTTTCCTGCGGACCCTTCCCGTCGTCCCCTGCACCCTAACACCGCGCCTCTGTCCCTCGAAACCCCTCCTTCCCTCCCACCTTCCACGCTCAACTCACTCTTTTATCCTTCCCGGTCTTCGAGGCTGACCTGGGTCAACTTGAGAGGTCAACTCCAGTGGCTTGTCCTCATAAAACGGTCGCCTCTTTCACAAATGAGATTCGAAGTCCGTAAAAGTCACCTTGGAGAGGGCAAAAGGGAGCAAGAGGACGGACGCGGGATCGAGAGTTTGGCCCAAGGGGCCGCGGTCAGCAATGTATTCGATTTGCAGGGAAGGGTACGGGGTCGTCTTCTATCCGGGAAAGCGAGAAATTTTTTCCGGAGCCGTGACCGAAAAGACATGGATGTTGAGGCTATTCTAGGGATCGCCATGGTCAAAGATCCCGCATGTACTCCGTCGATGGTGATTTCATTCACTTCAAAAGGACGTCCTTGGAAAATTTACGGAAGCCGTTCATAAAAATAATGGTCTATCAAACAGTCCACGCTCCCCAGTTTACTGTGGTTAGCATGAAGATGCAATTTTTCATTTGATTAGACTTCTAAACTTAGCCAGACGGTATCATTTGTGATGTTTTTACAGGTAGTACAACTATCCCAGAAAATAATCTTGCTTCTTAAATAAAAAGACAAGTCCAGAAACGCTTCACAAGGTTAGATACTGAGTTTGGGGGATAGCATCTTTGGATAAAAATGCATTTATTAGAAACTTGGTTCTCTGGTATCCCTAGTGGCTTGCTTGTCCAATGAAATCACTTTGCGCGCAATGAATATTTAGCGTATGTAGATGAATTAAAAAACATAGTACTGAAAATGACGTTGACGTGAGAATATTAACTTACTGAGTTCCTTATCGAGACTTTCCAAAATCAAACCTAATATTAGTTTTTGCCGCAAACAAGCAATTCTTTCTATAATATTGGAAGATGTACCTATCCCAATACTGAACAAAATAGAAAAACCGTGTAGGGAGGTGTATCCTCGATTCGTCTACGAGCTTTACTTTCGTGATGCGTGATGACCATGAGGGTGAGAACTACATTCGTAAATTGCGCCTTACGAGGAAAAGCAGAGGAAATATACTTACAGGGGTCATCTGCAATCGCTTTTGAACACGTTCCCAATGACATCTGCCCAAGTACTGACTCAGATTTTATTGCTAGAGGCAGAATTTCCGTGGGTACACAAATTTACTAACAGAAGACTGAAAAGCATAGGATTTGATCAGAAAGGCTCTAGTTACTGAGATTAATATTGGATATAAACTAATTTACTCGGTAAAATGTCCAATTCGGTCCGCAGATTTCTAAAATAAATTGCTATATTTACCAACAAATGGGTATTATCTTCTTCCCCAGTACTCTCCGTACATCTTGCCACATCTTTCTCTCCTCACAGACTCCGAACAAATGGAGGAGTGCGAAAGTAATTGCTTATTTGTGAAAAGTGGCCGGGGGTAATGACACATCAACTAAAATTCTGAAGGGGCGCGAAAAAATGGCTGGGTCTTTTAAAATAGTATATAAAAGAAGCAAATGGTTCATCATAAATACAGAGAATTGAATAGATATAAAGAATGGGCTATATATGACTAATTGCCATTCAAATGACTGGCTTATTTACGGGTAGGGGAAGAGTTATGAAACGGAAGTATTCATTAAACTCAGTAATAAATTTTCCGAACGAAAGGGATGACTTCTCTGCAATGGGGATTTCGCGGGAAACTTAAAAAGTCGGAAAGCAATCACCCGTCAAGAGAATTAATCGGCAAATAAAAATAAAATTTAACTCCACTATAAATCCTCACTCCCTTTGCCATTTCTCCCGGTCATGAATAAAGATTTCTTTCAGCGAATTACATTCCCATTCAATCTTGATATAATATTGTTTGACCATTCTTTATCGAAGACGATCTGAAGAAAGGCAGGCGGATGTTTTTATAAACAACTGTGATTGGAATAGAAACATTTCCCAACGCAGAAAAAGAAATCCAGGACTCCATGCTACGTGTAAACTTGTCTTTTTTCTGAATGAATAATACCAGATGGATCTATATTCCTCCATTAAGAATGAATAAAATCCCACTAAACCTTTCACTGGGCCTCGAGGGGGAATGTAAACGTGAGCGGAAAAAAACACCGAAACATACAACAGAACGGTGTCCCACGCGGACGGTCGCATTTTTTCTCTGGCCTTTTAAAAGAAGAAGACTTGAGAAAAGAATAAACCCGAAAAGGCGGACATAAAAATATTTACCGAGGGGGGAAAGCCTCCCCCATTCCCCCGCCCATGTCTCCCGACCACTTCTGAAATCCTACCGAGTCGTGGGCGCCGCACGCCGCCGCTGGAAGATTTCATTTTTGAGAGAGGCACCCTCAGGACGGAAAGGGGGAACTAAGAATAAAGAAAGCCCTTCTCATCGCCTCCTCCCTTTCTCTCCTCCTGTTAGCATTTTCGCCGCAGTTGCGATAGTAATACTTCGCCTGCTCCGATCTCCCTATCATCTACAAGCTAGTCTCTCATGGTGTAGGCATAGAGAAACTTAGTGGCACTCGACAGCAGAATGTCTGAGGTCAGTGAGGGTGAGACAAGTGTTAATGAGCAGACAGATGTACCGAAGGACTCCTGTATCGACCTCTTTAGGGTCCCTCGGTTACCTTGTCTTATATCACTCACATGATTTCCTCTCCTGACGTCATGCTCGTTGCATATGAGTGCCAGCAAGTTATTCCACACATATACTTTCCATTTTGGCCTACGGCTGGTGAAGGACGACGATCGTCGTGCTGAGGTGTTTTCCCCTTGAATAAATTTCCGGCAATCAACGGTTGCCGTCCCCAGATGCGATTTAAACGTTCGCCAGATGAATCAATCATCTAGTGATAGCGAATCATTGGTGGCAGTTGTGCAGAAGGCCTATTTCAGATGAAGACTCCATTCTCTACGGACTGGTTCCTCACATGGGAGTTAGGAACCAGTCAATACCAGGGTTCCCAAGGTCGCAGGTTTTTGCTACCAACTTCAAAGTCCTCAATTTGTTAATTATATAAACATTCTACTTCTCTGCAGTTCTTAATCCAAATGTTTATATTGTTTTTTTCGATGAATTGAAAGCAATATCAGAGTATGTTGATGAATCTTAGTTTGGATCATTCAAATTGAAGTGGAACACGCTGCTGATACGTTCCCACCCTCTTAAGATAAATGCAGTTATGCTGGTAATTGTGCTTGCCATGAGCTGTTCTCTTCCCTATACTCCAGCCTACGTCTTCCACACAAAGACTTCACCATCTGGTCGTCACGCTTCGTGCAGGCAACTACCACCAGATTTCGCTACATATCCGTCTGAGGCTTTATAATTAAGCCTTCCGATAGGTTTATCGCTTTTTATATTTGTCTTAATTTATTGCGTAGTACTAACAGCACGTACCGCATGTTTCCTTTATTTGAATTTCTCTGCACTTAGGCAGTTCCAAAATACATAAATTCTCATGATTTCCATAATATCGGTAGAATATATTGTAGGTAGTTAATGTCGGTGAGCTTTCACTGCCTGACAAGCATTTTCAGCTTTTGCTAATTAATTAACACTCGTAGTTTCATCAACTTTCGCAGGATGCAATGTGGTGTATGGTGGTGAAAGCTCACCCCCTGCCAAACGTAGAGTACCATGTAGATGTGAATGTCGACTGCACACACCGATTCTGCACCGACATGACATAAGGATCGGTGGCGTGCAAAAAAATGCCCAACTTCGGCGGCGTGGTGCGGCGGCAGCCGTATTCATTCCACATCTTATTCTCCACCGTGCTAGGACCGACGTCGCCTCGACGCCTACGCTTGCTAGCTCGCGAATATCCGTGAAGGCGGCGTTTCCCTGGGAGCAGCGAAGGTGTTTACCGCCGCCCTCTCCCGCCGAAGGCTTTGATGGATGGGCGTCGGCCTTATCACACCTCGGGTGGATGTGATTGAAATGGATTGACTCATACCCTCATCCAAGTTCATTTACGGCAGTTTTTCCAGCGACAGACATTCGCTCAATTTTATCGTCTTTACTTTAAGCGAATTCACCCGAAGGCTCCTTTTTTCCTTGATTTTCAGAAATGGCTCCCAGTCTCCTAATGTGATTGAATTTACCATGCGCCTATTGTTTCTCATACTCTTCTTCATTCGAATGCTACCTTGTATTTTTGCCAACATTGCAACTTTCCTTAAAGTAATGAAATCATCAAAGACTTTCTAAAACAGTCAAAATTCAAACGTGTATTTGATAGAGGTCACTCTTCTTTATCTTGAATGAATTTAGTATCAAAAGGCTTCCGTTAAAATGCGCGCACATAATCATGCACCATGTCACCTGGGAGAATACGACCAACGATATCAAACATTAGCTAGCAACTTACTTCCGATTGCTGTGACCAGAGAATTTTGCAGTTGGTTATATCAGGGTAGTTTAATGCCCTCATTATTCCGTGTTCATCAGAGATTAAAGAAAAATGACTACCTGTATTGCCATCTACCAGGTTAGTTTCATAATTTTTAAACATAGATATAGCTACTAAATATCTTTAAGTTTTTAAATACGATTTCATTGAAACTTTCAAGTCTATGACGGAATCCGTTGAATGGTGCAATAGGTGTTCATTACATTGTATTTAAAGCTATACAAGTATTCTGAGAGAATTAATATATTTCTTTTAAGTTGGCATCTTAGTTACATACTTTTCACGATAGAAACAAAGGTCCTTTTTGTTTTGTAGCCTGACTTTAAATAACAACTGTTATACGTTAATCACGCGTGGATTAAGTATTTTCTTTAAACTACTTTTTAGCCTTAAATAGTGATACTGCAAACATGATGATGGAATGACTAATTTTTCAAATATATGAATATATTTATCCAGATATACACTGAAATTTTATTATAATATAAAAAAATAAAATTACCACCTATTTCATAGACGTGGGAACTCAATTCCATCATCCTTGACCTCCCTTGCTTTGACTTTCAAGCGATTGGATGCCAGCCTTCCCCGGTTAATGTGAAATGTATATTGCCGTACTTCAAAGGCATCCCAATACTTATTTATATGGCCGTTTTCGGTTCCTTGCACTGCACCATAAACTCGGTGCCTCTCAACTCCTGGTGCTCCAGAAAATTCTGGGATTCTCCCAAACTACATATCATAACGTACACGGGATAGAATTGCTCAATGGTTATGGACTCCAACGAGATTCGCAGTCAAATTAATGCTGCTCAATGTCCCCTGACTTAATGGGATCGAGAACACAATAGGTTACGGGAGACGTAAAGATGAAGATAAAGGAATCAGAATTAGCGGTGAAAGAACCATTACAAGCCTTCCGTTTCTCCAGACTTCAGCATCCCGTTTTTCTCTTATTCTCATTAGCAATGCAAAGAGTCTTAATCTAAAAGTATAAATCTTAGGTAGTTGTTAAAAGAGTAGGTTGGTAAATTGAGGAGTCGACCGACTAATGAATTCAACTAGGCAATTGAGAATAGAAGGATAGGTTGGTACAAAAAGAAGTTTAACATTATTTTAGATGACTTAAGGCAATGGCGGAGTTAGACATCGAAACGTCGCCAGCTTTAAACCTGAGCCGCCGACAAAACTTTGAAAAATTCCCTTTCATCCAAAGCCGGAAAAGTACCAAATCCAACAAAGCCGAGGATTATTTGGAGAAATGGAGGTATGTTGAAGAGAAACTAGGCGACCTCATTAGCCTTACTTAACGAAAGACGCAAAGGGGCCCAACGTCGTATCCGACCGACATATTTAAGGACTTATGGTGCTCTTTTGGTGACTCAATTCAGGTCATGACCTTCGAATAAAATTAATCGTCGACGGGCTCACTTTGTGGAATTTTTTCATGGTTTGGAATGAAATAACTTAGTAATTTTTCACACGGTGACACACAACTTCGTGGAAAATTACTCAGTTATTTCATTCCAAACCATGACCTTCGAGCCAAACCTAAAGCTTTCGTTGATAATGCCTTAATTTTGTTGCATATAATGTTCTAATGGTGGAAGTAAATAAGTCATAAATCATCAATCTTCAATTGGCACCCAGTCTGGGACCGGGAATCTTTCACCAATGCCGTGATTCCAACCAGAAATTCAGGAATAAGAAACCATTTTCCTATCAACAACCCCAGTCTGATCACCGGGATTGTATAATTCCATGCATAAAATACACGTATTGAACTTATATAAACCTCGAGAAAAGGAGTATTATGCGGCCGATTATTTGTAATTGGAAGCGGGCCCAGGGGAAACTTGAAACAGCCTTCAAAGAGGGTGAGCTAATATGTCCGAGAGTGAATATTAAAACTTTCACTTTTCACTTTTTGGCCTTCCCTTCCCCGGTAACTCTATTCTCTCTTTCACATTTCAAAAGTTTCCTCCAATCTCCTCGCACTTAACCCCCTCCGACCTCACCCCCCTCATGGACCAATCCTGTTCTTTAACCTGTAGAAACACTTTTGCCAACTGCGCAGTATCTCCCCGGCGAATGAAATCCTTATTTCTTCACCGGGGATCCCTTTCCCTTCACCTTCTCCATCTCCTGAAATAAGCTGATCTGCAGGGATGAGGAGGCACGAGGAACGCCTGCCGATTCATCGCTTAATGAGGCGAGGAATCTCCTCCCTTGAGGAATAGAAGTCTCCCTTGGCGACCGGGAAGGGGAGGAGGGAGAAATAATTATATTGCCCAGCAAATTGAAGAAGGCCTCTACCCACGCAACCATCCCTTGGGTCGCTTCATCCTTCATCCTTTGCACGTTTCTCTTCATCTCCTCTCTGAAGATTTTCTTCCTCAAATTGCAAATATTGATGTACCAACAGACAAAATGATCGATAAGAATGCATGCTTGATTCGTAGTTTTTTGATTCCTTTGGTTTCAACGTGAGGATATGTCATACTGAATCATTTGCAACTAAAATACCAACTTCATTCTATAACATCGCATTATACTCATTAAACTCAATAATTATTGGCCGATGATGTGATTTCTTTGATAAGATAATCGGACTTAACTAGTGAGGCGTACAATGACAATAATAATTTATTAATTGATCAAAGCTTAAGCCTATAATGACTAATTTATAATGTCTATTAATACGAAATTAATATATTAAAAGCATTTTTCACCCTCATCCTGATTGGTGAAAAACCACCGAAAAGGGATTCGAATCCGCAGCTACCGGGTCGAGGGCATTGCCCTTCTACAACCATGGCCAGTAAATCCGAGTAAATTAGATATAAAAGTTCCGGCTCCCAATTAATATTCAGATTTTATTCTATATTCTAAGTGTAGCTGAAGTTATACAACACCTTACATTTAATCAGGACAAAATATAAACATTTCGGGCAGCAAAACTGGCGTAGTCTGGTTTTCATTGGTCTACAATAAAGAGATGGCGCATGGCTTACAAATGGCGCAAAATTACGTGAAAAAATGATATTGTCTGAAACTTAATTTCCTTCAAGATTCATCTGCAACGTTTCAACCTTTACATGAAAATAACGCCACAAGAAATAATAAAAAGTTATTGACAATGCATACCGATCAACATGTGTTCATTTTTCATTGATAATTTAGCTGGCCGAACGGGCTACGAAGCAACGATGTAGACATTTGAAAACATTAAGCTTAAACCATGAAGTTACCACCGCCAGTTATTATCATCGCATAATCTGAGTAATAATAATATAGGAGTCAGATTTTGCGAAAAGTATGATACAAAATACTAAAGAACCTGGAAGTCTGTTGAGGGAAAATCCACTGGGTTTTACGTAGAAGGTCACCATGAAGCATTGCACCGGTTTATATCGCATGCCTGACATTCTGATTAGTGGCCAGAAACCAAAAAATTCTGAATCTTCGGCCTTCGGTCAAAACTCTCATCAATTTAAAATCTTCTTTTTTGCCCACTTCATTCCTTAACAAATATATTTATTCAGTGCTCTACATGCTATCAATTTACTACGAAAAATACTTAACTCAGGTAATTCATACACACATTTTCATTAAAATGTAGCTTTTACTCTATCTTACGTCGTCCTGTGTCACCATTGGCACGTTATTCGTCTACGTAGAGAGGTTTCGAAACTTTACCGTCACCCTTAGACGCAATACCTTACCATTATAGGATACCCCATATTTATAATCCTTTTATTTACTACGTGGAAGAAAATACCTCGGAGGGGCATGGAGCCTTCTTCGTATCCCTCATTTTCCACCATATCCGTTTTTTCCCCTCCGGTATGGCCCACAGACTTTTTATCCCAATCCATATCCTTGCCTTCCTTTCCTCCCCATATTACCTGCGAAGGCCCCGTGCTAAATATCCCTCAAGCCCTCTTATTACCCCTTCGAGGAACATCCCTGGGCTATATCACCTTGCCCTTCCCCACGAGCCAGATATTCCCCTCTCCCATTCCCGATCCCCTTCTCCCCTCCTTCCCTTCCCGTTCCCTCCCCACCCCTCCCTCCACCTTATTCCCCTCTCACTCTCCACACATCCATCTCCCTCTCGTTCAAAGCCCTTTCTTTATGACGCCGGAAAACCCTTTAGTATTTCGATACCCTCAGGGCAGTATAACGTAATACGCTCCTCTTTCTTGATCCCAGGCGTGCTCCATTTCTTTGGTTATTTTACGCTTCCGTCGGATCATTTTCGGGTCCAATAAGGATTAAGCCTAAGCGCGTCAGACCAATATATTAGGTCCAAATCCTAAGCAAAATATTTTGGCCGCTGGAAACTACCCCAACTTCTTATCAATGGACAAACTAAAGCACTCTTTTTACAAATTGTGAGCAGTTTAATGCTTAGGGAATGAGCCTAGGAGAAGCCTGACGGAACTCAGTAAAGTGAATGAGCAAGATTTTAATTGGAAAAATTAAAATGCATCCAATTATTTACAAAATTGAAGGATAGATTAATATAGATGAAAATTATAAACGAATGATTTCATGTTTTAAATCTCAGAACGGCTTTTAAAAGTATCTTTTTGACGAGGGAATACAATTTCAATGAAGTACTACGATGTCACTTTGTTCAAGTATGAATAAATAAGAAAACATAACGCTGAAAATAATTTGTAGCTTTTAGAAGTAATAAAGAACATTATTTGTATTCCTAATCATCTTTAGACACAGGAAATACATTATATTACGCATAAATTGTCGAAACCGGAAAATGTTAGCTAACCATTAAGTTTATGTGAGACGAGAAATTACACGAGACCAAGGATTAGGTGGGACCACATGCCTGAACGTTTGTTAAGAATTAGAAAAGGGAATGTTTAATGGCATTCGTTGCGTACAAGCGCAATGTGACGCGTTTACAGGAAACAATTTTGGTGAGAATATTCTTTCATTCATCTACTCATTCGATCATATTATTTGTATACATTGACCACATAGAATTTAAACACAATAGACTATCGAATATTTAAAGAATATCTGGGGTTAGATAAAGAATAGGAATGGAGGGATATAAAGAACTACTACCTCATGAGCGACAAAAAATAATATTTTTTCCAACTCCGCCAGACATATTCCAAAAAGGAACACTTTTATACTTCTTGGTTAAGTGGTTAACTGGGGAGTTGGCCGACAGCTGTGAGGCCATTTGTGCCATAAGGACAGATCAGTAGGTTGGTAAGAGAGGGATTACTTTGGGATTGAGAAAAAATATAGAGAGAAACCAAGTATCAGTATTAGTGTACTCTTAAAGAATACCGCCAAAGGTAACACATTTGAGCGTCCAATCCGACAGACGTAATATTTCCCTTGAAGTGTTCTCAGCGAATCACTCTAGCAGGGATCGGGATTCCAATGAAAAATCACAACCTTCGCCGGTACTTTAACCCGGTCCCTCGGGAGAGGAAGCAAGTACTCTACACACTAATCCAACCCTATTTCTCACCTATGATTCGTATTCACAGTCACGCCGTACTTGTCAAAATGATTTACGGACAAAAATCGAGAGATGCCACAACACGGAAACCGAAACATACACCTGCGTAGATTACTTTGTTTTTCCTCCTTTCGAAGGTCGTGGGGTACGTAGAGAAAGAAAGAGACAAAAGGAAGATAAAGAGCAGTATGCGGTGTTCGATAAAGCCAAGAAACCGAAAGAGGCCGAGGGAAAAATATATTCAAGGGCATTCTCCCCGAGGACACGATCTATAGTGTACACTCGCCTCGAGGGAATGAGCTAGGAGGTGGTTGGTGGTGCGCGGGGGTGTGGAGTTTGTTCCGGCCGGGTCTGAGAGAGTGGAGTGAGATGTTTTCCACGGGCGAGAAGAGCGAAAGTGGAGAAGAAGAGATTTCCTTTCTCCCTGGAATGAGCTCCCCCGTGCACAAGGTTGCCACCTGAGGAGTCAGAAACCTTGCCCTGAGATTTACGCAGAGGAGCTCACGAACGCAATACGAGGAAAAAGAAGGTGCCGTCTTACTTTATTGAAGGGAGGATATCGTGGCTTCAGAGATCTAGTTGGGGGGGTGGTTTAAGGGCTTACCAACCGGAGGGCTTGGATTCGAATCCTGACAGTGAAGTGGATATTTCAATGAATTTCCGATCCCTTTTTGGGTGTCTTATGGAGCGCACTACAAGTGCAGGAGTCCTTATGTCGGATGATACGTTTGCAAAGGTTACTTTGGTGCATTTGGTTAGAAGTAGACTGACGTTGATGCTGAATGCTCTCTACCCTTTCTCCATTCTCTGAATAACCCTTACCTTTAACAACCCACCCAACTGTCCTCAGTAGCACAAATAACCTTAGCTACCTGTTGTATCACCCAAATTTACAATCAAACATTTCTCCGAACTTGCCACCACAGTAATATTTAGGAGTAGCAAAATTACTTCCAACAAACCTGAGAAGAGCTCTGAGATACAATGAAACCAAGCAAAATTAAAAAAATTGTTTACATATTTTAAATTTTACACATTTTTGAAAATCATGGTCAAGTTTTTATACATATAAACAAGCCATTTAATTTCCCTGTGGGTTGACTACGAACGTGATACACGAGTATGTCCATCATATAGCTTGAGTAGTGTACCAAATGTAATTTGGTCCTGCGACAGTAAAACTCCGTCAAAAACATCATCGAGTGAAGAATGATAAGGAAATTTAATCGCGGCGCGTGACCTAAAAAGATCATAAAAATGGCTAGCTCAAGAACTTGCACACATAGGTGAAAAGAAGATACGATATTTACACATTTTCTATTCTCAATGACACATATTCGTTAAGGATTTCTAATTTGTTTCATCTGCACATCCATTCATCCTTGAGGGTTTTCCAGAAGCCAAATTCCATTTTTTAAACATGCTATCTCGTAAATATGATACGTTAACAATCCGTTTTTGCATTGGCTTTGGGAATTACATACGTTCAGTTACCGAATAAATAGCAAAAGTGGCAAAGCCATACATGGTTTATAGATAAATACCTCTTGAGTGAAGATATTTTATTCCATAAAATTAAAATGGAAGAAAAACCACCAATTTGACAGAAAATTCTAAACTCGGAACATAATTGTTCTTTGTTGTGGCTATTTTAGTGCTACCAAATCCCTCAATAGAGGTGAGGACGCACTTGGAGGGTGCGAGGTTAATTCGTCGTCTGTGAGCCTTGGTGCCGCGGGATCCAGTTACGCCTGGGTGTGTATTTCACCTCCTAGACCATGGATGTTGGTAAAATGTGTAAGTAGAGAAATAAGAGGAGCCAAACAGACTTGAAAAAGAAGCACATAAAGGAAAAGCAGATAGATGGAATTGGAGTATAGGTTAGTACAGAATAGATATAATAAAAGAGCGTTCTCCTACACTTCACTACATACTCTCTTCACTACAATAGTTGTTAAGCCAGAGGGAATTTATAGTCGAGAATAACTGTTATTGAACAAGAAATGGGAAATGGAAGTATTAGTAAGAAAATGCAAAAAACACCTTAAGGAAAGTCATAGCTCTGGTAAAAAGAGAGGATGTACTTCGAGGAAGAGGAAAAATAAAGATCAATAAAAAAAAGTGGAGAATGTGTGTGTGGTGCAATGCGCAAGAAAAGACTGATGTTTTGTTAAAAGATCCTCAGAATGACATTGAGGACAAACAAAGACAAATTCAGCTATGTAACCAAATTAAAGATCACTATAAAATGAGATGAAAAACAAAAAAGGATACGAAAGAATTTGGCATCCATCCAGAAGATATCTGGAATAAAGAGAATTTACAAAGAAAGGTTGATGTATTTAAGGGGTTTCAGGGAGAACAAAGTAAAAACGCCAAAAATACTAGGTCAGAAGAACGGAGGAGGAACCACAGCGAAAGAGTGAAGAAACTTTAGGAGAATAAAAAGACAACCAAGTTAACCAGTAGTTTCTTGCGGTCCACAGTAGACCAAACTCGAAAATGAAGAAGGAGAAATATACATATTCCTCACTTCGCTCCAAGCAAAGAAGATAACGAGGATAAAGAAATGATTCGTAATTTTACACACTTTTTATTTTTCTGACCTGACCAGTTTCGATATTTTCATATCGTAATCAAAAATAGGTTAGTAAGTAAGAAAATAAAAAGAGTAGAAGATTACAAAGTATTTCTTAATCCTTAATTTTGCTTTAATCTGACTAATTGTTACTGGATACCGGAAAAAATGTAATCATGTAATATGAATTAACGCGGGAGGAACCCGGAAGCCGCACTTAAGGACGGCTAGTTGATTATTTGGGGAGGCGACTGACAGCTAGGATCTTTTACGCCATTGAGGCTACGTAAGTAGGTTGGTCAGGGAGGAGATATCAGGGAGAGAAGGAAGGGTGTAGATATACCTGGCGTCGGAATAAGCCTTCTCTTAGGGAAATGCAGCAAACAAACCACAGTTTAATGTCTCACTCGACGGACGGGGTTATACACTTGGAGTTCCCTTCACAAGACACCCAAGTAGGAATCGATATTTTGCTAAAAAAATCGTCCACAACCGAGATTCTAACCCAGACCTACGGGACGGGAAGCCAGCACTCCAGCTACCACATCAAACCCGGATGAAATGAAGCTGAGTGATAACTCTTCGGGGAGAATCTTCTGAGGTAGGATCCATACCGTATCACACACGTTTACAAAGGTGGCAGCCATCTCCCAAGCCGAAACTCTCCTCTACCTTCTCCTAATCATCCGCCTGTGACCCTAATCTGCCCATCCATTTCGATGATCAACTCTCTAGCAACTTCTCCTCCCTTAATAACGTGGGTACTCACACCACTCCACGCACGTCCCAGCCTTTCGATCGGCGGCCATCGCCCCACTCCATTCCCTACGCGCAATCGCTGAAGTTCCGAAAACGCGGCGGCCGTAACCTATCGACTGGAGTCGGACCGTGCGAGGAGCGTGGATTACTCATTGCCCTAAGGCGATGCCAGAAAAGAAGCCGAAGGGGACGGAGGAGATGAGGGAGGGTGAATTTCGACGAAAGGTCTCCATCACCGCCCCGGACAAAACTTTTCCGCCCCTTAATCCTTATCGAACGCCCTTCTGTCCTCCGTTCCTTGTCCTGTGAGATATCTTTCCAATTATGAAGAACCTAGAAATGAGAGCTGGAGAAGATGATCCATTTTTAGGAGAATCCGGAGAATTTATCGCGTTCAATATATTCTAGAACGCTATTTTCTGCAAATCGCACACTTTTCTAGGACTGTTTCTCTAGTTATCGTTATGCGTTCAAAGAGTAAACGAAAGACAAGGGAAATATTAAGTAGGTATTCGTTTAACTTCTTCAGGCATGCTGGTTCCTATAATCAGTACTCTTTGAGATTATTTTACTTAGGTTCGTACGGATTATAGATAAAAAAAATCATATAAACACAGTTTTAAATCGATGTTTAAGGAAACAGCATGCCATTATAGAATAATCGGTTCTCACTCGATGATTAATGTAATATCGTCGGCCTCGGCTCGACTTCGGATGGGTGATCGTACCATTTGCATCGAGTGCTTTTACCCCAGACTGCCATTAGCAGACAGTAGAAAGCAATGTTACTCGAGCTCGTTAAAATAAAATATTACATCAGCGAACGAAATTAACGGTATCAGGCTTAACTTTGTGAAATCGATCAATGAAGGAGGGAAATGGACACCAACGATATAAATTTTTAAAAATATATTCACTACTTCCTAGGTTTAAACACCTTGGACAGATGTGGCCAGAGGATGACGCAACGTGTTGAAAACCATGTAGTAATGAACAGAAATTCAGTGAAATCTTCATAGTTGGTGCTCATTTCCCTCCTTAATCACAACAATGAATAGTTAAAAAATGCTTGTGCTTAATTTATGACGCGAATATACTTATGAGATAACACGACCCAATCTTTCCTCAGATAAACTATTAGAATGAAACAGCATCGAGACTGTAGAGAACGCATTAGAAATAATACTCACTTATACTTAGTACTAATTACCCCGCATACAATGTCAATCCCATGCATGAAAAAGAGATAGTTGGTCAAGTTTCATGCTTCAAAACATTCACGAACATTTACTCGAGACAACCTTCACCTTACGGCTCACATTAAATGGAATGGAGAATGACTGGAAGAGGAAACAAAGCGAGCACAATGGACCGTCAGAGCAGTTCCTCTCATCTCTCAACAGCCACTTACTCGTAAATCCCTCGTTCTATATGCTAGGGAGTATGGGGGGGGGGGGGGAGGGACACAATTACTTGGGGAAACACGTAGTCCGCGACAGGTGAGGTCTCATTCCTTGATAGCGCCTATCGCGTCACAGTATCTATATTAAACAAACCCCGCCTGAAAATTTAAAAAAAAGGCAAAAATACGGAAAATAAGCACGAGAGCCGGGCGTATGGAATAGGCTTCCGGCTGGACTTGGCGTCATATTTAATTCAAGACCTCGTTTACGCGGTGGAAAGTGGAGGTGGTCGGGCTGCAACCCAACGGCCAAATTGCAGGAAGCACGGGACACACTCACGATTGAGGGGAGGAAGGTTAATGAGTGCTTGCGCGGCGCGGGTAAGGGGTGGGAACGACAGGAAATGAGAGGGAGGAAGAAATTGTTGCGAGTGAGAAGAAGCGCAAGAGGACCAAGAGTCATATATCGGTAATCACGCACATTAAGGTACCTACATGAGATGGTGGACCCTCCATAGCTCATGAACCTGATGATAGAACACCGGAAAATTGGCCCATTAGGTCATATGAGTGCCACAAGATGAGCTGAAATCGATCGAGAGTGAAACAAAAAGACATCGATTCAGCCGCTCACGTTGAAGAATTTCAATTTTCCTCTATCCAATTACGCGTAGACCCTCTTTCAATGAAGGCTATAGTTTTACTGCGCCTCTAGTAGCGAGACGATTTCTAACTATGAAAGGTCACCTGTTCGGATTAACCGCAAACATTACGTACCACAGAAGAATTTGAAACCTAGAACCATTAATACGAGTTGGATTTGCCCTAGTGCACCACTCACTTCGCAGCACAACAATGTACATGCTTTCCATTCATTTTAGACCCTGCTCACCATGCAACGATCAATAAAAAATTTCGAGAGCAGTTTTAATGTGTGCAAACAATAAGAGAACTAAAATAGTTGAATCCGTGATTGTTATTTTTGTGTTTATTTTCAATAAAAGTAGTACTATGGAGAGTGTCAAGTTTTCAATTGCTCTTTTTTAAAAATATTTTGTTTTAAAATATATTTCCGAACGAAATCGATACATACACACAAGACACTCTTCCGTGATTATTTTGAGCATACAGAATGCTACCTACCGGCAGATCACCAAACATTTCACCTGTTCACATCGTCTATTCATCGTCGTACGTGGGCGCTGGAGTGCGCTGGCGTGTTTCGATCTGCATTAACTAAAAAACATTGAATGAAAGCTCCTTTATTATCCAGATTCATATGGCATCAATAATGAAATATTCGCGTGGAAAATTTCAAAAAATAAAATCACGTTTAAGAGCCGAAGTTCATTAGTGTAGCCGGTAAATCCAGCGATCTGCAGAGTATTCAATGACTTTAGCGTTGAGCTTCAATAACTGCAGAAAATAAATAACAATACCATACGAAGAAAATGATTGTTCACTTCCTTTTTATTCGGTCGCTCTAGGGCAAACAAAAGAGAGTCACAGGTAATTCAAGCGTTTTGACTTGGGATTTGTTTTAACTGGCGGCCAATACTATGAAAAGTTACATATATATGATCGTTATGGATAACCAAGCGACTATAGAATATCATAACGAGATAAATATCTGGCCAAGGAACTGCAATACACAGCACTTTCACTTTAGGGCGTAATTTAGGTTAAACATGACTCCAAGGGAAATACGGTTAAACCCGCAATAAATCTATGCTAGCCAAACTTTTATCCGGTAATACGCACGACTTTGACTTCATTATTAATATTTTGCACTTATATTACAAAGATAGCAAAACTAAAAAATTTGGTTTACAACTTTCTGAAATTTGTGTGCATACAAGATTTTTCAACGAAAAATTGTTACATGACTACGTTCCATTGAACTCATCAACGCTGTTAAATGTCCTTGTTTCTCCTTCCCTCTTCTGCCCCAATATCGTCCCCATCTATCCAAACAAAACCCGAAAGGTCGTTTTCCTCCTCAGCCTCGTACATGCAGAACACTCCCTCTTTCTTCCTACCAATCCTCCCCTTCTCATTGATGTAAATGCAAAGGTATGAGCCGCGACCAGCCTAGAATATTACCTACCTTTGATAATTATCGAAACAACCTTTGATAATGATTGAAACATCGCAAACATTCAGGTGATAAAAAATAAAATAGTGCAGAAAATTAAAGTATTTTTTTCATCCCTGTCAGGAAACCGCAGGTTGCAAGTTACAAACCCACAACGGACTTAGCTCTTGATATTATGGTGAACTTGTATCAAATTCGATCGGTGTGCTGTCAAAAGCATGTCTAAATTCTTTGTTGGAAGTCGTAAGTGGGTATATAGAGAAGGGCGCGAAGTGGTCCTAGACGCGGAGTTGGCGACGCAACGGCCCCATCCACAAGTTCCCGGAGCCACCCTAACTTCTATTACTCTGGCACACACACACCTCCTGCCACGCGTCAGCAAAATTGAATTCCGCCGGAGTGAAGGGACATCGGGAAAACATTTTTTCATTTTTTTCTCCACCGAAGTTTTACGGAAAGAGGCGAGGATAGGTGGGACGGGGGTGAGCAGACGACCTCGCGGAGTTGGACGGAGGTAGTCTTCGGAGACCGGCTGGGAAAGGGACAACGACGAGGGCGATATAAACCGGGGCTTCGGAGTACGAGGTGATGGGGAATGGGACGGAGAGCCGCCAGGTGGGAGCCTGTATATTAAGACACTCCATTCCGGTACGGTTACCCAGCGCAAGCCACCCGTATATTCCCTCAGGAATATAAGGAAGGGCTTCCGGGGCCTCAACAAACGAGGCCCGGCTTTGGGTTCAGGGAACGACGGGAGTAAGGGCAATCTGATTTGGACGCCCTCCCCTACGCTGTTTGGTCGGTTATTTGGAGAGGCGACCGGCAACTGAGGTCATTTGCGCCGTTAAGGGTATGATAATAGGTAAGGAGGATGTTATATGATGAATAGAGGAAGGGTGGAGGGAAACCCGGCATTGAAATTAGCCTATTATTGAAGATAGTGTTCAAGGTGACCATATTTTAGCCTCAAATGCGACGGACGGACGGAGTCTTGACCTTATCAACAGTTAACGTCAATTTTCTTCTATCTTTTGCAAGCTTATTCCAGTTGGCAATTTTTATTATTTGTAAATCCTCTGTGAAATCGTCTCTCCATCTTTTCCTAGGTCTCTCTCTGGGCCTATTTCTATCTAGTATCTATTCTTTACCGATCTTATCTCTATCATGCGAGCTAAAGGACCTAACCATCAAATTCTTTGTGATTTTTTGCGGAGGACTATGTTATCTTCCTTAATAATCTCATTTAATTCTGCGTTACTCTTAATTATTCATTCATCTCCTTCCTCTTGTGTTGGTTTAAAAATCCCTAGAGGCATTCTTCTTTCGAAAATTTCAAGTTTTTCTTTGTTTTTCTGTTTTGACGTCCATGCCATACAACCATATGTCACTACTGGTCTTCTGGATATTTTGATGATTTTAAGTTAGAATTGCTTACGTAAGATATCAGAGCTTAGTAGTTTCTGTCAACTGTTAGTCAACTGCAAAGATACACAGGAAAAGCATATCGGCCATTCATCTCAAAACAGAATGAATCGATACTTTAAGTGAGAAACAGGCAGAAGATTATTAACATCGATCGTTAATCTTAAGTTTATCTAATTATAACAGCTGGATATAATCATGAAAACAGAAAAGAATTTCGAATCTTCCATTTTTTTCGCAGCTATTTTTTCCAATGCCATTAATGACGTCAATCTGTGGGCTCAAACCTCTGTTAACTGAGATAATCTGTTCCCAAAGATTGTACCTCACGCTAGCAATGAAAACGAGACTGATAAGATTTCGAAGCAGTGTCTTAGTTAAAAAGATAAAATTTCAGCTAATTTAGAATTCAGTAGTCAGTATTTGATCATAGAAGTATAAGGCCTTGATAGTTTTATCACCGAAAAGATTGACGTTTTTTCCTCAGGTAATCGATTAGCAAATTATCATTTAAATACCTCAACACGCTACCAACCGTAACGCTCTCTTAAGCTCAAATTTCTCAAACCCGAAATACTTCATACTTCATAACCACTCATTTTAAATACAAACTTACTTTCCTAATGCTACACTAGGAAGCAAAAGATACGGAAAATATCATTCAGCACTTTCAAAGGATAATTAATGAGGTAACAAATTACGTAAAAAAAGTTTTAAATATTGTTTTCTCATAATTTTCAAAATATGATATTTGCAAAGCATTGGTACAGTACATTCGATATAGACTATTCATCCATGAGGATGTAAATTAAATAGAAAAAATGTTATTATGATCATCCAACTGCTGAAAAATAGGCATGTCAGCCAGACAGCATTCATGCCAGAGCTGAGATGTTAAAAAAATGTGTTTTCAAGAAAGTCTCGAAGCTTTCGTGAAAATCCTTCTTAGCCAATTCAGGGCAGGTGATTAATAAAGTTTCAGCGGAGTTACGGGTTATGCCAACTTTTTCCTCACCTCTTGCTCAGTATAAAGATAACAATAAAGACTAGAAATATCTTAAAATCGGCCCATAAAAGGATAATACTAAAGGTTTCCTTCATTTATCATTGTTTTTATTTCCTCACCAGATAACGATTCGAAAATTGACGAGGGTTCTAGAACATATATAGATGCTGATTTAAATTTTTATCCCAAGGTGAATGCTATATTCCTTATCTGATCTACTCAATTTATTAATTTCGAAATGATGACGCCACACTATTGCATTTTGAATTTCCATGCCTAAAATTTTCCTTAAGTATGCAGAAGACTGTTAGAAAAATAGAATAGGATATATCAATGGACAAATAGAATAAAAGTAGCATAACACTAATGTTGTTTAACTTAATATTAGAATACCGGGCGTGATAGGCTGCATTCTTACACTTCACCATCATCAGTAATCATCAATCCGAAGTTTTGTTTGCAGCAGCTCTCCATTCTACTCTCCTCTCTGCCATACGCTTCATTCCTACATAATTATTTACTTCATGATTTGCTTTGTATTTGATTATTGGTCTTCCTGAATAATTCTTCCCATTTATTTCTCCTTCCAATATCGTTTTCATTAGGCTGTTGTGTCTGAAAATGTGTCCAAAAGGTTTGTCTCACCTTCTTAGCACAGTGTTCATTATACTACTTCTCTCTCTCTCGAGCTCTTCGTAGGCCTTCTTCGTTATTGATTCACTCAGTCCATTTAATCTTCATCATTTTCGGTAACACCACATCTCTAATGCTTTCAAATTATTGCACTTAACATTATGAAATAAATATGATCGTACAGCATGAGTTGTATATGGCTATCGTTACCTACTTTTTACGCGTATTTGAGGAAACCTCGGTCATTTATATAAACCATGGCGAGGTAAAACTTAAGATCACTAACATTTTCGACGCATAAAAGCATTGTCAAGAAATATAATATATAAACTAAATAATCAAATTAAAGACTCTGAGTATTCTAATGGGATTAAATCACTCTTGAGTCACGTGGTACTCACCGGGAGGTTTCACAATGCAATAATCCAATATACTTCCGCACATAATCAAGGTATTTAATAGTTTTCAATTGAACTCACGAGTATTCTACGCGTGTCGTTCATTATCCTAGTTTCTCCTTAATCATCCGAACTTCGAGCTGAATTTAAATCCAAAGTAAACTTTCCTCGGGTTCATACGGCTGACTTACTCATTAAAGTTTTGAGCTTACCATAAGCCCTTGCATTAAAGTTTTTTCTCTACTTGGCGACGCCTCTTAAATTATTACAACAGGCATAAATTCCACGACTGTCTTAGCAGCCATTTTAGTTGGCAGAGGAGTCATCTTCCTTCGTCGAAAGCCCTCGTCTCATCTCGAATACGGCTCGGAATCAGAATCGCAAGACCGCTTTGTCACTTATCTTCATAAAACTCTTCGCGTATGGCTATTCACCATTTGTGTTCCCGCCTTTGGCCTTGTGCGCCACTAATGATCACAAATTCTCCCAAATTGTCTCTCAGAAAAGTATTTCACTTCTTGATGCGAGAGAATAATCCGAAACACAAATTACCTCAAGGAAATGCGCACGCTGTAGTTCTCAGCCGCTTGCCTGTATTATCCCGTGGTTAGAAATTTAACGCTTCAGTAATAAGGTTCAGCCAATTTGAGCTTTGTCATAGCATGAAGATAGTGCTTAATTGATGTAAGCAGATGAAAACTAAGTATAATATGTGGAATGCTATAAACCTACGTATATTCACCATATGGCATGGTCATATTATCTCTATTCCTGCGAATTAAGCGAGCGAGGAGTGGTATTTCGGAATGGTGAGAAGTTTCCTCCAAACTTTATGAAAGTTTAATGATTCGCACTCAGAATTCCTGCTATTGAGCAAAGCTATGTTGACATGTCTCAAGGGGGTTTCATTTTGGCATTTTTCCTTTTGTGCTAGGGTTTACATTTGCGGTAAGCAATTAAAACAGGAAAGTAAAAGTCAGCTTTCGCAACTTTTTCCAATAAAAGTGGAATTTTCCTCCCACGCAGGGACACCGATATAGAAGGGCAAAATTCCTCTTTGAGCTCTCACAAAAATGGCATCCCCCTTTGCCAGATATATACTTTTAATATCTTTGTTGTTATTGTGAGAACTGAGACTGCACGAGATGTACGAGGAACAAATCGGAGCCAGAGCGACAAACCTTTACGCACAAATCCCTTGAGAGTTACAACGGTCTAAAAGAAATCCATAGGATGGCCTTCGACAACAAGTTGTGAGGAATTGAAGATGCCAATTTTGAATGCATGAGGATTTTTTGGGATATTAGAAATAATGCTCCAGACTATGTGATAATTTGGGACTCAACTTCAACCAAATGCAAATGCCATGCCAAATGTCATCATTGCGTATTCTGCCAGGTGAGTGGTAGGTTTTTAGACAGCTCATATCCTAATTTCTCCGTTTATGGATAATTTTTTCTCTCTTCCTGCATATTACTTGCTTGCAATCAAGTCCTATCCTCTTCCTTCATCTTTTGCCCTTGCCAAGTGTTCTCCCCCCATCATCCTCATCAACATGTTTTCACTCTCCAGCACGTCCTCCATTCGCTTTTTCTGCCTTCATTGTATCTCCGCCACCAACTCTCTCTCCGCTCCCACCATATTCTTCTTCGTCTTCGTCGCTACCCAACTCACCCTCTCTATCCTTCTTCGAACTCCCACATCTCAAATGCCTCCTGTATACTCACATCCTCTCATGACAATGACCAAATTTCCGACCAATGCCACGCCAAGCTTCATTTCAGTTCACGCCAGATATTTTTCCACATCTCTCTTCAGAGCCTCCCTCACAAATTCCCCAACCTTTGAAAATTCTTTAGAGGTTAGAGCAATTCAACATCTGATGTCTTTAACGTACACTATTTTTCTCTAAAACACTAACTAGGTACGTCAACTGTTCCACCTGCTCTATTTCATGCCCTCCCACCTTTATATTCGGCCCTCTCCACCATATTGGATCCAGTTTTCATGAAATGAGGTAATCGGTGAACATCAGTCATACATTTTCAAAGTATGAACCAGACCGTGCATTTAATTATTCTCATTTATAATTTTACAATGGAAAATCGACTTCATAACGACTCGGCTGAGGCAGTGTTCCTCCTGAAAGCGTTTACGTGGATTGAAGCAGAAGTTAGGAAGCCAAAATAGATGCTGCGTATTATTTAAATCTTTTGTTCATCACTAATGATGAAATGAAAATAAATAAACATGGCGGTAGGTATATCCAGTCAGGAATTCAAAAGGTACTGGATAGAACACTAGGGGCGTAATTAACCGACATCGTAAAATGAAAAAAAGGGTTATACCTTGGGAATTAGAAAAACTACTAATTTATGAACAGAAACTGAAAGATACACTAGCACATAGGAGTGATTCGAGTGAAATTATACACATGGGTATGACCCCTCTGCGTGAGTAGGACTGCTATTGCTAATAGGGGTGCATGACTATTTTGCATCTTCCCACTTTCAGGCACTTGCACGTTTTGAAGCAGAAATACGGCAGTGCCGTTGAAAATCAGGCATTTAATAATATATATCTCTTTAAAGAGGCATGAACAAATGGCAGGATTATACAAAAATGTCGAACAGAATATTATCCATTTGAGCTAGTGCCGTAGGAGTTAAAAATATGTTTTTATAAATAGGGCGAAAATACAGATACGATCGTTAAACGTACCTAATATGCACTACTACGAAGTATTATTGACACGCATTTACGCTAGAACAAGCAATAAATTCCTTTCACAATAGGTTTTCAAAAATTACCTTACCTCTCGATGTTTTCACAGGAGCAAACGACGACGAGTTGACTGTCACTGTGTTCAATATTCTGGTAATTCCCAGTGATTTTCATCCCAAAAGCCGGGTATATTAAACAAACTAAGCAGCAAAGGAAACGTTGAGCACTTCACCGCGACATTTATCCATTCACGAGCTGCACATGGAGAACTTCCCTCTCTTGTTTCCTCTCGCGAACTAATCGCATGCTTTTACTTCTGTGGTCTTGCGAGAGACTACGCAACGATTGCTGCTACTCACACTTGATGCCGATAGACGTTGCCAGACTTTGTTTTTTAGCGACTTTTAGGGTAATTTAGTATCCATCATTATAAAGAGCTCTATACATCTTGAAATGGTTAATCCTCTGGGTTAGCACTATATACAGTCAATGCTGAACAATTAGCATTAGCGAAATACTACAACGTTACTGACCAAAAATGAAATAAAATATTTTGAAGACGGCAGAATTAGGTCAAGCGAGAATAGAAAACACGGTATATTATAGCTGCAATAATAATTGAGAGAGCAAATTTACTATTACATATATCTTATATCTTGCTTGAATAGATATGAGCTAAGTAATAAATCTCTTTCGACGTGAATTTAACTATCTTAATACACCTGTGACTTGCAAACCGGCTTCAGAGCAGAATGCTTTAAATTAACTAAGTCTGCGCTTAATTCCGTTGATCCCAATAACGGTCATTTATCGCGCCACTCAAAGTAAATAAAAATAAATGGTTACCCTAGATTATTCCCGGGCAGTTACAAGTGAACAATATCAAATCACGATCGGAATGAATAGGAGAAAAGACGATCACTATATCACCTAAAAAATGTTATTCAACACGCACTTATTTCTTCTCAAGTAACACAATATTTACATTGGATTCCCAGTTCCAAACAAAAATGATAAATTACGACAAATACAGATGAGTAATCCTTCTCTCTGAAACGTATACAAACTTCTTCGAACTCAATACGCACTGTAAACCTTATCAAACTTGGAGCGTCACAAAAAACAAGTTCTTCCATCGAGAGGAAACTCACCAGCATAAAACTGGGTCACTCCTGGCGTAGTCGTCCATCCCTTACGGTCGAGCAGCCGCTAAGCACATGGGTACACAAGATAAACGGATTAAAGGCTTCGCAATCCTTGAGGTGCGAAACATTTGGAGCGAAAGCGAAGTGCTATTGGTTTGCGCTATTTACCGGCGAGTGCGGAGGCGAGCTTTGTGGCTCGAGAAAAAAATGCTAACACTCTATCCTCGAACGCTGAAGAGGGATGTATTCATAGTCCAAAGGAGCAAATAAGTTCTGTAGCTACATGTACCCCTCCTGGAATAACGGCCCTCGGCAATTAACATCCACACATGAAGAAAAGAGAGAACAGGGGAAAGGACATAAAAGAAGTTGAGGACGAGAGGTGATATTCGTTTCGAGTGTCTTAGGGTCCCGATCTGTTTTTGCTGTTGTCATTAATAGTGGTTGTCATTTTTCCACAAGTTTTCTCTTCAATTTTGTCCCCGGTATCAATGAAGAAGTATAAAAATAATATTTTCCGTTTCATTCTTAAACTGGCGTGATCCGAATTTATAAAGTAATTTATGCCTAACGTGTAGCGTCCTAGTCTATTGGAGGATCCCATTCTAGTCCTTCCCTTAGCTATCCTACACTCTCTATTTGCTCGCATCGGTTCTCAACGAAGCGTGCGACTTTCCTTTGAGCGTTTTTATCGGATCAAATCTTTCTTCATTGGATCCCGAAAGTTTGCGGCATACCAGAGATGTGTCCTTAGAAAGTTAAGCAACATGTCTCTTTCACATTGTCCGAGTAATCAAGTCCAAATATATGACTTTTCTGAGCAGGAGATGAGGAGCAGAGAGTACATGTGCGTGCATACTTACGACATTACCACTCGAACTGCTCTTATTAGCTATTGGCCATTCTCAGAAAACCTTTTATCTCATCTAGATCACGAGCCACTATTTCAAGGCTATTCAGCAATATACTTTGCCGCGAAATAGAACGTGAGCAATCAAGTTATTCTCGGTTAATTAAACTACGACTATTAGAATATATTATATGAGACACCATTTCGAGGAATTTGCGACCTAAATTCTGCTAGGCATTCACTCCTCCAATGCTTCCTAAACTGCCAGAAGCCATAGTTTGTAAAGCACTCATTAGTCGAATTAAATGCTTTTCGTAGATCGTTTCACCAATAGATCACGTCTCACCAACCTGCTATGCGTTCTTAATTAATGGTACATATCCAGTTCGGAACAATCGTATCCCAATATCAAGCCATACGATAGAATTCGTGTAACTTAGAGAAACATTCTCGATTGCCACTTCCTCCCTTCCAATGCCCTCTCAGACATACACTGAGAACTAATTCCCCTTTGCCTCCCAACATATTTCCGCTTTGTAGCTTCTCCTCACACCATGATCTCTATTCTCAGGCTTCTTGCCACTGAATGTTAACAAGGACCTTAAGATACACCAAAATCACTGCTGTGCCGCTACTATTTCCTGACGTTACGACAAGGATTTGTACCAAAGGGAGATCAATTGATATTAATTCCACAATGAAACCCGTCCACTATGCTATTTAATTTGGATGATTAATAGATATCAAAATCAATTGAAGATTCATTGTACCAAGTAAGCACACGACTGCGTAGATTGCCCTACATTTTCAAGCGAAATGCATTTAAACGGGAGTTCCTATACGGGAAATAAAATGTCTGTCCAATTTTAAGAATTACTGCGTCATTGAAATATACTAACTCATTCAAATCTGTGAAATTTCATCGCCGTGTGCCATTGCTACGTCATGCCCTTGAAATTTAAAATTGTACATGTTTTTCGGGTGTCCAACCCGTAATTAACAAAGGATGACTATATTATAACCTTCAAAGAGCAGGAGAAAATTGGATTCATGAGTTGTTAGACATGGGATTGAATGAAACATCTATTTCATTTATTCTATTAACAAAGTGGAACGCCGAAGAGCATACACATTCACGTCCAAAATGACATTGAGACTACTGCACATGAAACTATTCTTGAGGTTTTTCATAAATGAGTGGACTTGCACTTTAAAATTTAATATTACTTCGATGACAATCTTAAAACTCGGTTACGGAGGAAGCCAACATACATAAACTATCCATTCCTCGAGGAAGAAACAACTAAGGCTACTTAATAGTTCTCATAAATTTAAGGGGGAAAGCATCACGTAATTTGTTACATTAATGAGATAATTAGAAAAATATGATTTTAGTTTCACCTCATTCATACGCCTGATTTTACTTAGGGTGCATTTGCAAATGAACCCATCCCATGAAGCAAGAGGTCATAATAATGCACTTAGATGACAAATCAGTAGAGTAAAATTGCTGTAGTTCCTTGAAAAGCTAATACTATACGAATTAGGAAATGTGAACTGGACCCAATAAGAGGCTCCGCGATTCTACATGTAAGGAATACCAGATTCCACAATCTCCTTAGCACTATCGCGGCGAATCCCTCATATTGACGTGATTTAAAAACTCCCAAAATATACAGCTGAAGCAAATGGACGTATTTTAGGATCGTTATTTTTACAAACAATTTCATCAATCCTTTATAAAATTAAAAATTCAATTCAAAGTGCCTACTTCCTTGCTTTTGGATGCAAAAATTTATTTTCTTGAATTATTTAGCAACAGTAAGTAAAAACCTAATTTTTAAGCATGTAGGTATGGTTTTTGTGGATATGATAGCTTATATATTTTGAAAAATCTAAAAAACAATGAATCCATGAATCAATGACTTTTTATTTCCAACGATAAATATGGCTACAACATATGCTTGCTTGGATTTGCACGAAAGTAATTTATTCCAGGCTTAGCAGCGAATGCTAAATAAAAAATACAAATTTTCAAACATTTTTAGGTGCATACTTATAATTTTATAGCGTTATAAATATATAATTATTCCGGAGCTATATATTTCTGATAACATCATATACGGTCGCTTTCCGCTGAATTTAGCCCAATTTATCGATAACCTTATTTTTCAAGGTGGGAAATAAAGTTTGGAGACCGTTTTATCACGAAAATTAGTTTTTCATCTTTCCCTTAACAAGGTACTTACAATTGATGACTTCATTCTAGACTTATCATCCAGAAGATATTGTAGGAGTAGGTATGGAATGAAATTTATGCATAGTTGATACACCGTTGCTTCTCCAATTATAACCTTGATAAAAGAGTTAAAACCATGTGTACGCATACACATTGTCATTAATTGATAATAAAGAAAAACTTTCATAATGACTACAATATCGAGATACAGAAATATTGAGGCCTTATTCCTTAAAAGAGGAAACGCCTCCTTAAATGTGACACACAAATGCAAAGAAATAACATAATGCAAGCGTGATTAGAAAGGGATGATTAGTATGATGATGATTGCAATTAAGTTGCAAAAGCTAAGGAAAGCTAGCTGCATCAATTAACGGGAACAGGTTTTTGTTGGAAAATGTTCTTGGTAATGTGAATAAACGTAATAAATAACAGTAACCTCGTTATCCACAAAAATGTAACATTTGATGAAAACTGGAAAATAACATTACCAGCACGCGGCTATAAAATAGTCAATTAGGGTTCTAATAGCTTGAAAAGATGAACAGGGTAAAAATTAATGTTTGCTAATCCTAATGCAATTCTTTTAAGTTGCATAGATAGTTAATGTAACCGCTCATTTAAATTCATGCCAGTGCTTTAAAGTATTTACCTTTGGAATACATAAAGATTCTGGGTGGCACTGAAATCTTTTTTCTCTTTGTTTTGTAAATAAAATTGAATTGGCACTAAATATATCAAATAGTCTCAGAAAAATTGATGTTTTAGCAAACAAAAGCAATCACTTGCAAGCGGTAATTTCACAGCCGTCGTGTATGCTGTATATCCTTATCGATCAAACCCAGAAAAATATCTTTTGATGCATTTCTCCAGCATAAAACTACTTAATTCGATCAAGATAGCACTTATAAATGATACTCAATAAACAGCTCTTTGTAATCAACGTTGTAGAAAAATGAATTCAATAGAGTCAGACTCAACTTTGCGAAATATCATCGTTCAATAAAATATAAAAACTTTAAATATAAAGATAAAATTTAACATACTTGTTGATAAGACGACTGGTTTCTAGCTGACACGATCAGGTTTGATGATGTCCACTGTTGAATGAAACCAGTTGTCTAAATAAAAATTCCGTGAAATATATCGTACATTAAAAGTTTTTATCTTTTGTCTTAAGTTTGTAGAATGCTATATTAAACATTTAATTCATCATCACCATATTCCCACTCCTGAGCTCCTAAACAACAAAAAGGAAGATAAATAAGTTCCAGCATTCGTATAGAGTGGCGCCAATGGGCGACAAGCATCTCTCTTTGGCTGCCCTTCGCATCGCAGGGCGCCGTCTCCTCCACAAACACACGACTTGGCCTATCGATCCCTTTTAAACGCCCGCCGCTGGGATTTAATTTGTTTATCGTGGAAGCGTGGGGAGAGAAATGGTGGTTGCGATGGTGGTGGTGCCAGCGTTTTCGTCTTGACTTTTGACCCGGAACAACCCCCCCCACACGAAGGTTCGTCGAGCAAAACGAAAGAGCAAGTGAGGATGACTGCCGTGCTAAGCACACGATGGTGCCTCTCCCGGGAGACCTGCGACCCGTTAAGGAAAAAAATAAACATTCCTCTGTCGTTCGTGGAAAAATGAACAAAATCAGCCCTTAGGGGTGGAAGACCTCCCTCCCACCCTCCCGTTTCCATGAACTTTGCCCAGGTAGGGTTGGCGGTCGCGATTGTCGACCGCTTTGTTATTCCGTCGTCCGCGGCTCCTTATTCATTTCCTCTCCCCGCCCCAGGACCGGTGCCCACCACCCCGTCGTCGTCTTTCAGTCATTCCCACGAAGGGGTCCCTCTCCAATAAAGCCTTCCGGCACCCACCGCGCGCGTCGAACGAGGAGCGGAGAGAAAAAGGTCAACGAGACGGGTAATGGATCATGGGTCAAGAAAAGGGGGTGGGATCTCGGTGTTTTCATCCTCACCAATGGATGAACAATGGCGGGCGGAAAGAAAGGGAGGGAAATATAGTCTTCAAATATATATACTTCAAGAAGAGGAAAATGATACCGGATACGCAATGAGCTATATCCTGGCTGGAAAAGTAATTGTTTTGAGTAAACCCTTAAGCATAAGAATGGATTTACATCCAAAATTCTTTATAAATACCAAATTTATTCACAGAAGAAGGATGTTACAATGAATTTTAAGAGCATAAAAAACATAATTTGATAATTTTTCAATCATTTTTTAAATCTCAAATAAACTCAGCATAATTCCCACCTGCATTCATCTTGCGCTATAATACCTACTATATTCCTTCCTCCCTTGCATTTATAGCATTGATCTCATAGTAAATTATGTATAACCATTCAATCATAATCAAAGTTTAAAACTACGGTGTCCGCTATCACGCCATTTCAAAAAAATGCAGACAAGAGAAACGGGCCATCATTCCACATAACACTTAGAGCTAGCCATCAACTAAGCTATCAACGCATTTCACATGAATTTTGTCGTTGGCATTGATGACAGTTTGCTATTTTCTTTTTGGTAACAAAAGACAGTCGAAAAAGGGAATATTTTTCATCATACTACAAAAATTAAAGCTTTCCATCCCGGGCAATTAATCCAATTGAGATTATGCTTATCAATATAAGATTTGGAAAAAAGGATGCCTAAGACCATAATAACTTTTGTGCAATAAAATATGACGTTAATTACATAAACTCTCATTGAGTGATTCAGGCGATTTTTTTGTTGTTTCCTCAGTTATAATCCTCGAGTTCTTGGTTCGTTAATAACATATTTACCACAGATGAATACCTAATTATATTACATGATCAAGATGAATACAAGAAAATTTAAGGGTTGATTAATGCAATACATTTATTTGACGTCACCTTAGAATCCAAAAACTCACTGCGTGTGATCTACTCAGTAGAGCCTGGAAGACTACTAAGGGGTGAAATATTAGTTTGCTTAGAGTATAAAAATAATTAAATCAATTCTTCGATGGCTTAGTGGAATTAAAATGAATAGTAATTTGCTTTGCTTAAATTAAAAGCCAAGTTATTTTCCCCTCAAGTGCTTAACTCTCGCTACAAAGAGAAAGAAAACAACAAAAAAGTTTACGACAAAAATGGACGGGGTGGAAACTTTTCATATGTTTCTCTTGCCATTTACTAGCCAATTAAATTAAAATGTGCAATTATGGTTCTCGAGTTGATGAAAGAACGAAGTGCCAACATGGGAGGGAATTCAAAGTTGGTCGTCTTTTTAAAATTCCATCCGACTGAGCTGAAAGACATAAATTTATTCCCTGCTGGAATAATCAAACTTCGGGCAAAGGAGGAACAAATGACCTCTTTTCTCCAACTATATTTTCTTTTTAGGCCTGTATGAGGAGGAAAAAGGGCCTTATTTTCTCTCTTGGAGAGGAACATACTATTTCCCACGACCTTACGAGAAATCATCTCAGAAATTCATGATGGCTATGAGAGATCCTCGCCTGAGGGTAATATGAGGAAATTACGGTATATTGAGGATTATTGATTTAAAAAGTTCGATAAGTCATCAGACAGAGGTGAGTTTTATTGATTGCTCGTCCACCATTCTATGTGTAATTACAAATTATTATTATAAGCTGTAGGAAATTCCACGAAAGAAGATGCGCAGAAACGTTCTGAGAAGGCCCTTTTCATGTACTTTCCGGGGAAAGGAATTATTAAAATCTTGGTGAATAAAAACACATTTAAAAAAAAACAAGACATATTCAAAGCTATGGCGCAGAATATAAAGTACTTATAAATTCGGTTGAAACAAAAATAAAAATAGTTGTGTTATTTTTCATTTGGGCCACATTAATATTATTTTCATGAAGGGAGCTGCATTTTAATATGAAAATTCCCAAAATAATCTTGCATAATAATTCGGGAAAAATGCTTTTCAATAATTAGAATTTTGATAAAACATTCCTTCAAGTTTCAAAGGAAACAGGATAACAAACCCTGGCACATTATGAAGTTACATTTAATTAAAAGAAAAAATTTTTAAAATTCGAAAAATGCGCAGTATCGGAGCTCGATATATTAAAGGGTCACGGAAGCTATTATGGTGTAGCCTCAATTACTATCCCACTAATGATCGTTCGAATTACCACGCTAGTGGTTTGCCTGCAATGGTTTGCAGAAGTAGCCCCGGGCTAATCATCGATCAAGTGAAAAGCTCTATTCCGGGGGTATTGGATTCTCATCGACTTCAGGCAACATAGTCCCCATTATGACGCATAAGGGAACACAAATTTCATAATGCAATTTTTGAAAGCGATAGATGTAGGTTCAAACTTTCACCTGTGATTAACTGAGAAATGCCCCATAGAAGGGGCACTGTTAGGCATCAGTGCCCGTAAATACCATTAAGAGACCTTGGACCTATCTTTGTGAGCATAGTTTTGAATTATTTACCCATTTTTTACCATTATAGGGACTCAAGTTCATTTAAAATAGACAAACATTTTCAACCAATGAGACCTCTTTCCCTCTAAGTCCCTTTAAAACTTACCTCTTGAATTTGAGCTTGCCATTACTAATTTTAATTTCCGTTGTCTCTTTTTGCGTTTGTTTCACCTTTCCTATATTTCAGACCTTTCACTGTCACCTTGTTGCAGGGGACCAGGAAAAGTGGGGTTAGTACATGGAGAATACGTCCCGAGGGAGGAAAGCTTTTCGCTCTATTGACGATGTGGCGGAAATGATAAATGCTCACAATGTCCAACCTAAGTTTTTCCAAAGCCGATCAAAAGACAGGCATAATGGAAGGAGAGAAAAATCTCCATGAGGCGTCAAATACAACTTTTAAAAATTACACCACATTTGGAAAAATTATTAATCTCATTCTAAATCATTCAATTACTGAAATTAAACCCCTTTAGGTATCGAATCTAATTAATGAAATTGATGCTTATTTATGACGATTTTCACCGCCAAACGACACATACCAGTTTAATTCAGGAATAATTACATGCAAGATAACGTAAAAAGTCGAACCTTCAGAGAATATGCACCCGAATGTGAGAATTACATTATGAAAATATCATTCGCAGTCCAGATGATTGATTTTTTATTGAGAACTTTCCACATTCATGCTCACTCGTGTAATTATTCTATATAATCTATCATATATAAGAATGTATGTTCCATGTATTGTAAAAAATGTATGCACATACTATGTATGTCTTTGCGTGTATGTAGATCGCAATTGTGATAATTTTCCGCTCAATGTGCATGGTGGAGCTCAAGTATTATTTATAAAAAAACAAAACGATAAGAATTCCCTAGGGACTACCTAAAGCTTTATTTACATACTTGCTTCTCATATTTTAACAAAAAAGAAGCAATTAATTTCATTCTTATTCATTCTTGATCATTTGTTCTAATCCTCCCAGTTTCAGTTACTAGCTTTCCGTTATACCTTTTTCGTTTATTGCCACGGAAACATAAAAAGATAAACCTCGGTGATTTTGGCGTTCGGTAGCAGCGCATTATCCTTTCTTATTGTCTTCTACGTGCCCAGAATAATTAATTTCACAATAGGAATATTTTTACGGTAATCCGTAACGGGTTCCCTGCAGATACAGAGTTCATTTTCCCGATCGTTAATGACAGAACGCTGTTCCAAGGGAATTTATAACTTCAAAACCCGGGCTAACCTTTTCCATCCACTATAGAAAATGACCCACACACACGTGCGCCCAAAATGGGTTGACAAACTTGGTCCCTTGTTCCTCTCTCCCTTCACCAAAAACATTTTTTTATCCACCTTCGACTGTTTTGCCCTGTCCCTCTCTCCCTCTCTCTCTTGCTCCATTTTTTTAAACCAACGCATGCATACATTATTTAGGAAGACCCCTTGTTCGTTTTGCTCCTCGCGTATGGGGAACAGCAAAACCATTCTGCAGGGCCTGATTCAGAAGGAGAGAGTAAGAGAGAGGGTGGGAAGGGGTCTCTCTCAGTCCCGAGGGGTCGTTTGGGGGCCACAAAGGGCGACGGGTATTATTTTCCATCACTTGCACCCGGAGCGGAGCAAGAGAATTATTAAAACCGATGAATTGTTAACGCCGCAGCCAGATGGGAGAAGAGGCAAAATCGTGATACCATCCGTATTCCCTTCTCTCTCCTCACAGCCCCCCCCCCCTCTTTTTGTGGCTCGTAAGGAAATTACGGGTCAGTTGTAATGCTGCTCAAACTGAAGTCGAAGCCCGTCCGATTTCAATTGAGACCCCAGCAAAGCACGGGAAAATATACATATGGAAAATGCCAAGTTATAACCACAAAGTAGTATTTCAAGCACGTATACAATAGAGATGCTGTTGGTGAGCAACTTGTATCCAGAGTAACCTCCAGCGTGTGACGTACCTAAATCAAGGTAAAGCTGCCGATAATGTCTTGAAAGCCTATGGAAAATAAGAATTTTTATCACTAAAACAAATCACATCTTTGCGTAATTAATAGGAATTTGAATTTTTAAACGAATTTGGTTTTGGACGAACGAACGAGAGGTTGTTTATAGAAAAGGATTACCTACTGACGGATAAGGCACCATATGGGATTAATTATGCTTGCTTTAACGGGAGAGCCTATGAATGTAACTTACCGGCAAAAGATTAACTTTAATACAATATTTTTTTCCCACAAAACAAAGTCTAATAAATCCACTACCACTTATCCGTCAGGTATATGAAAAAAACTAACAGTGAAAACGCGATCTCCGGGCACCAGCGTGTGAACATCTTAATGGGTTACCAAGTACCTTCTGAGCATCTGAACACCCGAATTAAGATTTTCATCTATTTGTTAATAGTAAGCGTAAAATTTCAATTCCCTTCCCTAGGGGAAAAAAATTCGAATAGAAGGTTATTATGGCATAAAAGACTTTTACTTGACGTTATTACTGTACATTTGCTTTAAATCACATAATGGATCGCTAGAGATGTGAGTGCGTGGTAGTGGAAAAACCATAGCTTGTGTCAGAATGACCCAGGGTAAAAGTACCTTGATATTGTCCTTTTTAAGGAATGCAGTTTTCTCTTTAATAAAATCGTTAGGTATATTAATTCGTGGTATTCGTCTGTGTGGTATTCGACTATGTATGTTAGCAGCGCTCGGGGTTGGTCCATTAATTTGAGATAATCTCCGAAGATACCGGCTAGATCGAAGCGGGAGTGATGTCGTTCAAAAGAGGAAAGATAGTTGCATTGCTAAGGCGTATTTTTATTTTCGTCGACCGATCGGAAAGTGTGAAAATTTAAGCATGAAAAAATGGTGTTTTCCCTATCTTTTAACGTGGGAAACAAGTTTCTAAGCAAATTATTTCACGTTGCTAAGTGAATAAATATGTTTACGTTTTTGGTAAAGGGAGAATAGGTGCATTGACGAAGTGGAGGAAGTTGAAGAAAGTGGAATTAGTTTTCTTTATTGCTTGAAATAACGAAACAAATCATTCGTGCGTAGACGCTATTGGTCGTGTACTGATTACTGGTTACTGGTATTACTGGTTGATTTGTTGTTGTTTAGGAAGTATAAAGTTAAAATTTTATAAATACATAATTAATAACGGGTGAAATACATAAATTTAAATTCTGTTGATAAATTCATTCGAACCGATGTCCTAACTGGTTCATTTGTCGTTTCGTTTTCATCATTTTTCATTATTGTGACTATTTTCATATTACTATTCTTTTAATTAACGGTTTAGCTGTGCCGATAGTGAAAGAAAAATATTGTAATATTTTCTTAAAAAATATTATAATATAGTTCATCAACTTTAGAGCGATGAGACACGGCATGGCTATCGTTACGAAGTTTGGCAGGCCAGATCTCTTTATAACTTTCACATGCAATCCAAAGTGGGGCGGGATTCAGTAGAACCTTCAACCTTGGCAGCGTTCCGAATATAGACCCGATCTTATAGCCAGGGTGTTTTACCTAACATTCGTCGAACTGATGAAGGACATTAAGGACAGGTACGTCTTTGGACTTCCAATAAGGAGGATGTACACGATAGAATTCCAGAAGCGCGGTCTTCTGCACGCCCACATTTTGGTGAGTCTTCTCGACGAAGACAACCTGAGAACTCCAGGCGAATACGATGCGATCGTGTGTGCAGAACTACCCAACGAGGAAACCGAGCCAGAGTTGCATGAAACGGTGACGACCTGTGTGTTTCACGGACCTTGCGGTTTGATTCGACCAAACGCGATTTGCATGATGAACGGTAAGTGTTCTAAAGGTTATCCGAAATCTTTCTGCGAGGAAACGATCACCGATGTCAACGGATATCCTGCTTCTCGCAGGCAAGACAACGGTAGGACGGCACGACAGCGAGGAATCGATGTCGGCAACTGACACGTCGTTCCTTACTACAGATGGTGCTCCCTGAAATACAAGACTCACGTCAACCCTGAAACCTGCTCACCGGCGAGGAGCATTAGTTACATTTACAATTACATTCACAAGGGTTACGATTGCGCGTCGGTCGAAATGGAGACCCGCGTGGGTGATCTTCTGCATCATGGCGAAATTAGATCGTTCGTTTACAGCAGATACTTGAGCTCCCAGGAAGCGATTAGGTGTTTGTTCGATTTCAAGATGCACGATCAGTCTCACAACATTATTCAACTGGCTGTCCACCTGCCGTATCAGCCGGACGTACTTCCGAGAAGAACATCTAGAGGATGTGGTGCGTCGTGCAGCTGAAAAGGACACAACTCTGGCCGCTTGGTTTTTAAGTTGAACCAGAGCGACAAGACGACGGCACCGCCACAGCGGGGACTAGAAGTTCAACGCGCGCAGCTATTTAATTAATATAAAAAGAAGTAAGTACTGAGGTGATAGCTTTCAATAAAAGTATTAATTCTGCTGAAGGCATTAACATCAGAAAAAAATAGTTCTACATTTTAGAGTAAGTTATTAGCGCTAGTTGAAAAGTGACATATTTAACTTGGCCCTTCAGAATTATAAAGGAAGCTTTGTGTTTCTCATTTATCTTTAACAACGAAAAATCTATCGCAGGTAATTATTATCTCTCTGGGTGTTAGGAGTTTATTTTAAAAGGTTTTATAGAGTTTCATCTGTTTGCCTGAGTCAATTATATTTTTCATTTTACCCTTCAGTATCCTTAGGATAGTCACAGTAACTTTAATTTCTGCCCGTTGAAAGTTACGTCATGTTTTTTAACATCACTTCAAAATATTTATCCGATCCCGGCATCATACTCATCACAGCTCCATCTGATTTATACGGTATCGTCCTTAAGAACCATAGCTGGTCTCGGCCTCGGGAACAGAGTCTTTTCTCTGTTCGATCCCGTATAATTTAGGTATATCTAATTCATAGGGTTGGGAATTTTGCAAATGAAAGGAGCCTTTTATGGCTCTATTCCATCAGCCACAAGCTTAGGCCGTGGAAAATTCTCTTGGGTACATGATATTTAGCCATGCTCCCCGAGTCTCTTTCCTGCTAGGTGAAACCCTAAAGGGCCACCGCAGGAAAATCGATGTGTTCATCGCGTAAATAGCGCTGTCACTCTCATCCACTGCTCCTCTGGTATGCTCTTCAAGAGTCAAGAACTTGACTTGCGTGGATTCCTCCCTTTTCTTAAATCATTTCTAGCATACGAAATAAACTTCTATAGATCCCCATTCATCCAATGAATCCCTATGAATTTTCCTTTTCATTGTGACTATCTTTGTGTCCAATGTAATAGCTAATACCACTCTACCAAAAGTATTACAAGAATTGTGACATAACAAAAACTAAGTCACATTCCCATTACTTTCAATAACTGTAATGGAATCATTATACGTGTTAGCCTCATCCAATCAGTCAAGTACAAAGAAGAAAAAAACGATATTGCAAGCATATTTATTTATAAACATATTGCGTTCATATTAACGCATTCGAGTTTAAGTATCAAATGAAAAAAGGAAATTATTTCTGATGGCCTTGGTCGTTTAGATTGCATACGTAATGAGCTCTATATTTAAAATTTAATAACTTTATTCTTTAACAAAAAAGCCAGATATTTTCATGAGTTCTATTCAGTTCCAAACAACTTCAAGTAGAAATAGTTGGGATTGGCAGTTAGAAATTCGCATTGAACTAAGATGGCTTGATGGCGTAATTGACTAACACAGTTGACCGGAAATTGGAAGATTCATGTTCGAATCTTTGTCTCCGAATATAAGCCGCACCCCGTTTTTGGGGTCTCAAACAGGGAAAAAAGTTAGTACGCGAATTTAAGCCGCACCCTTTTCAGTGCATCCCGTACCACCGACAGTATTAGGCATTAGAATTTTATATCTGTTTTTACATTACCTATGTAACTGTGACACAATGTTACCTATAACATCCTTTAATATCTGAATAAATTGTGCACCAATTCACCTTTTTCAGCGTTATTTCTTACTTTCCCCGTGGCTTAGGCGAGTTTAGCTGGCGTCCGCGTGAACCCGAAAGGCTGGTTTGCTGAAATCGGTCATTTTTTCGATTTATAAGAAAGTTCTCGAATTTAAGCCGCACCTCGAATGTAAGCCACATCCCGATTTTGAGGCCCCAAAATCTGGGAAAAAAGTGCTGCTTATATTCGGAGAAATACGGTATTACTGTCTCCATAATGACAGTTCTCTCGCTGCATTGAATGCAGTTCGCATTTAAGTCTAAAAACAAGTGGAATAAAATAATCGCATCAAGAGAAATATGGCCCCACCTTTTCCTGATCCTCAAGAATCAGAAATATGTCAGAGATAGCGTTACGACTATAAGATAGTTTCCATTTTTCAGAAAATGTATACGAAGCCGTCTGAATTAAGGATAAAGATGTAGACCAATGATAAACATGAAGAGTATTACCATTGAACTTTTAAGATAACTGATGTGCTTAGTTATGCCACAGCATACGAATGAAAAACAGGCAAAAAAGCGCGATATCCCAATACCGGAATGTAAGATGTATCCAAATTGACCGACACTGGTAAATGTTTACATCGTTTGAATGTCGAGATAAAATCACAGCAAGCTTTAGAAAAAGGCATCGTGGCGTAGCTTTCCGGAGTTATCTCCACTTCGACGAGCAATCCACTTGTCTCGACAGAACAAAAATAAAAATATCCACGTGACCTTAACTCCATTAGTTTACCGACCGAACGGAAATCTCTCCCCACTCGTACCGCAATACGTTTTCTCCATTATATTTTCTTACGGCGAAGATCTCTCCTGGTTTCGAGAAATCCTTCGATTTGCATGGAAATCGTGTCGGCGGTAGTGAGAGAGAGAGAAATCCCTTAAGGAGCGCGACGTGAGAGAAACTAAATGAAATCCTCTGGACCACAATGTTTTCGAAAGGTCACGCGGCGATTTATGTCCTGTCCGTGCACTTGGAAAGTTACCTTCTCTTAGACCCCCAAAACGGCAGTGTCTACATCTACATAAGTTAAAACCTCTCAGATGAATGATGATCATAAATTACAAACGAGAAAAAAACAAAAGAAGCGTGAGACAGAAGAATAAAAGACAAAAGAGGGTGTATGCCACGTGCTGCATGGTATCATCCCGGCGTTTTATGACATTTTCTGGTCACTTTTTTAATGGGAAATTGGACCAATTTCCCATAAAAAAGTGGCCAGCAAGGATCATCAAAATGGACCAATTTTCATTGAAAAAGTGGCTAGCAAGAGCCATTAAACGTCGGGCTGACACCAAATAGCACGCAGTATACACGCGTATATATTATCTTATATCTCATCGTGAGCCGTGAAAGCTTCATTGAAGAAACAAAAGAAGAATATTTTTCAAAACCTAGATGCCGAAATCGGAATGATGGGCGACTCGAATCATTCCAAATTGACCTGCACTTTTTTCCTTCCATTTCGTAAAATTCTAACAAGTGTTATTCGTGACAAGATTAGACGGTGACTGACGAATTACTGAAAAGAAGCCTTGAGGCGGTTGCATGAAAACACACTAAATTATGCGTTTTACTTAAGTTTTCACATCTGCGAAAAAAAATATTTTTAACAACTTCAGAAAATCCTCTGCTGTCTGCTACAGATACCTCTACTACAGATACTTGATGTAATGCACCTACCCACTTCCACTTGTCTGCCTAAATATACTATTCAGCAAGCCACTTTAAGGTGCAGAAGTAGGTCACCAGCCACGATGAACAGAGAGAATAAATTGAATTGGGAGAAGGGAAAGATGAAAATTATAACGATTGTTTTGATAAGATTCGCGTCTCGGTTTGTTTGGCCTTGGTCCCTAATGGTGCGTGGGAAGAGGGAATACGTATGGGTATTTTCTCTTCGGCAGGTCTTTTATTTCGTCACTTTTGTCAACTACCTATTTATTTTTAGCATGTGAACGAAATTATATAATTCGTGCCAACTGTGCGTATGTATGCATGTTAATTTATGTCTTCATAACAAATGTGAAAAAATAAAAAATGGGCTTACTCTGAGATACGTGCTCCAACAATAAAATGAGTAAAAGCATTCTGGAAGGAGAAGTTCCATGAGGAGAGCCATAGAAGAAAAACCTAGGACCAAAAAATGACCCATGGTGAAGGTCCGGGCTCGAATCCCGTCTGTGGCTAAGATTTTTTATTGGAATTCCGTCCCCTGCTTCAGTGTATTGTGGAGGACACTTCAAGTACAGCACTCCGTCTGCTGGATGAGGAGTGTGTTGCCCTTGGCGCCTATCGTTAAGAGGCTAATGCCAACGCCAGGTTTCACTCTGCTTTTCCTCTGATTCATTCCAACCCACAGATACCAACACACACACACTATTCTACATGACGCAAGTGTCCTTGGTTGTCAGTCACCTCCCCATAAAACCAACCAACTAACGAAAAAACTAGAAGAAAACAAAGAGGTTCCTATTTATTTGATGGGGTGTAATGGAGAGTTGCAGTTAACCAATCTTAGGAACGAAAGATGATGATGTTGTTTTCATAGGAGGTAGAAATACATAGCCCTGAAGACAATGGTGGAGGTAGTCATCGAAACGTCAGCAACCGAATACCTGACCTGTTGGAAGACCCAAGAAGACTCCACTAACAGCATGCGCCGAGAAAGAACCAAATCGTGCACGATGATGATGATGTATCAGCCTGAAACTGATATGATCCGAATTTTTATCGTAATTTTGGCTTTTGCGTTTTGCCTCTCTCGAACGGCTCCCAACTCAGTCCTTGCAATAGCTGTGCCAGGAGAAGACGGGGAGAAGAATACCAGATCTTACGCAGCTAGGCGTATCGCGGGAGAACAAGGGATGGGCGTAGAGAGTGAGCGAGTGGTAGGGGCGGGAGAGGTCTTCATGGTGAAAGGGAAGAAGTAGATGATGAAGAGAGGAAGACAATATCGGGGGACTCACAGAGCCCTGCGGTCGCCGCAGTGGGAGGTGGTGTACGGGGGTGAAAAGGCGCTCGCTTGCTCATTCGGCCCCGGAAGTTCTCGCGGTGTGTCTCCGCCGCTCGCACGCTGCATGCTTCCCCGGCCGACGACGCGAAGGAAGTACCCTTCCCCTCCTCCCTTTGGATTCCGCTCCCTGAGATGAAGGAGCCCAGACGATGTTTGAGCTTCACCTTCCTCGCAAAGACATTAGTTTTGTCATCAAGGAGGGGAAAGGTTCCGCTGCCCATGTGCTACGCGAGACTGTGTGATTTAAAAATCGACGATCCCAAAAAAATAAACGTCTTTTAAACGAGGAAGGAAAATTTATAACATCCAATACTTTCACTCAAAAACAAAAGTGATATTTTGGACGTTTTGCTCTTATTCTGAAGAATTAAGCATGAGGCAAGAGTCGTAATTTCACCGTAGACCTAAGGAGCATTTATGACCACCGTCCAATACTTTCATTACAAAACTAATTGTGATACTTAGGATTTTTTTAATTCAGAGAAATGAAACTTGTGTTTAGGGTCGAAATTTCCTTTAAGACTTAACTCATGACTCTATGATCAGCCCCCTGAGTTCGTCCCCCTCAAGAAGCAACACCTAGGTTTCTACGAACAAATACACAGCGTTTTGACCTGCTGAAGTAGCAACATCAATTCCATGAATATTTTATAGTCTTTGCTTCATCCATTTGTGGTTTGTGAAAGATCGTAACTCTTGTATTACCAAAGACAGGACTGCGACAATATAGCAGTGATTCGCGTTTTTAGCAAATTATACTATCCCTGTAGTTGGATCGAAGGCTTCCGCAGTGGCTGATCATGCTGGAGCTAGGTATTCCGGAACAGCTGCGTGTGTCAATTTCCATGACGACAGTTTCTCCCCCGTTAAAGGACGCGTCTTCAGGTCGAAGTAATGTCCGTTCGCAGTATGCCGAATATAATCTGCATAATAATATATATTCCGACATACTCCGAACGGGCATCACTTCGATCTGAAGAAGCCTCCTGTAACGGAGAAAAAACTGTCGTCATGGAAATTGACACACGCAGCTGTTCCGGAAAACCTAGCTCCAGTATACTATGCCTGTCCTACGTCGTGTATATCAGCAGCAATTAAGAATTCACGAATTTAAGTATTCGAATGTTAGGTGTAAACAATAGGCAATAAATAAGAACCGCATAATGAATGAGTTCAGTTTACTGCGAGTATAGTATTTAAAAAAAGCCAGTTATAGTATGATTTTAGTGAACATCTATGTCCCTAAAATCTATAATAGTTCTTCCATTAGGACCTTGGGTATCCGATTGACCTTGACGTTTGGTCGACAGCTCACACAATTTACAGATGCTCATATGAGGTAACTCCAGTACTTCGAGTGGTAATTGAACAAGTTTCACTCACATACATAAGAAAGATTTGCACTGGTAGCTGATTTGAACTCCCTGTGCATTGTTAAAAATTGAGAAGGTAACAGGAGCGTTGGTGAACGAGATGGAGGAAGTAGGTAAGGAGAAAGCAAAGGCTTGGAGTGTCCCATTTGCTCCGAGCAGGGTTCCCATAAGCCCTCCCGAAACCTTCGTTGGACACTCTCAAATCCCTTTCTTCGCACACATTCCCCTTCCCCTAAAATCGCAAAAGCCCTCTCGACCATTCGACAATACCCGGCTTCTCTAGCGCCACAACCCACTCGCCATAGTCTCTCAAGTGCTCACACGAGGCTCTCTTAGTTCGAGCACGACACTTCTTGAAGACTCACTTCCGTCCACCATCCACCTCCGTATCCTTTCCCCCATTCCTCGCCAACCTTCCCCAATTTCCCACAGCCATCTCACGCGGACAGAGTGAGTGCATAAAGAAGGCGACCTCATTGCCAAGCGATCCCATCCCACGAAACCCAATCATCCCCCACCACGCCACGCAGCTCGTCCCCCACAAAAATAAAGAATTCTTTCAAGTCACGCTCGCAAACCTACGAGAAACTATATAGTTATCTTTTGCCCTCCAACAGCCAGCCCTTTTTCTCCCCACCATTGCTGTGCGTGGTTCGGCTGAGTCAGCTCGATGCAGACTGTCTCGTCGTACTACGGGAGGTGTCCTGTAGCCCTATTCCGACACTCATTAAGACATACTATAGTGATTCTAAAAAAAATTACTTCTGTCGTACGCGTTCCCCTGTAATGTAAGGCAATATTTTCCATTTTTATTTTGGCAAATTTCAAATTTTTTGGTCAATTTTACATCGCAGTACCACACGTATTAATTGCCTTACCATGCAGCCAATGGAGTAAGACTGGCATAGAAGACCAGTCACCCAAGCCAGTAACCAACGCACCCCGATCCTCCCCAAAAATAAGAATACTTCCAAGTCACGCTCACCACATAGGAGCTACTATATATTTTACCTCCTCCTTCCAACTGTTAATCCGGTTTATCTCCACCTTTGTCTCGTGTGGGTCGGATCGGTGAGTTGGTTACGGACCATCGTGTCGCGCGGGAGGCGTGCTGAGCAGCGCGTGAACCAGCCTCAGCTTCGACCGCGCGTAAATATTTAAGAGAGGGACAATATGGCAGACTCTGGGCCGCTTGGGAGCGAAAGGGAACGAGAATGGAGAGCGAACGGGAGAGGGGAGGGCGCCACCGTAAAGGACAAAGATAACAACTGAAGGTTCGCCGACCGATGGAGAGGGTGGGTGGTGATTGGGGCGATAGCAGGAGAAGGCGGAGAAGCGAACGAAATTGGGGAGAAACGAAAGAGAAGGCGTGCCGGAAAATGCGTGACACGTGGCTCGCGTGTAGATGGCGCCTCCAGCAAATATAGGACGCGCGCGCGGAAAATTATCGAACGGGTCACCCTCGGCCGATCGGGTCTTGGCACCCGACGGGGGTGACCAATCTGCTCACTTGCCTCTATAAAGACCGTACTAACTTTGAGTGGTTCTTACGGAGACAGTGGATCGGAGAGCTATGGCAGAGATGACAGACTAACGAGAAAGAATCGCTTTCAAAAATACAAATCCTGTTTGTGTCATATACGGATTTGACCCGAATCTACATCCATATGCTAACCCAGCGAGCCGCCGCTATGGCGTGTGGCAGAGGATACAAAGGAAACATCGACAGAAAAGGGAAGAAATTGGGGAAAGGAACTGGGAATAGGGGAAAGGAAGTGAGGAGGGACATGCAGTGAGATGGGCCTTGAAAGAGTGGTGTCTCGCTGCTTTTTTAGTAGTTATTATTGGTTCGTGAGAATAAGTAATTTTCGACATAACTATTCGACCGCCTGCCTCTCCCATTTTGTCTCATCTCTCAGTTCTAGCGATGCAGAGCAGGGTATCTTCCATTATGATGGTGATCATGATATCGTCCATGTCACACTGAATTTCGCATGATCCAAATTTTGCGAGGAACATTAACATAACGTTTAGCCTCCACGGCTATTGCGGCCAAACCAGTCCTACCGTCTGCTGAGTTACCCTCTTTGTAGGCTTCCTATTAGATAAATTAGCATAGTTTTATAGATGGTGGTGATAAATGTTTAACAAAAATAAAATAAATGGCCGTTATTTTGTGGAATAAAAATATGTATCATTTCATATAAAAATACAACTTTAGTGGAATAATAAGAGATTTTGGTCTCCATCTCAATAATGATGTGTCTAAAAATACATCTTGCGCGAAAAATACGCTTATCATTGATAAGTTCAATTCTACGATTATATGGAAAGTAAATAAAATCTTTTGATTACATTGGTGTACGTTAAAAATCTTCACCGAACATTCTGATAATTCATAATTGCAAAATTGCGGCAAATATGAGAATAAGCACTTCTTTTTCAAATGATTCCGGGGAAAATCGTGAATAATAGTTACTATTGGTAGAAATTCAGATTTGGTAGAAAATAGTTCAACATATTTTTGGGAAATTTGCTATCAAAAGGCACTTCGAAGAAATAACACGAAAAAGGGAACAGATTTACTCGGCATAGAGGAGAGTGCTCCTTGTTGAGCTTACATGATATGATATTTCCGCACTATTATACGGGTCTAAAATATAACGATACTATGAGATGATGCCTCAAATGTGCTTAGAAAACTTCATCAACGAGCTTCGCTGGAGGCAACTCACCCTTTTAACTCGCGCGGATCTCCATTTCCCATAAAAATGAAATATTTTCTGAATTCAAACCTGATTTGATTTTCTCGAATGTGCCCTGGATGACTAGCAAATTCTCTCTCTTCAACAAAGAGTAAGGTATGTTGAGGGAATTTTAACTAGGAAACTAAGCCGATCTTTGCATTAAGGTGAATAGGGGCTTGCTCGGGTAGGTTATATAAGTCAATTTGATTCCCATTCACAAGGATTGCCTCTCTCTCTCCCTTTAAAGGAATGCAGTATGATTTAAATGGAATACTACTGACAGTACTGACCTCATATTTTTCATCATAAAGGGATACTGAAAAAATATGCTCCAGTGGCTCCAAGGCTTGATCCATTTTTCCATGATAATGAATTTCTATTTAGATGAACCAAAAAAACCATTCCCAGGACTGCAGCAAAACCCAATGTCATATTCGAGTTCGGCAGTAGCAACTACGTTAGCACTAAAACGAAGAAAACAATGATGCTATTTCGTTAACATTCAATGGTGGTTTTCATGGGAACAATGCCGGTGTTAATAAAAATAGACAAAAGTACATTCCCAGCATAAAATTACTGATCCATAACTCAGTTCCGCGAAAATGTTTTCAAAGAGTACACTACGCATTGGAAAAGGAAAATTGAACTCCAGCCTACGTACTGTATATTCATAAAGTGCATTCATGAAGTTTGACGGGGACATTTTCAAGGTGAAAAGCCATTGTTCGAGGCTGTTTCGATACACACACTCATGAAAATGCGTCAGGTTGCATTCAAAAGTCTGGGTGGCCCAGCGAGGCGACACGTCGATGACTGAAATTCTGTCCGACATCTTGGAATGTGTCTCACACAACGGTAATCCATGTGGGTCACGGATTCACAAACGGGCTAAATATCAAGAGGGAATACCTATAAAATAGTTCTCAGTAGAACTCCACACATTATTCGCCAAGAATATTGCATAATTTACCTTTAGTATCATAATTTATACTCACTGTGTCAACGAGAATACTTCTATGCTGTTATATCCACTGTTACTTATTCCCTTCAACCTCCGAAGATATTTACACCAAAAGATCAATGATTTTTAATTAGAGTAGGTATTGAATTCAGTCGCTCTGATAATTAAGGAGATCCTTAGAATTTTTGTTTTTGCATCAAACTATGAAAGCATCTGACGTTTTTCAATGATAAGTATTTTAATTCAATGACACACTTTCATTGGTTAACCTGTAACTCAACTACAATTGGTCAACCAATAATAATGCACCCTTGTGCCACCATCACGTAATCATCTTATTGAAAATTGTAATAAAACTGTTGTCTAACTGCTCAAAAATGATACAGAAACTAATAAGCAAGCACAATTTCAATAAGTTCTTTTTTGATGTAATTTTTAAGATTCACTGATTTAGATTCACTCCCTGTAATTTCTTTATTATCCACGCACCCAAATAATTCCCTTACGCACAAAGGCTTTTTCGTATATACATACATATTTAACATCCCCCAAGATCTGTATTGCAGAAGGGAGCATTCTAAAATAAGTCAATCCAAGCATCAATAGCACGCAGAAGACTACACATACTTACCTCTGTGATGGAGTGAAAAAAGGTAGGGATATGCGTCTCTCTTGCGTAGTATAACGCGTGACAAATGAAGAACATTCTAGCAATGAAATCCCTTCCGCGAAAAGAAAAGAAATTTCAAATTGTTTTTCTTTACGAACTTGAAGAGAGCTTGTCATCATCTTTACTATCGCCATGATCGGTACCGTGCCTCCGGAATGACACCTCCCATGTTTGCCATAATGTCGACCGAGTTGTATTCCACACGTTTCCAGCGAAAAATTGCACGTGTGATGACGGCGTCCGTGAATAACTTATGCATTCAGTGGCACTTAGTAAGGGCCGCAGCAGAAAAATAATAATTGACGGTGTATCGCGTGTCTCTTGAAACCTGAGTTCCCTCTCGCCATAAGCTATACGTGACCGAGAATGCTTTTGCCGATTTTGTTTCAGATTCTGAAAAACAGCGGTTTTCTTTTATTGCTTCAACGTTGCCGCTCCAACCTCGTCCCCAGCTGAAATATATCCCACTCTTCGAGCACTCTCGTTCAAAATGGAAATAAGGTTTTCTAGCCCATATTTTTCCGGATGATTTTCTTCTTTATTTTGATTCTCCTCTAGTTTTTTTGCCCAATACCTTGTGCTAACGAATCACGAGGCTTAAAATAATCACGCACTTACACGTGCAATAAATATTTTCCCGCCATTACAGAAGACTAAGGTGCAAACTCACATTTTGGTTATATTCCTGTTGGAAAGATATGTTTGATCAATATTCGATCACAAAATATTAGCCACGGCAAAACGGTCCTGTTCGTCGGCTGAACATTAATCGCTTTTGTGAGCGATGATTGAAGCCAAAACATTATGGAATTCCATTGCTAAGTTATAAGAGCTACAAATAAAATTAAATTTAAGTATATAATACGTATATGTGAGGTAAAGAAGAAAGTGAACAAAAACTGTGATTGTAAAGGATTGTGCATAAATAAAGGTTCATATAAATTACTGTATTTTGATATAACTGATATATAATCAAGAGGTTACTATGGACATAACCACGCATGTATCTACAAGAGAAAAGAAAAACTATGTAACATAATACGGCGACTTTAGCTGACTCATCAGGACTCATATTTGTATTTACTTATCTAAATTAATGTTCATATGTTGAACTGTTTTTGGCGTTTAATTGTTTTTATATTTATTTTAATTAATGTTTAGTTTCATGCACGATTTCCCTTTCAGGTATTCAACAATGCATACCACATTGTAGTTATAATCGTATGGGCCTGTTTTTAAACTATGATAGTTATGTATTTTTATATATTTAATTACATTATTACTTTTTCGTATTTTTGTTTATCTATAATAATTAAAATACGAAGCAATTCCTGTGAATATAAGGTTCTATTGTTTCAACTAGTTTCACAATACTGTAACATCTTCAGGAAACCACTGTGGTGGTTGTTTTTATGTGAAATTTAGGAATTGCAGACCTCCAGTCAATTTTAGCAGACAAAAATAAATACTCCAAGCATTGGTACATAGGTTATGAAGCCCAGTTGTAACGTAAGATCATTAACATGCCCAAACAAAATGAGGGACTGAAACGGAAGTCCTTACTTAAATAAGCAGGCGCACTGCCGTCATTCCGTCATTCATCTCGTTATCCTGGAGGTAATATTAAAGAAGAGACAACATTCCTTTTCAAATATCGAATTTCGCTGAACTCTGAGCAGCTGCGCCGGAACGACGGAACTTGGGAATTGGCGGAACTCGAAGAGATTTTGATTTTATGGCACTCTCTCACCGGTGCCGGTAATTTTTTCGAAAAGTTGTTCGGAGAGCTAAGGTCAATGCATAACGAAATGATACCGGAGAAAGTGCTCTCTGGTCCAAACACTCTAAAAGCGTTATTTGGTTGATTTCTACGAGAATATTTATTTCGGGTCGTTTACATTTCAAGTGTTCACGTATTAAGTTAATTTTGCAGTCCTAATCATCACACTTATTGATTAACTTTAAATTATTATATTTTATAACCATGGGTAATTGCCTGAAATTTAACGCAGTAAAGTCCAGCAATTTTACTACACATTTACAGCTTCTACGCATCTTCTTAAATTCAGTCACTATCACTACTATAGCCATTACCATAACATCACGCACATTTCACTATCCTTTTGCTTCATTTCATCGTCAGGCTTTAACAAAGTTTAAAAAAGGGCCTGAAAAAAAATATGGCTAAGAGAAATATCACTGTATGACGATAATTTAAGGAGGCTCGAAAAACGGTTTAATTCGAATGGAGGGTAAATAACTAGAAGGGGTAAATTCTGATTTGATTACTGACGAAGCTTGGTTGTTATCTTTAAAAGCTTATATTTATTATGGAGGATGTCAGATACGACCTTGTACATGAAACTACGTTATTCGAGGAATCGACCATTTCGCAGATGGTCCTGGAAATAAAAACTAATGCTACCTTCATTTCTTCTCCCATAGCTTTCCCTTCCTTTCTCCATAAATTCAAACCAATACAGTTTTTCCAAATAAAATTATATTTTTATTGCCATAGAGTTACAGACAAAACACCATGTAGAACTTAAACACAACACAACACATTTCATACTTCAGCATTTCTAAAGTATGAAATCGTATCCAACTCCTCAATTTGTTCTCCCTTATTTCATCAATTTCATTTTCACCAAACATTTTCTACCTCATCGTCGACTGTAGCCGTCAATATAGCCAAGGTATCCCGTTATTTATGCACATATCTTCGGATTTCCAAGTGGCTAAACGGTGTTTACTAAACTAACACGTTCAAAGTGGAGCTCGCTAACTTCGTATAAGAAGCCAAGCACGTAACATGCCAGAGAAACCAGACCGGTTTAACACCCTACATTTTAGAAAATAAAATTGACTGAAACTCTGGGCGGATAGTTGAGAAATGAAACATAAGTGAGTTGGCTTGACAAAACAATATTCGGTCACTCTCGTTTGCTATGAATAACTTCATAGAACTGTACTCTAAAGCACAACTATTAGAATAAAATGCGTAATATGAACTTCATTATTAATTATCTTACACTGGCGAAACATTTATAGCAACAACAAATTGCATAAGCATGTCTATCGTCGATAAAATTTTATTTAAATTCAAATGAAATTCGATTTTTAAAGTTACTAAAAAGTGGAGGACAAAAAGCTTAGCTAATCCGGTGTTACTTGTTAAGTATATTGTGCAAAACTAAACATTAAATAAAAAAACAGACCACACTCTTCCCTAATAATTTAATTTTGTTCATATTAATTAGTAATAAATCTATACAAATAACGATATTTAATTAGCTTACTATGTGCCAACCCAGGCATTAAGTGCAGCAGGTGAATGTAGATCGATCCACAGAGTGACATCCACGAAACATTGCCGCATTTACTCGAGCATTGCTCAAAACCTGAAATATAACAAGCGGTCTCTTTTTCCCGATAATCTTCTTCCTTTAGCCCAGGTTCCTGATCGCTCACGATTTAAGAGTTGTCACGCTGCCTCGAATCCTTTGATCCTCGAGCTCACTAGAACCTTGCTAAACCTAGATCCCTTGCTTCAGGCATAAAAGCACCTTTCCAGGAAGAGGTGTTTAGCAAGCAACGTGAACGTGCATTATGAAGGAAACATGAGGCAATAAGCTGTTTCGTGAATAGAAAAATCAGATTACTTTCCCAATTGTCGGAAGAATAATTTTAAAAAGACCTAATTTAGACCAATGTAATTGAATATAGAATAATGTCGATCGGCGTACCACCAACATTCTCAATTTCACAAGACAATAAAAAAATACAGAATTAAAAAAATTCTTAGCACACAGGGGTGTAATCCCACACAGATTTTCTGAAATATCGGTCTCATTCCGGAAAGACAATTAAAAAAAATCAATATTTAAAAAAAATATAAAAAGGGTCTTTAGTAACGGTGTCAATTACGTTCATATTTGCATTAGGTACTTATAACTCGTGGTTAAATGAGTATTTTCTCAAACCACGCCAGTTTTTGTAGGTGAAATAAAACTTCCAGTTTCCAAATAATTTATTTCATCTCACTCCCGAGTACGGTATCAGCGAGGATCCCATCAACTCAACAATTCAGTCAACCAGGCCGGAACAACATGAATGGGACTACACTCACCATTCGCTTGGTCTAGCATGATGGACCACAAAAATATTATATTTAGACTCTCTTGCAAAACAGAATGTTTCATTCTCTCGTGCCATTACTCCGAAATTCTTCACTCCCACGGCTTACCCCTAGTTGTCTATCCTCTACGTCCAAAGAAGTCTAGCATAATTGTTCGCCCTTTTGCCCGGCCGAATTAGTCCCGTGGAACGATCACTCACCGATACTTTAAACATGTCATGGGACAGAAATCTCTTAAGATGGATATATAACTTTTAACGGAATAAAATCTTTAGAAATAGCTTCAATGTTTTCATCTCTCCCAAAGAATTCGAATTTTACTTTTCCTTTTCTTTATTCATATTTAGATTTAATTTATAGCATCATATTAAACCACTGACTATCATCGTTTTAACAATCTTCTATAAAATTATTTTTCATCGAAATACAATTAAGAATTGTACCTTTTATATTACTCGGGATACTTTATAAAGACTTCGTCCAATACTTGATGGATTCACGAAAAAATAATATTTAATCGCCTTTTTCGTCAGAGTTGTCGTACGCAATATCCGGTGCTTAATTTCATACGATCAAACTAATATAAAATACACCTTTGGTGTAATAATAATTTTAAATACAACGGATGTTGTGATGATGCCAATGTTTTTATTTATACGAGTAATTGAAAAAGTTTTCATACTTATCCGTAAAAATTCGATATTTGAAATTGATCCGATCAACACAGGATTTAATTCTACAAATGAGAAATCCATCCCCCCTGGGACAGATATATGTCCATATAAAATTGACACGCTTACCCCTAAAAGTAACATTAATCGTAAGTTTGTTAAGCATGTCAAATGAGAAAATGAGAAAGCTTTTGAAGTGAAAAAGAGGGATATAACAGCAGTGCTTCAATCAATTTTTTCAAAATATTATTGAACAGTTCGTATCCATACACTACGAGAAAAAATACATCAATACTTTTCAGAGACCAATGCTTGATATTTTTCAAGATCTAGCTACATTCTTTAAAAACAATCGGTCTCTTCCCCTTGCATATATTCCCCTATTCATCTATGCTCTTTCCACTTTTCCGCTAATTAGGGATATATAATCACTTTTTCTTTTGCCTTTTAAGAGTCCACTATCAGCTCAATCATCACTTTTTCTACATTTCATAACCTCAACCACTTTCGGTTTCTCAATAAACTGGAAGTAAAAAGCATGTACATTTAGGAATAGGAAAACTTTTTGATTCATTGAGTAACAAATAGGGAATCATAAAAAACTTTCTAGTAATGACAGCTTTTCCCATATATGTACAAGATGTTTCCCTGAAAAATCCTCTGCGCAAAATTTTCTACGACTTGATATCGACATCCAGAGGCATCATTTACTTTATACACAACTAATAATGACTCAAGGAGGAAAACAGCAGCAGAAGAGAAAAGGTGAAAATGTGGATTCAAATAAAAATTATAAGGAACAATTTGACGGAGAGAATCACCAATAAAGTAGTCCTATACAGAGTTGGGCTGATAAGATATATGAATAAAAACACTACGATAAAAATATCAAACGTATGAAACATATACTGAAACATCTGTTTCCTCGAATCAATATTTGAAGAAGAGATATGTTGCAAGGATGAAATGTATCAAGAAGATTAGAGAAGATGGCCAAATGAAAAATGATGGCATTACGAAGTAAGATACAAAGTGGATTGATTGAAGCATAAGTACCGCATACCAGTATTCGGATTGATGACTCAAGACGATGATGACAACCATGCATATACAGTGAATCTAAACCCCAACTCTTTGTCAATACTGTACACTTCACACACACTCTCCAGCTCCTCATCTCTACAGCGTTCTCAGCGAATTTTACATAAATGGGGAAGATAAGGTGTGGAGCTCATTCGGCTAATCATATGTACGGATTTCTGGGGACTGCGATCGTGGGACGAATAGGATCTCTTTCCCTGATTGATCAAGTATCCCTCGTACAACATCTCCGTAAAAATTCGCGCTGCTCAGGAAATTTTCCCGCCGCCAATCTCCTCCAAAGGAAATTTTCCCGCCGCCAATCTCCTCCAACCATAGTCTCCTTCGGCTCAACATAGGCAAAAAGTCAAGGTTTTGGCCTCGTTAGACACGATCTCTTATTACTCCCAGGGCCCTCGTCGCCATCAAATGGCATCGGTAGCCGACGGGGAATCAAAGACGAAAAAAGTTCCCGAAAACTTGGGCCATGAGGAAAGGTTTTGCGATTGACTCCGGTGGAAACCATGAAGATAGGGAATAGAATTGGCGTCGTGGTTAGAATACTGCCCCTCCAGCCCGAAAGCTCGGGCTCGAATCCTGGCAATGATGGACATTTTTTGTGGAATCTCGATGCTTAATTCGGTGGATTAAGGGAGAGCACACCATGTGAAGTCCACTATCCGTCAGATGGAACGCTGTTGAACTTCGATTTTTATTTTTTATTTACAATCGTATACCACTGAAAACACTACTATAGCCATTTAAATCGGGACATAATATCAAACAATAAAATACAAACTCAAATAATCATGCCCTGGGTAGTGAAAAATCCAAGCAGGTGGAATCAGAACCAGCTACCTTAGGGTTAATAGGCGGGGACTTTACCCACCGTCACCGAGACCGAAAATAAGGTTACTTATATTAATAGGCTAATACCGAAACCGAGGATCCCCCCAACCTTCCTCCTTGCTCTAAATAATCCTTCCTTTTATAACCTACCCACATAATCCCAAGTGGCACAAATGACCTCAGCTATCGGCCACTTCCGTAAACATTATTTTTACCCTATCCGAATTACGGACACATTTGACACGAGGATGAATTAATAATTTTTCCTAAGAATAGGAATCCTTCATTCCAACTAAACCTACCTTACTCGGAAGATAGTCTCCAATAAAAAATAAGTACTTCAATTTATTAGAAAGATGAGGGTATATTCTAGAAATATTTCAAACGTTGAACCGAGCGTGTGAATGAATACATTAGGGAGAGAAGCGTCAATAGGGGAAGAAAATCCAATTGAACCTTTGGGGCTGTGAAGTAGTAATGAACACCATTAATGCTCTCCATTTCGCTTACGCTCGTAGGACAAAATAAGTTTTATGATCGACGGATGGCAAAATATTCATATTTTACTAGACCAGGTATATACAATATATTGGTATTTATTTCAAATGTTACAGCTCCCTCGAAAGCTCACAAATTCTTAATAAGATAAAGGAACAAAGAACTATCATCCTAAAATATATTCCATTCGTTTTGGAATCCCGGAATTTCTGTAATACAAATTTTATTCAATCATCCGTCCCTATAATCAGCATTTAAACTTACAAATAAAATTGTATTGTTAATGATATTCAGGAATACATTGCTCGCCTTTAGTTGGTGATACTTCTCTACGAAGCAACATGAGGAAAACTCATGAAAAACGAGATTACTGGCGGCTCTTTTGAGGATTTACCAAAGGCTTCACCGCTCACACATATTTCCCTTTGCACTACGGCGTACTCAAGTTTGCTATGTTCTAATGCGTTTCTGTGTCTCGTGTAAAAGTTTATTTTTTGCCCCATTCGTTGGACGGATGCACGGCAACTCGAATTTATATTCTACATCCTTGTTTAAGAAACGATCTTTCCGAACCCGATCTCAGGACTATAATTTTTTTGCAATGCTCGGCAGAGTAAGTCGACGACAATGATCTTCATAGAGTGCTTTTTAATAAACTGAAATTGGGGAGCGTCACGTTTAAAAACTTTTCATCGCACCGCTTCCTTATAATTATACTCGAGAAACCACTGAGTGGGTTATTAAAACTTCTTAAGTTTTGAGTTTCATTCAAATATCTATCCCACGACCGATTCGCTCGCCAAATGAGACTGTTTTTTGTACTAGGTGCTTTTTCCTCCTTCATCGACCAAGTTACACCCATAAAGAATGAATGAAAAATATTTCGCTAGCTGGAAGTACCCACTTCTCGAGTGTATGAAAAGACGCGAAAATCAAAAAGTCGACAAATGAAGTTTGAATTTCTCCTTTTTTCCACTAATCCTACGAATTTAGTTTCTATTTGAACAAGCTTGATGTCTCAAAAATATCGTGCATATAACTAAGGGAATTCAGCGTAAACTTAAGAAAGTATTCGATGATTATAAAGAAAGTGTACGTATGAATGAAAGAACAATGACGATGTTTTTTTTTAAATAATGACGAATCCTCTGGAATAGCCAAACATTTATGTGACGAGAACCATTGGTGTGATTTTGGACCTCGGATTTTACATTGTATTGACAAGGTGCATAAAATGGACTTCTTAGAACAGTTTGAAACTGTGAATTGCCCCACTAAACTTTGTAATGACCACATGTTCTCCTCCCAGTCACCTCTCCGTTGAGTCATACTACCATCCCTCCACGACTATCAACCTAATATCCTAATGCTTTTAAACCTTTTTGGGGTCTATTTCTTCAACCCCTACCCCCCATCCTTTTGTTGTTTTTTAGTTATCTAACGCAAGCAAGCCCAAGGCAACCCCCCCTTCACAAACAGCCATGTCCGTTATTCTTATGCTCCCCATCCCCCTTGTTTTCATATCCCCCCCTCCACCCACGGATACCTATATAAGTGTAAGCCACCCAACTGTTTGTACCTGACGATGACATGAGATGCTGAAACCTGGATCGTGTTCTTTAACATAAAGTGTGGAATAATAACCAAGTGCTTTTTATTAAAATGTGTACGTGTAATTAGAGCCTTCCATTTTGTTAATGTCAATGCCATAGAGCACTCGTACATCGATTTTAGAAAATTATTGCGTAATTTAAGATCATTGTGATTGTTTATGCTGAGCAAAAATAATTCAATTTGCAAATTGCAGAACTTGTATTTAATGAATTTTGAGTGCGAACAATTATTGTTTGAAAAGTCAAACCACATATTTATATGGAATAAAAACTAATGCACAAATACATCATGCTACTGAACCGGGGCAGTAACCAAGAAAAGTAATATATACCATTCGAATGTTACACCTAAGAGCCCTGTAATTGTAGGGGAGACCGGTGCAGGTTTTCGCGTGGGGTACGTTTTCGAATCGGCCTTAACTCCTGAACAAGCCTCTATAATTCATCTCCAATCAGATTCTCATGAAGCTAGTGTGTTTGCGCAGGAGTAGTGGCGGTGGTGGTTGCCCGTATCGCGGAGTAGTGTCAGTTTTTGTTGTTATTGCCCAGGTGAGTAAGTTTTTAAGTCTTTCTTTAAACTGAAAACAAACATACTCGCTGTAATTTTAGTCTTTTGTTGATATCATTTTTGGATTATGATTTTTCTCCTGCGTACACTGATGTGTTAGTTTTTGATGAAGTCATTGCTTTTACCGTGTTAGGTCGGTTTGAACCTAAAAATTGGCTACGGGGCAGGTTTTAGAATACCGAGCGGGGCAAGTCTTCGCTCACGAAAACTTGCCCCATCCTTTTCAAGCTGTTCTAAGTATTGCAGCTAATGATTTTTTAACCAATAAAATAAATAAATAAATAGGGAAACAAGTAATTATTTATTTATATGCATATATTAGATATAAAATAACAACAGTTTAAATTAGGGTGACATGGTATATGCACACAGCTTATAGTAAAAGCATAATCCAAATATCATATCAACAAAGGCTTACGTTATCATTTCTCCAGTGATTGCGATTGCAAAAATGATATGGTACGCAGTCACGGGTGCGAGCCGCATTTCGCAAGATATACACCAAAGACGGTGAAATTCGACATGAAAAAAAATCACTTGACTTGACCGGAATTCGAACCCGGATCTCCCAATTGCCGGTCAGGAGTGTTAGCCAGCAACACCGCCAAGCCATCTTAATTCAAAGCGAATTTCAGCGGGGGGTTTATACAAGATGTTCTCGTCCCCAGTCTACATTGTAGCACAGGAGACGTTGTCGTGCATGATATGCCACATTCGTGGAGGAAAAAAACCAACCTTTTCGCATTAGAACATCTAACTTGACTATTTTCTAATCATTGCGATTGCATTTAAGTCCAACTTAAACTAGAGAAGGAAAAGGGAAGACAGAAAAGACTTTCTAAAGGCAAGAGGAGCACCAAGAATGTTGGTCAAATGAGCGATACTGAAAAAACTGTATTTCCAAAAGAAGCAAAAAACATGGGAAAACAATTATATAACAGCTCTACTAAGCATCAAAAGAAACGTAAAATTAACACAAATGGCTCGAGTGACGAAGATGACGCCTACTGCTTATGTATATTGCTTGGAATTATTCTTCAGAGACTCAAAATCACATGAGAAATGGGTAAAATGCACTCGTTGCACAAGACGGGCCCATGAGGCTTGTAGCAAAGGAGATTCCTTATTTTTTTTGATTGAGCTAATTGTGATAGCAATGATGATACTGAGTATCGTTAAATGTTACCCAATAACTAAATAATGTATTTTCAATAAAATATATAAGTATTTTAAACACATTTGGTTTTATTGTTTATGATTTCCTGTTTTAGTGTATATGAAAACTTGTCCCTGCCTAATGAAAACTTATGCGAAAACATGCCCCGTACAAGGTGAACGTTTTCGCACGTGACTTACCTAGACTTAATTACATTTTTGTTGAAAATAATATACCTCACCAATATATTTCACCAATCTAAGTATTTTCTAGTTGAAGCTGATATATTACTCAAAGTTATAGTACAATTTGTGTAATTGTATCGAACCAGGAAATAATAGAAAAATAAAGAAATAAAAGGTGCGAAAACCTGCCCCGGTCTCCCCAATTAAGCCAGTAGAAATAAATTGAAGATATCTAAGGAAAGGACGTCTCATTATTTACGCTTCCTTTGAAGATAAACAGAGACTTACACTGTGTCCTGCCCATTCAACTTTGCATTATCCTTCTTAAAAAATTGCCTTAAGTATCGTTAAATATTTTAAAGAATGCAAAAAAGCGCATACAAATAATATGCAACATTGTCCTTATACATGCATGATGATCAACTTGAAATATTAGTTCAACTTGCATTCCTAATTTAGACCACTTCATTTGGAAGAGAAAACGAGGAACAATCAATTATAAACTTGGATGCTTATTCTTTGATAATATAACTCCACTTGAAATACATATTTTTTCAGAATTATATGCGTGAATATGGCAATTCTGATAAATCTGTATAAAAATTTCTCGCACCTAAACTTTAAATGTAAAAATCATGAAATCTATAAAGCAGCAATAAGATCAGTTGGGACATACAATTGCAAAACATGGACGTTAGCACAGAAAAACAAAGAAAAATTTGAAAGTCGAAAGAAAAATATTTCTAAGAATTTATGGACCAAAACAGGCGTAAATATGTGAGTGGCGACTTTATTCCTCTTTATGGAATCAGAAAGAAGTGGATGGCCACATGGATGGTCACATAAAACACTTGGCCGACACAAGATCGAAAAAGAAAATTCATGAATGGATAATAGATAAAAATAGACCCAGAGGGAGATCTAAGAAAAAATGAAGAGACGATGTCATTAAGGATTTACGATGAATGAATATTACTAAGATAGGAGCAGATGGACGTTAACTATTGAAAAGGTCAAATCTAATGGGAGTTGTAGCACCGAAAGAAGCAGAATAAGAAAGAACCTATAAAACATGCAAGTTTTTACACCCACATCGCTTTTCGATCGAGTTTTGCATTCGGAGCTCAAGACCGACTATTGAGTTCGCAGATGAAGCTCGAGCGATGGAGTAAAAAGGGAGCGATATCGAGTACCACGCTCCACCTTGAACATTCAGGACTCATTCTAAGGGAAATAAGGAGCAGGAAGTAGGCTTATTATCTAGGCCCAACACTGAGAATATACCGCTCGGCTCTCTCTAAGCGCGGATTCGCAGAACTTACGGATGACCTGGCCATTCGAAAGCGCTCGCCCAACCAGCGATCGCTATGATTTTCTTCTCCGCCGGCTCCTCACGCAGCACGATGCAAATTCCGCTCCACGCAATCTCACGCGGCTCCTACTCAGACCCCCCCCCTTTTCTTATTTCTCGTACTCCATATGAAAAGGTCGCGACGTAGTCCTGGTGGGGGAAAGGGGGCTAGGAGGTTTAACCCTCACCCCAAGCTCTATCCCCCAGTGGACCCAAAACCCTCCCCGCCATATCGCGTGAAGGAGCGGCGTATATAAAAGAAAAAGAAAAGGGGACCCATTCGGTGGACCCCTAGGGACCACCCGAAGTCCTCCAACCATTTTTTTCGAGATTTCTCGTCCTTATTCCTTCCTTCACCAATCCCCTCCTCCGAATTCCCCTCCTGCTACTACGAGCGAGCCACCAATCTCCGTCGCGTTTGAACGCGCAGGAACCTTGCGAGCGCAGATAAAACTGATCCGGGAAGTGGAACGCAGGAAAACAAAAAAAAATAACTACGGCATAAAGCTGGGAGATAACTAGAATTTTAGATGACGGTATAGCTACGCTGTTCCTGGACATAGCATAAAAATAAAAATTTGTAGAAATCCAAAATACTTGTGAAACTAACGGTTTAGGGCCGAACCCAGAGGAAGTTTTCCAAAGCTAGTTACTTCAAACAATTGTAATCTTTCTCTTTAATTACTTCATTACCAGGCACTTCAACATATATACATCACTATTTAGTAAGAATTGTGTCTGATTGCAACCATTAAGCATCCTTTTTGATTGTAAATGCAGTTGCAAGTTTTGAATGTTTCAAGGCTAACTTTCAACACTCAAAAATGTAATAGTAAAACAATGGAGACGGAGAAGAGCTAGGTGGTAAATTATTACTAAATTAAATATTTGAAGATGAGATAAGACAAAATATTTACTCCTTAAAGGAAATAAACTAGAAATTAGAGTAACTGGAATAGTTACTCTGTTCGCATCTCTCTGGAGCACTGCGAAGAGAGATGGAACTAGCGCTAGGGAATTTAAGAGCATCAAGATAAAAACAGCTCAAACAAACATGGTTTCCATATTGAAGAGGCAGAAAATTAGCTCAACAAGCCTTTCATGCATTCGCGTGGGCTAAAGCAGTCGTAGGCCATCAGAAAAGCGGATAAAAAATTAATAGAAGCCTTCGGAACGTGGTGAGAGGAAAGAGCTATAAAGTTTAAATTGACCCAACAGGTGAAAAAACGAGGAGGGATATATATGAGCGTAAGAAGAAAGCATTCATCCGCGAGTCAGCTTACGTAAAAGAAGTTAACTGTATATTGGTCACACTGACTTGAATAAATACTTTTTTATAAACATAGCATAGGAAATAGAAGGGAACCTCTCACGAGGAAGACTAAAGGACAAATACCAATGTACTTAGGAAAAGGAGAGGAATCAGAGAATAAGGAATTACAGGAGAGTAGAGTCAGCATGAGATAGGGGAGAATGGACCACAGCTCACGAGGCTTAGGGTTGAAAGACAGATGCTCGGATGCTCGCTTACGTCAGAGTTGGGGCGGGGAGGGGTTTAGATTGGCCGAGTCCTCTTTCTTTGACCCATCTGTTCGAGGCAGAGGAACCAAAGGCTAAGGCTGGAGTGCCCCGCTGACTAGCAGGGCATGGACGATTGCTCCATTGCCTCGTCAGCGTTTCTGGCCCTCCGTCTATTCTCACGAGCAATGAGCAAACCACACTGTTTGAGTCGCTCTGCTTTGGGATACGTGACTGCGTCAGCAGGTAATTTGAGATAGAGCTGAGTACTATCTTCCTCGGTGGCTCAACGGGGTTACAAAAAGCAAAGAGGGACGCGATGTGGTAAAGAGTATGAGTCCCGGCAGTGTTCATCACAAGGTTAGTGACGAGATGCCCTAGGCACTCTTCCGGAAAAATTTCCAATCAGAGCCAAGGGGTTGGTGCGTGGAATGGTTAGGTGACATTTATCACATATGAGCGTGCTAACGCATCAGTGAATCGCTCCAATATACCTTCACTCAGATTAAACCACCTTTTCCTAAATAGTTTACATTAATATGAGACTGTCAAAGACCAAAAATATTAAAGCAATTTTACCAGCCCGTACTCATTGTGTTATTTTCTACTGTTTTATATCTACTGCATGAAATCGAACAAAAGAAATGCCACCACGAACACCACACGCTACCATCATCTTGCTCAATGGATCTCTTCAACGCTTTCTTCTACGAGAGAAATTAACTATTCAGTTACGGCTTTATCATTCTTAGAAACTACCCTTCAACGAATATAATGATGAAAATTTTCGAAAAAATCCTTAAAACTTTACGAGTTTACCTAATTTTAACTTTCTTATCTGAAAATATCTCTCTCGTACTACAGAAAAATTAGGGTTAATATAGATTTCATTTGACAAATTTAATTGCGACACAAGCATCCAAAAGTTGAAAGTATCAATCTGCACCGTTACCGACTGTAATCAACTCATTCAAAGTAAATTGCTCTAGATATTGGTACGGAAGAGGAGATATTGGTAAACTGCTCTCTCGAATAAGTCCAATTCTAAAAAATATGTGTTGTTTATCGCTATCATAAATATTTTATAGCCAAAGTACGCAAGTAGATCTCACTGCGGAGTGAAGAAATAATTCATTTTTATTTACCTCAGTGGTGCATATGAAGATAACCGAATTTCCTTGAGAGTAGCACAGGAAACACGTGAGCGACCTTTTTCCTTTTATTTGCTCCTTTCTTGTCCTGAGTACACCCTTAACCCTTCATCCACAGAATAGGGGACTGCTGGGAAGAACCGTCCATGTGTTATGTACTGACATATATTTTACATATGTATAGCTGCCTCTTGTTTCTTATTTTATATCAATAATATCATGTGAAATATTGGACCTCGAACGTTCACCTTTTATTCTCAATAATCCAACCGAGTGTTCCTATGTCGAGATCAGTGGTCGATAGGGAGCTCTGTTCAATCAGCTGAATTCCCGTTATCTCCATGAAAGGGAAGCTTGAGGGTGTATTTCTCAGAAATGTAGCGTTATTGCACTCAGCACCGTTCTATTGATCTCGCATCAATGAGAGTGCATCTCGTGTATCTGCCCCGCGCTTTGCCCCTAGGCTCATGTTATTGGATTTCACCGAATATTTGGACAATGTGCTTGTACATCCTCAACTGCAGCATTGAAAGTATTTGACAGCAATAACACGGGCTACCCGCGTTTTCAACAAAACAACCTTGTGTAAGTGGAACTACTCGATGAATAACATACGAATTCCCATTATGTGCATGGGTGATACGCGAAAGGATCCGAGGATCAGTTTCCTGTATCTTTTATTAACTCTTGCTAGTGAACTGAAAATCCACAAACAGGCCTTACTCAACTCGAAAAGAGTGATCCGAGAAGATTCAGGAGAAACTCACCAAAGACGGACATTCATGAAATATGGAAATGAAATTTTTGCATGTTGGAACGTATCCGAGAACTATTTGGATTGGATTGCTAAGGAATAAATACAATTAATTAATAGGAAAATTATATTTACTTCTATCCAAGTAGCAGAATAATATATCGCTGACATAAATATTTGGACTACTAAAAAAGTGGATTCAAGTACATTTCCGTCTTGTGTAAGAGATTTGACCTTCGGTGTGACATGTTTTGATATTTAATGATTAGCAATTATATGCGATACAATGGTAAATAAATTTTTATTTTTCCATTTCTTTGTTTCATTGAGTGAATATTCACACAATAAAACTAAGAAATGTAATATTATTGAACTTATTGGTGCTTAACACCTTGGTTAAATTTCACATGCAATGAATTTCCGAGATTTCAATCCTATCCTTACCTCTGAATCACCAATGAATAATAACGGTATAATATCGCAACGCCTTCGTTTCACGAGAGCAAGCCACCGCCGCTATATAGACGTCAACGAGATTAATCCACATCCGTGAACTCTACTTTGGAATTTCTCCACAAATGGATGCAGCCTGGTATGTAAAAAGAAACCACTTTAAAAAATATGAATATCCGGCTGTGTCCATCACGGGTAATTTTGAACTCTCAAGGGACTGCTCATGACGGTTATTTACCATCATTATCACCGTAAATAAATAATTTATAATTTTACGCAAGATATTACTTTTAGTGAAATCTGAACGAGGATAAAAATGAGAATAACTCTATCGCCGTCCCCTATCCTGTATTATACTTATTGTTAGCGACAAAACATACGAACATCATGAGCGGAAGTCTACTCATGACACCGTGTTATAGAAATTAAGATGTAAGCATCTCCAGTTTCTACGAGAGAAGCCACCGATATGACTTTCTGGGAATTGAAGTCCATTCAATGTCACTTCTAGCTTTACAGGAAACTAGACAATGGGCGCTTGCAGTTTGCAAGCGGAAGAGGTAAAGTGTAAGAAAATACATGGTAAATCACTAAAAACCAAAGCAAAAACGTCTTACTGCTCATGGAAATGATTTTAGTGGGGTTCGTTCGTGAACTTAGAATCTATATATATATATAAAGAAGAATGTTTTTCTGTCGTTTGTCTGTCTGTTTTGTTTTTATACAAATCTACAGTTTTACTATGATCATGAAGAAATTTTGCAGACTAATAGTTCAAGACATGAGGAAAAGGGTAGGCTATTTTAAAAAATTCTCAGGGCCCAAAAAGATCTCAGGGCCCCAAATGGTCCCTAAAAGGTGGTCCCCTTGGTACGCTACGTATTGGGTTTTGTGCAGTGGCATAAATATTTGCATTTTGAAATTACTTTCGCTCAAGATAGAGGGTTGAAAGTTTTTTAGTCGGATGGCTGAATAAATGAAGTTTCTCATTCTTTCATTCGATTTTCTTTTACGCTTTATATTTGTCTGAATATCATGTTTTTAGCTGAAAAATCTCACCTTTTTTTCTGAAATCAACAACAGCATATTTCCTTGTCAACCAGAGATTTGATTTTCAAAGGATATTCACGCCTCTAGCATTTAAATATCACGTTTTCCTGCAGGCCCATGATAGCACATAGAAAGAAAATCTGTATAAGAAGGGTCCAGAGTCCCAAGGGCCCCATGATAGATTGCTTCGTGGGGTAATCGATAAATTCAACGCATACTTAAAACAAGTATAGCCTTCGATGTCTATTATCGTAGTAGCTCTCAAGGGGCACTGCATGTATATGAGAGAACCTTACGAAGTAAACGATGCACATAAAGGAATTAAATATACTGCACACTTAATTAAATGTTCAAGAATACTTAGGTGCAGCGAATAGTAATAGTAATATAATGCCCATGTTGCTACAACAAACACATCGTTGTTTATTACCGTTTAATACTCAGATGTATTACACGTAGTGGAACCGTCTGCCTCTCATTACGATTGCAAATTGTTTTTAGACCAATTTACACGTCATAAACGTTACGAGTTATTTATATATGTTTAAAGGTGTTAAAGTGCAGTAAACTTACATTCACTCATTTTTGGGTTTCCCGTGCATGAAAGATAACCATCTCTCCGTGCACCTGGAAAACGGTCAGCATATCTACTATATCGAACGTACGTACAAGATAGGATACAAACTCCTAAAATGACCACGCCAACAGTATTCTCCAAGCTTTGTGATTTTCTTATAAAATAAGTTCAATGTTTTTCACACCCGTTGAATTTCAACGGGCACCTTCCGCTAGTATAATAATAAGAATCTAGCATTAATCGAATGGCTCCATGATATGTATGCTTTGTTCTTCTTAGTATTCACTATATTTATCCTTTAATTTACATGACAATGAGCAATATTGAAGGCATATATTTGTAATAGGTAACGATTACTGTTCTTTGGCAGTTTGAAATTCTATCAATATCAGCTAAACTGAATACAATGGATTTTCACATTACATTTTTATTTTTGTTGATCTCAATCAATATAATTAAAATAAACCTTTAAGCAAATGGCGTAGAACTTGAATTCATAATTTCAAAAATCCAAGCGATAATGCAGCATAGTACATTATCGTTTTACATGGTTTGGACTTGTAAAACGGTGTTTCGTGGTATATTTCAGAAAGGAGGTGCAAGGAATAAAGTTCCATAGAAAAACAGAGTGAAACCCAGGATAAGGTGGAGAGATTGTTTAGATGTAAAATGGAGGATTCTGGTGCGAACCCAACGGTTGCTGTAGACATGAGCATATGGAGGACAGTATCAAAGCGACGGTAGAGGCCAGGAAGAAGTGGATGAAATTACACCCAGTGCACCTGTCCATTTAATAATGCAGGTCGAAGGCATAATATCGTTAAAAGCTATTGAAATACACACCGAGAAGGCTAAATTTCCTTAAATGCAGCCTTTAAATAGCCAGCCGGTGCTTTAAGGCTCGGAAACAATGAAAACATTGCCTGGCAACGACAATGAAAAAAGATCTAAATTTGCATTAATTTTGCATTTAAACATGAAATAATTCAGTTAATCGATCGATAGAGAAATATCGGTGGCAAAAGTAAAATGCTTTGATGCTTTGGCCTCATTTTCGTTGAAAAACGAAACTTATATCTTAATTATTTCATATTTTAATGAATGAAAGAGAATTAATATGCATGGAAATTATTCGTTTTTCCCGTTAAATCCCATTCAAAAACAAAATCATATCTGGGCTGGAAATGAATGAAAAATATTGGGATTTTCGATTTTTTCCTGAATTGACACAATGAATTCCAACCCTCACCTGAAAATTTCAACCTTTTAGCTCGATTAGAAATGCCCTGGAATTCTTATCAATGAGTGAGTGAGTGAGTCAGTCAGTTTTGTAGCTTTATACATTACTAAAACTAATAATATCAATAAGAATCTGTTCAAATATACTATTAGAGGATTACAACTTATGATTCCCATCGGTTGTTAGGAGCAAACTCGAGGGTTCCCCAAAACGTTCGATTAGCCTCGCTGAAATGGACTGCGAGTCTAAATGAAGTCGTTTCAATTCTGATTTCTCCAATCTGACTGTTCCCTCAACCATACAAAAGCTCGTGGCATATTTGTAATGAATGATTTGGGTGGGGTCTAATGTCTAGAAACCATTCTTTGCAAGCGAATGGTTTGTAGCTGTGTGCCTTATTTTACTTTTGAAAAACTTCCTTATAATACCCATAACATTCTGACGTTAAGACGTTTTCCCTTCCATTTAAACCTTCCTCGCCACCCCATCCACCCGGCAAACGCCCCAAGTGGCATAGCATCCCGCGCATTAGTGTGCCACCAGTCAAATGATGTGCGGCTATCAAACCAAATCGTGGTATTAAATTACCTAGGAAGAGAACTGTTTTCTCTTTAATGAAGGAAGTCTTTCATTGTTCGGGTATCCTCCGCATTCATGTTGACTTTTGACAACAGTTTCGCTCGGTTTCCTCCGAGCGTCTTCAGGTCAGTTCGACCATAAAAGTCTGCATGCAACATCAAATAAAGGTAGAAAGCTCTAGAGTTAATTTCGAAATACCGCGGTCCGTTTATATGAGAACGATGAAAGTGATGGCCAAACACACTCAAGCGCAGGCACATACCCACGTCGGGATACGATCTCACGACCTTTTCCGGTCGGACGGCGTGATATTTACCACGACCCCAACCCTAACAGGCTAATTCAGGTTGGTGTGCAGAGAAGGGAGATGGGGTGCGCGCCGGGAGTGGGTTAGGGAGGGGAGAGGAGAGGCGACGGATCGGAACGAGGAGGAGGAAGTAAGAAGGGCCTTGAGGGAGGAGAGGGATTGGTAAAGAGATGAATAGAACTCGGTCAGCGAAAGGGAGGAGTTGTAAGGGATCGGAGACCCAGCTGCCCTTTAGGGAAAAGCGTCTCAAATAGAAGGAAGTGCGTCGGAACATTGACCGAGAGCAAAGAGGGAACGAGGCGGAGCATGAGTTTGGGGTTAGGGAATCAGTCCGCGAATACGGGTTAAATATAACATCCATAGCTGAGAAGTGTAACGAACGACAATAATGATGCAGGAACTGCTCTATAGTAAATCAATTCCAGTTCCGGCTACGACACTATTCGTCCTATAGGTTGTAATAATAAACCTTCGTTATATTTTACAGGCTAATTGTCGATTCATTGCTATGTGCGTTACTTGCATATAATTTAGCAAGATACTGAGAAGATAATATTGGATAGTTCCTTAATTTCAGGCTGAATTAATAAGAAAATAATATGGAACATCATGGAATAATAAGGAATCACCTCTCAAATGTTTCCATTTGAGATGTGAATTTCCTGGAAATTTCTCAACTAACACTGGCAATAAAACCGGCCTTATTATCGAAATTATTCACGAATAATTACGGTAGTATCGTAAATACAGAAACCATTTGCTGTCGCCATAGCTAAGGCGCGTTCCGAATTTTAATGTATTGGTTACGCAGATATTCCTAAGTTACACGCACAAAAACGGATCGCACACCATTGTTTAAAGCATTAGGAATGGTAAGTAAAGAAAATGTAAACTTGTAAATGTAAAAATGTAAATCCTTGAGTATCTTGCCCACCGACGAGCCTCCACTCAGCTAGCTGATCTTCATTATTGCTGGGTAGAAAAACCAGCACAAGGCCTAGGGAGACAAATGCTCGCATTTGAATGAATTCCATGGATGGTGTCGTAAATCATTATCGTAAGTCACAAACGTAGTAATGGGATCGGGCCCACAGGGAGGTGGGAAGGAAATGGGAGAGAAGAAAGCGGGAATAAAAGGAAGGAAGACCCGAGGGAGTGAGGAAGTAGGATCCTCCTCCTGAGCCCCAAAAACGCCGCTTTCGACCTCCACCCCATTCCTGTGTGTGAGGATCGACCCGCTGCGGCTCTCGAGGTTTTTGGCGGAAGTTGACGAGGAAAAAGTGGAAGCAACATGATTGCAGCGGCCGAGAGAGAGAGATGGCGACGGGAATTGGAAGGTGAAACGTTAGCAAGAGTGGGGTCGGGAGGCAAGAGAAAAAAAACGGGATGGTAGAAGAAGGTTTGGCGGGAGGAGGAGAGGCCACCAAAGCAAAGGAGGAAAATACGGTAAAGATGACGCTCTCTGAAGGAGAAGCCACGTAAGGGACAAACTTGTGCGTCCAAGCGTGAGATTTTCGTATATCATGCCCTTTCTTTGTGAAGAAGAGCCCGGGAATCGTATAAAATAACTGCACCGTGCATGGTAGTATAACGAGAGAAAACGGACTTGTTTTCATGAACAGACTTCGTATCTCTACATAGCTTTGGAAAAATTTGTGTTGGGTGTAAAAACGAGGTGGTTAAATAGATAGGGAAGTTCGTTTACGATAAAATGCTCCATCAGTAGCGTACATCTATTCTCGAAGGTCATGATTACCAGGCTAAGAAGCAATCATAATCTCAAACCTTAAGATGCTCCTTTCTGAAGGATGCTTAAGGGCTCATTTATAATTATGTGCATTGCATACTTTAAGCCTCAATGTATGCGTGCTTGCATGATTAGATACATGACCGCTTTCCTCTTTTAGTGCATTTTAAAGCCAATTTGAACATATTTTTAGACCTCGTATAGCTTTGTGTGTACTTGAAAATATACTTTCGTAGGCTAAATCCCTTTTTCATTAATTATAAAAATGCAGGCGTAAAAATACCTCGGTTGCAAAGCCCATTACGAAGGATTAAACCAAATATTTTAACAATATAGCAAAATTCCACAGAAAAATCCTTTCCGCATATTTATTTGCTACAATGAAGTGCCGTCAGCAAAATTCCATGGCAAAAATGTTTTTTTAAGGGAGACATTTTGGTTCATCTCTTTTTTTAAAACCACCTAATTTGGTTCTAGCTTGAAAATAAAAATAGCATTTTAAAATAGGAGCATTTAAAAAAATTGAACGACGATAAAAACTGAAGAAAAAAAAGTTGTAAGCACCCTGAAGTAACAGTTTTTTAAAGTAAAATAGCAAAACTAAAATCTCAGCTCATCAAGTGCGCGTATTCAGATTAGACACCCAAGAAAATAATCGATATCGGACAATTAAAGCCCGCAACACAGCAAAATTAACCATATTAACCTAACCAAAGTTTCCGTTGACCCAGAAATTAAAAAGGTAGGAGCAGGTCTTAGCTTGTGTTTAAGGCACAAATTAAGTTAACCTCGGAGAGGAAAGCGTAACAGCGTTTGGGTGCCGGAATATTCCCACCCACTTGCTTCCAGGACGCTGCGTCACTTCGCTGCCAAAAGGAAAAGGCGTCTTGCATATACCTATATGCTGGAGGAAAGATAATGAATGCGGCCGTCAAATGGACTGCCGGCCGGCCTACGGACGGCCGGCAATGGACTACTAGATTCCGAGTGTATTGAAACTCATGAGGCAACCGAAAGCTCCTCGTTGAAAATTCACTCACGGAGAGAGAGGTAACACCTACGAGGACGGAGTTAAGGAAAAGACACCCGGATAGTGGTATTAACAATCGCATCGCCGCCGTCGACCTGATGCTCGTCCTTCACCGCTACCCCCCCTCTCGACTAATCCCTCCCCAACCTACTTGCCACCCTCACAGACTACTTCCCTGACAGAAGAGACCCTTCCCTTTAACTCTCCTATCGTACGGATTACCTAATCCTCCACATCGTCACACACATCGCTGCCTTGGCCATTAATTTTCGTCCTCGCGCCCTTCCTCTGTCCTTCCTTCGACTCTTCCTTTTCCTTCCCGGCCCACGTTTTAATTCTTCCTCCTCTCCTTCGCCCTTCGCGTTCTCCGTTTCATTGCACGTGCCAATTCTTCTCCTTCGCTCCAACGCTTCGTATCTCTCATCCGCGACGCCCGAATGACTCCAGCCGCTACCGGGCGATACTCTCCACCCGTATTTCCGAGTGGGAATCCCTTCCCACGCGTTCTCGGGAATTTATCGCGATTACTTGTCACCCAATCCCGAGGAATGGTTGACCGGGAAGTAGAGAAAAAAATGTTCCATGAACCGATACTAAAAATAATATTCAGATGCTAGAATTTCTCGACCTTTTCGTATCAATAGATTGTTTTTTTTTTCGAGAGAAGATAGGTCTCAGAAATAACAGATCGTTATTAGCTCATTCACCAACGTTTCATAGTGGTGTCACTACTTCTACAGGCTACAATTGAATTGAATTAATAGAGTTTTCCAAATTTTCAATTCACATTTTATATAATATTTCTAAAAAATAAGAGAAATACGAAAATACGATAAAACAAAGAAAAAATACGCGAAGAATAATTATTTTTTACATATTCTTTTAAAAAAAATTGCATCAAATTCGAGTAGTTTTTTTAAATATGTGAATTATGATTTTGTATGTAATTTAGATATAATATTGTATCAAAAATGAATTGTCAATTTTGTAAATTCTGAGAATAAAATTAAATTGTAGCACGGAAGAGGGTAATATACCATTGTGAAACTTCGGCGATGGGCTTATAACGAGCTATTGTTTCTGAGACGTATCTTCTCCCGAAGAAACACAGATTATGAAAACCTCAAAAATAAAAAGAACTACGGGATAATGATACTATTTATCAGATCCGAAGTGACCCAGTGTAGTTTAGACCAGTTCCCTTCCAGATGAAATTAGAATAAGATTTAAGTCGATCTCCATTGGTAATATTTAAATCCTCACGCTTTATTCCGCGTCAGCCTTTCATAAGAGTGTCTCCACACCTTTACTGGACTGCTCGCGTCCTCCCCACGTTGCCCCGATTGCTCCGTCCTCACAACGAATGTGATGTGAATTAACAGACATTGCTGAATTAATTACCTGTCTCATTTTCAAAAGATATTGCTATTGATATATGAAAATCATTATAAAATGTGATTCCGGGAATCATCAACAATTCTCAGGAAAGTAGGATTTCCGTCTTGATTCCCGAAGGTTCCAAAACGTCGAGAATCACCGAAGTACAGAGTCCTTAATTTTTTCCATTATTTCCACTTGTGCTACTCTGTCTGCACTCTACATTCCTAATATCCACAGGCCAGTGCTTAAAACTGACTCAAAACTCATCAATTAAGTTCTCGACTCCACCACCGACTGTCGTGAACTGGTCTCCCTACCAATGTTGGCGTCCCACGTGGATCCACTCACACGCACTCTTTCCTTCATATGCCTACCACCAAATTATCCTTGATCAATTACTCGTCTCTCTTCCACTTCCTTTCCCTTTTAAATTCACTTCCCGACAACATTGATCCGATTTCGCTTTCTTCCCACATTTAAACCACCCGCGCCCGTTCTCATATCTCTAATAATACTAAGTTGTCCCTATCTCTTTCGTTATTGTAGTCATATATTCAACGTTGGTTTTGTTTTAGCTTCGATGTAAATATATGTCTCATTTCATGTTTTGTTACAATGTACTACTGTAAATTATAATTAATGCTTATTGCGAGAATTTTTCGTAAAATGAAAATAAAATAATTTGAAGAACCCTAGCCCGATTAGTACCACTACAGGGTGACACACTTTTGTTAAATTCTTCGCCATCCTCTGAAAAGTACCAACCACTCCCGACCCTCATGAGTGCACAGTCGCACACTTGTTCTCCCGGACAATTTTCTCACGCGATGGCGCGATTGAGCGATAAGAGAGTTTGACATCTCTTCTACACTCGCGCCTTATGCAGTGAGTCTCCCCTAACGTTGGAGAGTCCCTTTTCAGCCATTATTTGACGAGCTTTTTGGGGCTCACGTGAAATTGTCACCTCTCATACATTCGTCACTTCCCACTGATGTCCAATTTAATGGAATGGCGATAGTTTTAAATACCGGTAAAAATATTTGCTATTTCCATGGAGCAACGATTCTTGGAAGTATTTATCATTCTGATGTTTTTTCTAAGTGAAACTGAAAAATTTAGAAAATAACTGAAAATAAATGATTTTCCTTTTCTGCCTGAGAGAACTTCGAGGGCAGGAAAAATAAAGGAAGAACAAGTTTGATGACACGCCCTGTAGATTTTAATACCTTTTTCTGTTTACGCAATAGTGTTACGGAAATTTGAGAGTATGATTTTTGGGATCCGTAAATTTGTTAAAGGTGTCACCTTCTAGAGGAAATAAAATACAAAGCGGCCTAATGTATATGCGTGTCATTGGAGTTTCAATGAAAAATTGTAGCTAATGCACGCATAAAATGATTAATCGATTAAATGTTTATGAAGAACGTGCATTTGTAAAATAAATTGCTCTAATGTTATTGAAAATCGAAGAGCAGAGAGATTATGAAATAATTATGTAGTATTGATAGAAATAATGAACATACATATTATATGACAAAGTAATCTAATGGATGCACAACAGTCTTATAGCTGGTGGGTTGAGAAACGAATCATGGCAAGGATTACAGTTCCATTTTTTGCATTGCAGGTGTCATTATCGGTGAATAAAAACTGTTGGCATATTTAAAAATTCTGAACGAACAGCAATGATGATCCCTCATAAAAATGGTATCACTTAGTGATATGGTGTTGACATTGCATTTATTTAAATTGCAGCAGCCAATTTTAAATGTGTTAATGATCCGGATATAAAATTGATCAAGAAAAAGAGGAGACAGATTATCGCGACACGTAGAGGAGTTTTTAAAATCGGGTTTGTGCGCAAATTTATGAATACGCTTCTTAGCTCCAGTTTGCGAAAAGTTAAATTTAATCAATAGTAATTCTGTGTTAACTACAGTATAAAGAGTGAAATAAAAATAAAGAAATACGCACGCTTTGGGGCATGTGTGCTTTTCAAGGCTATTCCCACAAAGCGCGGATGCTTTAGTTGAATGCAGGTACCCTGACATCCAATTGATGTCGCAAAATCGGTCAATATGTTAGCTCAGAGGAATTAATCGTTCGAATTAAAAAAACCGAAAACTGAATAACATTATTAAAATCTTACGAAAACTCACGTGATCATCATGAGTGTTTTTTTTCTTAGCGTGTCTCCAAACTCGCAATCCGTTCAGTGAATTACGCGCTATGATACACGGTTTGAGTCACGCAATCGAGCAATATGGTGGCTAAGCGACACTTAATAATTGAAGAGAATAAAATAAAGAAAGCGGTATAAGGCTTAATGAAAATCCCAAGCTCTGCATCTTCGGTATTATTTCAAATCAAGTACTGAAGAGTACCGCTCATTGAAATACGCACTCCACCATCCAACTGGCGTCGCAAAATCGGTCAACATGTTGACTCAAAATTATTTTCTAAAAAAGGGAAAAGATAAAAAAAAGACGTTGAAGAGGCCGGAAAAGTAAGCGTGGCTTTCCTATGTGGAAAGAGTGCGCGCACGGAAGCTTTCTCACACGCGCTATGCGAAGAGCGAGTCACTCCAGCCGCCTCACTGCGTTGATGGCAGTGAGCACCAAAGGAGTGAGTGGAAGGCTCTTCCATTTCCATCCCATGAGCACACAACGCACTGCTCTCTCTCTCTCGTCATCCAAGCATCTGCCACCCAGCCCCCCCTCAAATCGTCCCCTCTGAAGCCTGAAGCACTTTAACTCCCCAACCCCCTCTTACTCAGGGCACTACGAAATCTCCGCCTTGCATACCTACGCCTATCCGCGGCGCAGATAACCAACCCATATCCCTCCTACATCTCCCGGCGCAAGCTTCTTCTTCCTGTCCCATATATCCGAACTAACCTATGACCTTTCGCCCAGAGCCTGTATACGCTCTCTTACGCACACATTTTCATTCCCACCACTGCGTTGATCCATTACGCCGTCTCCCCTTAATTGTCTACGAGCTAAGGCTGAGGCAAACCAGACCCTTACAGCTCATTCATTCTCCGATGCGCTTAGAGTAGTTTGATCAAGAGTTTTCCTCTAGTTGCAGCAGAGGCCATGCTTCGATTTCATTTTATAAGTTAAGCGGTTACAAGCACCATGAAGTAATTGTAGTACAATAAATGACGCAAAAACAATCTTCTATATTGATGGAATTCTTATTGTACACTTATTTCACGATAATTGTTGCACGCCCGCGCCGTACGCAGAAAACGGTTTAACGAACGAAGGTAATTATTTGCAATTTTATGTAAATAAATACAGTGATTAATAATTTATTTTTTTATTGAAATAATTGATAAAACGTGCGAACTATAAGCATATGCGTTTCTGTCGCGATCTGTCCGCCAAAACTGGTTATTTTCTCAATCAATATCCGTCAGAATTGCAAATACGTACTACAACCCATGGAAAACGGCTTATATTTTTGGTAAATATTTCAAAAAGTCGCGCGGTAAGTGATTAATACTGAGTTATCATTAGAAATATGAGACCTTTTTTTTCTAATAATTAGGCCAAATGAATATTTCCGAGAGTCTCTATCTTGTTGAAACTATCGTAACATGCTTTCAACGCTCCGCGTTCAGCTTTACGGTATCTTACGGATGCGTAGCTTAAAACTAATAAGAAATCGTCTCTTTTTAGTGCTCATTTGAAAATACTATAGTCACTATGGACATACGCAGCTGCTGAAAAGCGAAAGTGAGATAAGAAAGTATAGATTACCCGACGAATTATTTTTTAAAATAATCGTTTTTCCATCACATTGAGCCAACCGCTGAGACCATTTCCATTGATACAACGCAATTTTCTTGAACGATTGCACTAATTCGTGAATACTATTCGTTTCTGCTTAACCTATGAAATATAGGTTCTCTAGTAGGCATCTCTTCATTCAATTTTCAAGATATTTTTGTGACTACAGGTCGAATTTTTTTAAAGTTATCAGATATGAGAAACAAGAGTATACCTACAAAACTACAATTAATTTTACGGTTGAATCTCAATTAACTCAATTTTTTTGCATCTGGGAACGCTTTTTGTTCAATCTAAATTCCAATTTGTAAATTCGATACTCAAATCAGAAAACGGCAAGCAATTTGGGCTGCTATAAATGAACGGAGACGAAGGGCGCTCTTATCTTCCCTCTATCTTTCCTAAACTGATATATAACGTAACCTGCAGACTGTCTTCTCTTCATGTCAACGACTTTGGGCTAGACCATTTAAATGGACTCAAGCAAATCTTCTCAATACGTTGCACATTCTCATCACGTTGGAAAATAGTTTAAGACGTCCGTGTTCGCTTTCCTACGAGCCATCTTCTACGTTTTTTGAACGCACCTTTTGTAAGACTTGTCTAAAATAAAAAAGTCAGAGATTTAGGGAAGAACAATCGAAAATGCATTTTCATATTTTATTATTATAGAAGATCTACCAGAAATGGTAAATTTAGATGGAAGTAGGAATACCGATACTAATCTTTTTAAGCTGCAGATTCATTTCTTTATTTCATTATTCTGCTCGGCATGCGTCCAGCATCTATTTATCGCATCCATAAAGCCTTCCCCACTACCTTCCCTTCCCCTGCTAACCCAACAATCTCAATCACGGTCCTCAGCATCCCCTTGACTCTCTTATGCTCACACCATCTACCCTGCCTCCTCATTTTTTCTTCTCACCCACTATTCCAAGAACTTGCTCGTTCATCTTGCTTCCCTTTCATCATCTCCACACCCACATTTCAAACGCCTGAAACCGTTTCTCACCCTCTTTCTTCAGAGTCCCATGTTTCTGCACCAAACAGCGCATACACTCCATATTGGTCTTTGACCAGTATTGCTTTTCTTTAAATTTCACTAGCATAAACGCTTGGAAAAAAAAGTCGCCTCAGCCACTTTGCGCGGGAGGAGGATAAATAAATTCCTCTTTCCTGGGATTTATATGAAAAAGCTTCCCTCATGTTTATAATATCGGATATCTTCACAAGAAGCCAGAAGGTATTTGAGGGGGGTCCCCAAAAAAGGTCCTCTTCCCTGAAATTATTTGAGGAAACCCCCCACTCGTTTATAATATCGGATATCTCCCTGTTTTTTCTCTTCATATAACCGGACACTTTGAGTATTTTAGGCATTCATTTATAGGGCAATTTTGGCATCAGAGAACAAAAGTTTAGGGATAGCATACATAAAGGGTATTTTGTAATTGAGAGGGGTTATTGATATAAGTTCATTCTTCATCTCTTATTACAGGGTAGCTCTGGAGCTGGGTGTTTTTTTCTGAGCGCAAGATTTGACTTTCTGTAACATCATGTATGTCATGGAATCTATGAGATAGAGAGCTCAATGAAGGGCGCAAAAATTATAAGAATTTTAAATTATCGAAATCACGTAGAATTCACTCTGGTCAATAATTATCGATTCACTCAAAATAATTTAATATAACTTTTGAAATATTTTTATCGTTTTCACCATTCTTAGACAGCAATACGAGTTGGGACCGATCACTCAAATAGGATTTAATCCATTGATATGGAATGCCTCTTAAGCCATAACTTTCCAGCTTAAACAAAAGTATTTGGTGATCAACACGATCAAAGGCCTTTAAAATTTTCTTTTTGGTCAGTCAAAGGTCATATCTCAGAAGCCAACGCAGACTTTCACATCACAGGGCGTACGTGAGGGCATGTGACGCGGTGAACATACACTCCCCTTTTTATTAAATCTCCGAGGATATGAATCAGGCATATCACCCAGCTGAAAAATGCAGGGAGAACGAAGACAAAATAAAAAGTGAAAAGCGCACAATCTGAATGAATTTTCCGTTGTAACGAAACAATAAATCTTGACCTGAATATCTATCTCTATGAAGGTATTATCAAATAAGTTTCAACCTAGAAAAATGAGAAGCTAACTGATGACTTACATTTTAAAGCAAAGGAGTTTCTATGGACGAAAATGAAAAATATTTAGCCTTTAACTTCTCGTCCACTCAATGCCAATTATTCATCTACATCTACATCTACATACTACCCCGCAAGCCGCCTCAATAGGCGTGTGGCGGGGGGTGTTAGGACACCAGCCGTTTATATATAAAAAGGAAACGCTCTAATGAAATTACGCCTAGCATTTATTATAGTCCCTTATTGTTCGGGGGAAAAACGAATTTCCATACCTATCCGTTCGGCAAAATATCTCTCTTAAATTATCGTTTCTGTCGGACCTGGAAATATAGTGGGGTTCTAATATGATGTTCTCCGTGTCGCTCTGAAAGATATCTATTCTCAATTGTTCAAGCAATCTAAGCCTAGCGCGCAGCCTCCGAGTCTCTAGCGGCTCCCAGCCTAATTCGTTTAACATCTGTGTAACGCTGTCTGTACGCTGTCTGTGTAACGCATCTGTGTAACGCATCTGTGTAACGCTGTCTGAGAATACTAGAGAACTGCTTAGTTATGGAGTACCACGAATTTACGCCTTATAACATAAAGTCTAAGGACTACTATTTCATGCATCAACATGATGCCAAAAAAAGCCAATACGTTAATCACTAATAAGGGCGCAAATAATTTAAATAAACAGCTGATTGGATCAACAGCGTCACTGAGCAAGCAATTGGATCACATTCGATTTTTCTCTCCGAAGGACTTCGAACCATTAGAGTGGAAAAGAGTCTGGTTAACAGAGCGAAAAAGAGATATCATCACATTCAATTCTAAACTATCCCTTCTTCCATTTCAATAGAAAATAGTCTACAAATGATTGACAAATTTCTAAAAGCTCTTCGTAAAGCAGCTTCAGAGCTCATTGGATTAACCTTCTAATAAGTAACAGCCTAACATTAATATATTGTAAATTTTATGTCTTTTCTTCTCTTTTAATGATCTGATATTCTTTAAATATTCTTGTTTTCTGCTACTGCTATGATATTTTCGTAAATGTTCAATTTTTGCGCAGAGCTATGAATCGTATTCAAATTGTCTAGTGAAATGAAATCACAATGAATTCATGATGAGAAAACCACCTTTGTTATTTCCAAAAACTTTCTTACGCTGGCACGACGCGCGTTTCACCGCACTGTGGCATACCCATGTGCCTTCGAGTATGCCACAGTGTGGTGAAACGCGCGTCGTGCCAGCGTAAGAAAGTTTGTGGAAATAACAAAGGTGGTTTTCTCATCATGGTTATCCATAATTTCCACGAGGTCAGGCCTGAGATCATCAGTTTTATACAATGAATTATTATATCTACAATTCTGTTCTATACATATTGTTGATGATGTTGCAAAGCTTTATACATGTTATGTTTCAATTGTAACAAAATGTATTTTCTGCGTTTGTATCATGTTCCATAGGAATTTACTTCCTGTGAGCAATCTGTGCATCAGTATTATCATTATTAAATACTGAACTTTGACAGTAAAAGCAAAAACTATGATGAAAGATTGACCAGCATTGTAAGAAAATGAAAATCGACCATTTGAATTAAGACAATTATTAGAATGTCTAAAAAACTATTGAAATAAAAACAGTAACTTTGATGATCTGGAGATGGTATCAACGTTTATTCGAAACACGGGTAGTATTGCAACAAACCATTTTTTAGTGGAATCACAAGTTACTGTATTATTTTCAGCGCAAATCGATTCCATAAAGTTACGCCCACAACTACCAGTTTTATCTAGGATACTAAAAGCTGGTATGATTAGAGTCCTTTCTCCTAAACCCTGTTTACACTTTCGGAAATCAACTGGAAGGGAGACAAATGTAAAGTCGAAAATGACATTTGTTGGTACTTGAGAGGAGGTTCCTCCAAAATATAGGGCTGGAGAAGATACGCAAGGGAGGACGTACCTCGGGCGTAGAAACACGAGAAACAAAGGCCTTATCCGGAAGTTGAAGGATCCTAAGATGAGAACGCTGCTTGACCTCCCGTGAATCCAGTATAAGAAATATCCGCCCGTCACAATGGGCTATTTTCATTCCCAATCCACCGCGTGACGACCTGTAAGCCTTTGCCCATGGGTTCAATGAAAATTAATTAAGAACTTGAATGGCTGGAAATTCTCCTTCTCGATTTCACGCTTTTGTTAACGGAGCTCCCAGAGTCCTTGGAGAGTGCCTTCCATGTTCACTCGCATCGTAAGGATGTGAGATATTATTACACAGATATGCCAATAAGAGTTAAGACTAGGTGAATGATGGCATTGTTCGAGAAACTTAACCGCTAAAAATTAATTGTGTCAGTGTATCTACCGAGGGTATGAGTAGAAGTCGATATATGGTGCTATACATATCCGTAATATTTAGTAATTACTCCATAATAAGAGTTAATCTGGCCTAGGGTTTAGGAGTAAACTTGAAGCGGCAGAACTAAAGTGCTTCCACCCGATGTACTAAACACATCCAATTTCCTTTCCTTCAGCAATTTTCTTCCTCGGTGTCTGTAATATAATTATTATTAGGATGCCCATGCTTTTCCTTCCTTTTCCTCATAGTCTTATCTTCTTCCCCTTTAAAAATTTCACAAAACATTCTTCCACATATCACGCACTTTTTCTCCGATCTTCGAATCCCCCTTCAATTTCATTTACTTCGTCTCAGGGTTTGACTCCACCCTACTTCCTAAAAGGTTCTCCAAATTCTTCAATACACCCTCATTATCTTTTTTCAGAGATCGGCAATCAGCACCAAAAAATACTGGAAAGGGTGACCTTAATTATGAGTTTTTACAAGTGACCGTCATGAAGGTTTTCCTTAATAAAAATTTATATTTTTGTGGGGTGTTTAATAATCATATACCATTTCCGCAAGGCTCTTTTTATTCAATATACAGCCCAAGTAAGGGAAATGTACATCTTGCTCTCATTCATGCCCTCCAACTCTGATTCTAACTCTGAGGATCTCAATCATCTCATTTTCAATAGAAATAATTTCACTTGATATCGCAAATGCTCAATTTTAATGTGCTCAAAAATGATAGCGATCCCTACGCCGAGAGCATAAATAACGCTTTGTCATTCCCGGTTTTTGACTCAGCACGCCCATCACCTGTCCATCACTCCCAACTTCCTTTTCCATTAATTTATAACAATTTTCATTCCAGAATATAGTGAACACTTATCATTAGAGTTTATCAACCGGTTAAGAAAACTTTGGATTGAATTTAGATATAATGAAAAGGAAAGGACTCTTACTGCTCTGTCAAAATGCTCATTCCAATTGTTAATCGGTAATCTGATACCCTTCTTTACAAAACCTGAATTAAGTACAAGTTTTTAATGAGATGCCAATCCAGCTCTCACATTTTGATATTCCGTTACATATGCTGTGGTATTGTAACCCACTCAAAAATATAATGACATTAATACAGGCCTTTAACTACGTAAGGGATGTTATTGCTTTACAACCGTAGCATTTTTAAGAAGAGAGAGGTCTACTGCAGTTGCTGACTGAATTATTGAAAAAAATGGACAGTTACATTGTCAGTATCATGTTTAAAGCTCAGAAAGAATATTTTTAATGTTATTTTAAGACCAAATTGTTTGTTTGTTTTAAGTACCAAAGTTGACTCCATGAATTGATTAATGGCATGCCTTAAGTAATATTAGGCATCATAAAATAAACAATAGATACTATAATAATAAATACTATAATTTGCCGGCCTCGGTGGCGGCGGGGTAACGTCCTCGACTGCTATCCCAAAGGTCGCGGGTTCGAGTCCCGCCTGGGGAAGATTTTTCACCTCCCAGGGCATGGTTATGTGGGCTCGTCCGTTGTTAAATGTATGTACCCCGATGTAAAAGGCCAATGAGAGCTGTTTTCGGTGGTAAATAAATAATTAAATAAATAAATAATGAACACAAGCGAGCGAGGCTATGTTAACCAAAATTATTATGCCGCAGAAACGGGTGGAAAAAATCGTCACGCATAAGCAAATAGCGTACATAATAAATATTAGTGGCACACGCGAGTTAGTAATGACTTTTCTTTGTTAATTATTTAAGGTGCTTCCAGACACTTGGGTACATTAGAACACCGAAGTGCACTGGTCAAAAGAGAAAATCTGAAAGTTAGTGGTACTCCATGAGTTCATGTTTTTAAAATTGAAAGTTATTAATTCTGGCTTGCTTTATGAATTTTGGATTCATTTACGAGGATAAAATGCACACAAATAGCATAACCACTGAATTTAAATAGTCAGATGTATAAATGGCTTTAAAAATGAACGCGAGTCAATAATCTCAAATTCTGTCCAATTATTTTATGTTTCCTTATTTACACAGTTGAAGGTATTTCAGTGATTTTATTTGGCAAGTAACCGATAAATATTCTACAAAGAGTAATGCTATAGAATCATTTTGAACAATGATATACCTAATCTCGATCTCTTGCCCGTAACTACGAAGTAATTATATAGACTAACCAAAAACCTCCAGCAACATCCAATGGGTAAAATGGTTATTAATTTGGAGTTTCAAGTTTGAATCCCGTTATAGCCAAATCAATCTTTCAGAGTGATTCTCCTCGATTAGATGTAATATTCAACAAATACTGCCAGAAAGGTTTAATAATGATCTCGATGTCATAAAATGTGCAAATAAATTTACAAAAATTAGTCTTGCCTTTGTAGCATACCTATAGTGTAGAGCATGATGATGAAATTTCACCTCCTGACAAGTATTTGCAGGATTCTGATAAAGAATTAATAGTTTTAGTTTCATTTACTTTATTAGGGTAAATTATAGTGCATGATGGTGATAACTCACCCCCTGTCATACATCCTTGTGGTGGCTTGCAGGGTGAAATATTCTATAAGGCAGGCATCTGGACTTTGAGAAAGGGGGTAACGTAACATCGCTACAACAATGGTACTGTTGTGGTGGATAAAGTTCTGGCTTCACATCCTGAGAACCCAGGTTCGAAACACGGCAATTTCCCTTTGAAATTCCTATTCCTAAAATGGTAGGTACTGTGTGTAGAGCACTTCAGGTATGGGTCGTAAAACTGTTACTCCCTGGTGCCTATCGTTTAAAATACGCTAATACCGACTCTACCCTTCCGCAGTTCCATAGTTTCTCTTCCCTTCTCAACCAATCCACCTGTACTCAATTGAGCAAATAAACCCAGCATTCAGTTATCTTTCCAGTTAACCAGTCAACCAATTAACATCCAAAATTGTTATGCATTCACTCTCCCTTAATATGTATGGAAATATGCTTGAGGCGTCCATTAGATTTCCGGGCTAGGCAAGGACACGGTATCTCCACGGACATTGCGCCTCTTCACCGACGATCTTCCTCAACAGCTACCTCATGCGTCCCCAACAGTGACCTCACGATGAGGTATAATCCGATTACTTCACCCCTTTACAGCGTTTCCCCTTCTCGCTCTCAAATTTCCCATCTCGGAAACATCGACCTGTAACTCCTCTCGTCAGAGCGATAATGTAATGCCATGGAAAGCTTCGTGCAGAGCATCGATCCTGCAAAGAGGATCAAAGGGAGTCGGGTTTCCCCGTAACATATGGGGGCGTTGGAGGAGAGGTGGGCGGGTGGAATGAGGGAAGGCAGACGAAGAGAAAATAAACAGCGGGATGAGAAAAATAGTGAGAGATTTCGGCAAATGGATAAGTGAAACGGGATATTCCTACGCTTCCGCCGGAATTGACGGGTTGAAACGAGCACAGTGGGATGGGAGTGTTATAAAAGCACTTGAGATGTGGCAACAATGGATGCCCAGAGTGCTCCCTTATCGCCTGATCCATCACTGACGTCCGAGTCGTAAATCGCTTGAGTAATTGGTATAAAAGCAACGTAAAAATAAATTAAAGGGTAAAAAACATAATGTAATTAACATACAACATATTAACTAACAGTAATTAACACAAAACATAGTGTAATGACTTCAAAATATTTTGTAGGGTTCTTCATTAAAGTTGAAAAAAAATCCATCGAAGAAGGAGAGCGATTAAAAACCGTTGAGGTCTTTTTGAGCTGGAATAGAAAGACAAAACTCTGAGAGAAAGTACTCAGAATTTCGTAAAGTAGTAAATTGATTTCATGGGCATTAATGATCGCATAGAACATAAACAAATATATTTGAAGTTTTTTAACTAGGAAACCAAATACATCCTTCGGCATAGCGGCAGGAAGAAATAAGAACAGTTCTTATACATCATCATACGTGGACGAGATAAAGTGGAGGGAGGATAAAAATGATAAGGATTGCCACAAGGCACGTAAGAAAGTCTGACAGCGGCTTAAGTGAATTTCATTTGATACTCATGAAAATAAAACTGATTTTTCTCAATGGTTGATTTGAGGTATTCCATTTATTACGACAAACTTTCACATACAAAAGTACCAATAGCACTAACGAAAATGTCATCAGGCCTAATAATGATGATTATTCAGCGATACCCGAGTCATCAGAGCATTTGATACAGTGGTAAGTTCGCAAAATATCACTACTAAAATACGTATTTGGAAATTACTAGACGAACAGGAGAATAAATAATCCGTGACAGTGAACTAGGGGAAAGTGTAGCAATGGAACACCATTCTTTGTCAAGTTTAATATTAGCACTATATTAATATGTTTACTGTTACCTATAATCCGTATAATCATGAATAAGTATCAGGGAAGTGGTGTGTGGACTATCAAAAACATGACTTTCCTCTACATCAAACACAATACTATACCGAGGTCATTTTTACAGATTCGGATGAAGGAAAATCGATCTATAATCAAGAAAGGTCATTGACTAGAAGCAAAAGATAAGATTGAATAAGCACTAAGGGATAGAATACGCAATTCTGTTACATCAAGGCATCAAAATACCTTTAAAGCAAACTGCTTGTTTATATGGCATCATCTATTTTCGAGTCCTCGAAGTGAAGTCTGTTCATTATCAATTATAGTCTCCGCTCCATTCCATTTTTACGCATACAAACAGATACGCTTTCCAGCAGTCAACCCGTTCAGCGAACAATCGAGGTCGGAACACTGGTGATGTATACAGTTGCCGTTAATAAGAACTTAGAAGTAGCAATTTTCCACAGATTAATATTATCTGTGGAAATCACTGATGATGATGCAGTGCATCGATACCCGGGACGAATTAAAATATTTATCTGTGAAAAATTGCTACTTCTAAGTTCTTATTATGTTTATATTCCGCAACATCTCGCCTGATTCCTCCCTTTTTGTACTTTCAAATTTATTTCACTACATCACTATGGCCCAATGATCATGGCATAGCCATAGTATAGGATAGCTTGGGTGCGGAGACAGGATCGAGAACAGAGAGTCTGACACAAAGGGGTTGTGGCAAAGGGTGAGCGGAGAGCGCGGTAGGGTTGGGAGGAATTCGCAACAGGCCCAGAAGGAGGCAATACCCTATGGACTTCCCCGTTCGTGTAGGCCCTGCCGTGTCTCGCCGGTCACATAGCCGCCATACCAGTCACCGACGCCCGACCCACCCACCCCACCTGGCCGTTGTCATAGTGACCCACCAACACAACCGCGCCGGAGCTTCCGCCATTCTTCTTAATTGCGAGAGTGGGCGAGGGGTGGGGAGAGAAGGGCGGACGTTGAGGGCGGTAGGGGGTGCTGGCTGAAAGGGTGGGGCATGGGGCAGAAGCGGGTGGGTCCAATCGAGGAGGAGGGATGACCTTATAGGGGGGTTGCTAATAGAGGCGGGTGCAGGGACGCCATAACAACACCCAGCACCCGTTAACAGAAGTCCCACCTCCCGACGCAATAACTATTCGGATATGTATGTTGGGTAGCGTGTATCGGGAGTAGAGCTGGTAGAATCGGTGGAGAGAGAAGGTAGTTAGGTGAGTCTGGCGATGCCACCGCCCGCCGCGAAGCCTCCCGGGAAGAAAGGGGACGCCACACGTCGGTTTGGGCGTGGTTCAAAGAGGACGCTCAGTCGTGTATATTTTTCGTAGTTACGACGGGGACCGTGTATAAAATTTAATTTAAAGGTTCACCAAGAGTTAAATATGAAGTGAAGCGTGGATTCTGAGAAAAGAGAATCTGAATACCCTGTAGACTTTTGAGATGTTTGTGTGAAGAAGAAAGGAGAAGTTCGGTGGGAGGAAAGGAAGACGAGCCAGCAAGTGCTTCGCATGTTGGGCGAGGAGAGAAAATTCTGGATGAGATTTAAAGGAGGAAGAGTAGGTCGTTGTAACCTGTTATGCAAAGAGAAGTGATACCGACGGCTGTGATAGAGGAGAGGATGTTGGGTAAGCGGGATGAGGGAAGAAAGAGAACAGACATTCTGGGATGAAAGGAAATGGGACTTATGCTTAGATGAAGAAAAATATCGTAAGAAAATAGGGGCCCTCGCCTGTGAACCTACCTTAATCGGTAGATTACCATAATAATAAGCATTGTAATTAGTGGAAACAAGCGAAAGTTGTGATCAATCACGCCTTTTTTAGTACAGGAGGGTAGTTTGGCAAAGGTAGCGAAATAGTGAGGAGGGAATCCCAGCATTGCCAAAAAATAACCGAAAGTTTGAAAGTTATTGGAAGAGTCACGAGCGAGTGGGGCCATCAAAGAATCGCTAAACATTGTGGGAGAGGAAAGGAAGGGAGTTGCGGAGACTCAAAAGTGTCAGAAGTGGGTGGATAAGGATTGAAGAGGTAAAGGAAAATTAAAAAGAGTGATAGAGGCATCAAATAAAAAACTCATTACTTTACCAGTATTTGAAACTGGATCCCCACATACCGATAAGCTTAATAGATACTTATAGCACCAAGATTTCTTTATTCAAGATGAATCACTGAGGGGGCACAAGCTAAGTAAACCTTGAAAATTATGAAACGACGCCCATATTTAACCAGCCCTGTTATGAACATTGTAACACGTCCCATATGACGGAATTAGCACTGCCTAAAGTGCTCTCGAGCTGATAGTCAATAAGAAAACTGGATCTACAGTCAAAATTCCCTCACAGGATTCGAACCCAGGCTTTCTGGGTGGAAAGTCAGTGCGAGAAATCCACGGAGGGAAAACTATTCATCTAAACCGGGACTCAAACTCGGATCTCTTAGATATCGTAACAAGTTCTTTAACCAGAAAAGCTACCGAGGCATCAAAACCAATCCCATTCCCGTCGTTTTTTTTAAAGATTCTTCACACCACAGCGAATCGGCGACCCGGAATACCTTGCGACGTATTTTTCCCGCTGCTGGGGAAGCACGCGTGTGTGAGCGCGTTCACAGTTCGCGGATTAACGACTGCCGGCACTCTTTAATTCCGCCGTGGGAAGCGCAGCTTAGTCGCTAATCCCCTCACGCACAAAATGCCACGGAAAAATCACACTCTCCGATGATCGACGCGACGCGGCACGTGTTTTCAGGCTCGCCTTTGATTCGGATATGTTTTGCTGAATACCATCAAAGTGCTTGGATATAGCCAACTAAGCGAATGCCATTCGATATTTTTAATAAAAAAAATTACCAAAGGAAACCATAGATACAGTAAACCCACCACTTTGAACGTTATCACATAATCATGATTACAAGAAAATCTTTTGAGCTCTCTTAAAGTATTAACGTGGTTTTCCACGCTGCAATTACAGGCAAGAAATGTACAATGAAAACAGATCAAGCTCACCGACCTGAAAGGAAAATTAAAATGGATTGTTAAACAAGCCGAAATGAAAGCATTTCCATCAACTTGTATGAAAGTAAACCATACGAAGAAATACATCGATTTCAGCACCGCTCGCCGTTTCAGCTCGTCACTATAGCAAGGAAACCTTAAAAGCACGGAGTATTCAATTCCTCCTAGGTTTATTATATCCTCTAACTCCCTTATTGTCCCCGAATGTTTTCATTCCCATTACGTTTTTTCCCAATATGATCACCCTGACAGCAATTTAATAAATTGCAGGATCAAAGAGAAATCTTTGAGCCTTCCAATGGAATTATTTTGGAATGGAATCACATACTTGGAATAACCCTAAATAATTAGTAACATCGCATAAAAAATTAAACTTGTTTGCAGAGGAGATACGTCACAGTACTAAAATTGCATTGGTATTAGGGTTCGAAAGATTAAAATTGAAATGCCGTTCAGTCCCTGGGTGCCAAGTGGAGGGCACATCAAAGGGAGGAATTGGTTTGCAGGATGAATGGCAGATTTGTGGGTCTCTTTGTACCCTTCGTAAAGAGCGCACTATCAACGACAACGGGTTTATCTCGATACTTCCTTCATTTGCCAAAATCGAACCTTTCCCATCATACTTTCTACTTATTCCTAACGGCAAAATGGAACTCATTTATTTTACGGTCGGCTCCCGCAGATATACGATGGATTTCAAACCACGTTTTGCATGTATGCCAGGAAACAAGTAAACAGCGGGCCAACATCGATGCCCGCGCGGCAGTAAGCTGAGTAGAGCGTTTCTGGTCAAGCCAAATCTACACCATCTCCTCAGCCCACCTGACCATGACACTTCTACATCTGCACACTACCCTGTGATCCGCCGCAGAGGCGTTTGGCAGGAGGAGTTACGGCACCAGCCATGGAAAGTCGGGGAGAATAGGGAAAAGGAGGGGGGAAGGAAGAGATTAATTGTGTGTTGCGATGTGCCTTAAGGTAGTGTCACACTGTTTTTGTTATAATCACGACTAGTGCGGGGAAAGATGGAATGTATGTACTTGTCAGTTCGGCAGTGTACCTCTCTTATTTGTTCACTCCTGTCAGTTCTAGAGATATAGCGCGGGATTAAAATAATATTCTCCATGTCGTTCTATAACTCACCTCAACGGGATTTTTCAAGTAATCTAAGCCTTGTGTTTAGCCTCCGAATCTCTAATGGTTTCCAGCCCAATCCTTCCATCAACTGTGTGACACTTCCCGTACGCTCGTAGCAGTTGTTAACAAAGCGCGTGCGCACAAAGGTTTCCTTTGTGTTTTATTTACTTCGCGAATTAAATCTTTCTCCATAGGGTCCCAAATACTATTCCAGATCTGGCCTAACCAGCGAAAATTAGCATCGCTCTTCCACGTTTTTACCATACAACATACCTTCTATTCACTTGATAAATCCTAGTTTTTTTTAATGCAACGCCACAAACATTTCGTATGTGTTCCCCCCACGTTAGGTCTAAAGTCAAGGTGACTCCCAGACATTTCACTTCATTTGACTCCTTTATATTAACCCCTTCTAATTTGTACATATAAAAATGGTGTGATTTATTTCGTATGAAGTGTACTGCAGTGCATTTACTAAGGTTAAATTTGTACCCCAACTCAACTCATCACGAGTTAACGTTTTTGAGGTCCGATGAGAGGCCTTCTAAGTCAGTATCTGCGGAAATATCATAACGGCATCGTTTGCAAACAATCTAATTTTGCTTTGTACTCTAGAGTTAATGTCATTTATATAAAATGAGGAATAATAAGGGGTTGACCAGGCTCCCTTGAGCGACTCCGGATGCCACTATAACCATAGGGCAACTAACGCCGTCGACTACTTATTGTTTGCGGTAATGTTAGAAAAGCACATATACAATTCACTATGTTTTACAAAGGAAACGGTTGTACGCTTGAACTTGCGGAATTGATCCATTACGGAATAATTATAACAACTTATATATTTATATATTTATCTACTGATTATTTATAAAATAATTATAAATAATGAGTAGAATTAACAAAGTTATTATAATTATTCCGTCACTATGTTTTGTTTACCCCTCAAGATTGTAATTTTAATATTAGTGTTTGTGATGATCATTGTCAAATACGTTATTGAAATCCAGAAATAGCGCTTTAACTTGCATTTTCGATTCACCTGATTTTTAAATATTATGGAGGAGGAGTCCAAGCTAGGTTACACGAAACGTCCTCTCCTCCATTTCGGCTCATAAAGTAAGTACAAGGTCGCGTGTGACGGACATGTGTCGGCTTTGCTGTTTCCCCGCCGCCGATTAATCCGTTTACTGCGGAGCTTTTTTTCCCCGAGAGGGAAACTTACGCATTTTGACGTATCAATCCACACTCACCGTGTATTTGTGTGCGCGGGGTGGGGGGAGGGGAGGGGAGAGGTGCGTGTTGTTTTGATGGGGACGACGATCCATCCGCCCCACGCTCTTAGCACCCTCCAGCCCATCACCCCCTGGCCCCTTACCCAAGAAGGGCGATTCATGCAATTCATTTCCCTCCATCATCGACGTGACGCATTCAAGCGAAGCAAACAGAAAGAGAGAGAGAGAGAGGGAGTGAGCGCGTTTGATTATGTACATTGGGCTCAGCCCTTTTTTTTACCAACCGTGAACGACGAGGAAGAATGGGTCTCTTTTCGCAAGGCGTAAAAACTCTTTTGTCTTCCTGCTTGCTTTCCAAAGTAGGTGGGGGGGGGTTGTGTGGCGTGACCCCCTCACCCCCCTTTGCTACACTCCAGATCCTTGGCTGATATATTCCTCCCTCTCTGTCGTCAGCGAGTTAAAGATGACGATCTGAGTGTTTCTATGAGAACTGAAGGAACTCAAGAACTTGGAGATATTCACGTTTAAAACAATCTAATGTTAAAATACAATAATGTATATTTTTCACAGAAATTTTTCTTTAATATTATCGGTTTCGACGAGGGGTTTTCTGCGAAAATTATGAACTTTTGTCTTTTGTTTTCCAAGATTAAGTTTCGTATAATAAAAGCCGCTTCCAGACATTTCGAGGCACTCAATCTAAAGTTTACGTAAGTTAGGCAATATCAAATTAGGCAACGATTTGGAGAGTACTTGATAGTTTTAGGCTCGGTTTTATATTTCCTTGTAAGCGTAAACCACATGACAGCTTAGCCTTTTCGTTAAATTGATGTTAACTGAGATTTCGGGTTTTGTATAATACATAGGGCAGTTGATTAGTTGACGTGAGCGACATCAATTGGATAACGCATTAGCTTCGGTTTTCATACCGAGAAAACATTTAACCAGTGATAATAAAACCGGGTCTTAGTGGCCATCGCAGAAATATTTGTGGTCAATTTGACTAATGAAAGTTTAAGCGTCACATTTTCTATTAAACCAATTGACATTGGATTAAACTGACAACACGCTTCGATGAATCTTAGAATTATTCGCTGCAGTTGGGCGAAAGCGAGATCACCTTATAGCTAGGGAGAAAATATGCTTAATGGGAACATAACAAAGTGGAAGATGAACTTAATGGATACATACTGAGATACAACAGCCTCTTGGAAACAATAATGGAAAGATAATGCATTTGAAGGTTGTCGTAGGAAGAACACATATGTTATACATGAAAAATGTCGAAGAGAGAGATCATGAAGAAATTAAGGGGTCGTGAAATAAACGCCAAGGGACAGAAAATCTCACACAAGGTAGGGGTTTCTCGACACTGGACTGATGTTAGTTCTGTGATTTAAAGGCCTTTTTAAATTAAATTTGGTGGACCTTTTAAGATAAAGATATCAAGCTTAAATGAACAGAGATTAGCGTTTGTAAGAAATTTCATTACAAACCTAAAACCATGTTTTCAAAGCCGTTTTCAATCGAGCAGCTTCCAATATCACCAAGGGTTATTTGTCAACAAAAGTTCTGATGGATTAATGGATCATTTAATCGTGTTCGAGATCAATTCAGCTCAAATGAAATGATAAACCATGAAGCCAGAATGAACGACAGGAAAAAAGTATATAAAGTTATCTGTACGTACGGCTCACCGTACGGCTTCCATTCATTACCAAGGATTTAATATTGACCTGCAGAAACAACGTTTTTCCTGCAGCTAATTACACAACCAGTTCTCGAATATAAACTTTTGGCATAAACTCTCAGAGGTGAAATGGGATGAAATATAAAAGTAATGCGATGCCGTGCTGTTTTAATTCAGAAAGCACTCAGAAAAAAGGCTCGGCCACTTAAAAAATTCTGGTTGTCGTTTTAATGAACTTATTTTTAACCATGAGCCTTCGATTAAATGCAGAAAACCCGAGAATTTGAGCTAAATGAAAGGAAAAGCTTTAGAAATAACATTATTTTGGAAGCTGACGAGGCACGGTGGATCGTGTATTTGATAAAATATGGGTATTTTATGATGAAACATCCTATGTTGAAAATATACGACAGGGAACTATCAAGCAATAATCCAATCTTTAATTAGCTTAAAAAAGATGTTACCTGTTGTATAAAGATGATCTATTCTGAGGTCCTGATTTTTCGTATTACATACGATTATCATGTCAGTAGGAAAAATGGACAACTGTGTAAATACAGAACACTAAATACGGTTTCCAGATAAAAATAATACACGCCAATCGCCTTCAATCTGAAAAAACTTCATTTAAGGCTTTCTTTCATGAAGTAGTATGTAAGGTTGCTGGCGAAGATTCACCAAGGTTTCCACTCATGATATTTAATGTTTAACTTTAACGTTTATAGATGACTTGATATACGGTACTCCTAACTCAAGGATCCAATGTTCGCATTTCCAATCTCCTCCCTACAGCAAGAGATGGCTTTCACTCTGATGAATATCGCGGAGGGTACCTTCACGTACCTGGGAGAATACTGTCCGACCAACTTCTAATCCACATCATTCCAAATCGTGAAGCTAGCAATCGTGAAATCTCTGCTCTCCTGTTGTTCATATATTTCTTTGTTTACCAACGTGTTGTTCTATGAGTCGAATACAGTGGAACTGAAAGACAGAACCTTTCAGCAGAGAGTCGCGTTAACCAAGAAATGAGTAAGAAATCGAAGGATAACGAAACAAAATCTCGAACATGCTCCTTATTCAATGAAAAAGTGAACGCTGTGGAGGATAGAATGTAGTTCGATCACTACTTGCATTAGTACCCTGATTTTCCATGGTATACCATCTTTAAAAATAAACCATACTTAAGTGCGTTCTTAAAGCTAACACCATTTTATACCTCCCTGTGCCCTCAAATTATTAGAGCATTGGAGACTTAACTTAATATTTAAATATTGGTAGGGCTGTGGACGCGGTAGCTCACTTTGAAAGCAATTGAAGGCATATCAGCGGAATTATTTTTTGAAAATACATAGGAAAAATTTATTATTAGTTTTAATATTACATTTAACTTTAATAAAACTCAATTTCATTATGAAAAGACAAATACATATTGTGTTCAAAGAAGGCAGGACAACAAACCAGGTTACAGTTTGTGAAAATATTCGTGTGAACCATGGAACTCTATGGATCGGGCATATGCACATTGGAAAAGCAAATTAGAAATGATTACGAGATTAAGAAGCCTGTCTTTGGAGGCGTATGCTGAAAATCAAATGAACGGAAAAATAAGATATGAATAAGTATAAAGTAGAAGAGGAAAGGACCATATGGAGCACAATACAGAAACAAAGGACCAGGTGGATTGGCCAAACTTAAAGGCACACTGGGTTTTAGGAGAATATAATTGAAGGAAAAATAGATAGACGTCCCAAAATAGATGGAAAGTCCCAAGAGGACGGCTAATAGATAAATACATAAACCAAATAAAGAGAAGTGCACTCAACCAATATTAGCGTAGAGCGACCAACGATGATAATTTCGACTTTAAAAAATAAAGTAAAGCCTTTGTTGCATGTATATAGATTCAAGGTCCTTCAAAGCCAAATGGATTGTCAGAAGGTTCAATTATTTTCATTCAAAGCGGCATGTTACAAAAATAGTACCTTTTTCCTATTGAAGTAGAAAAATGACATTGTAGTTAACACATTTTAAAGAAAATAACAAAAACTAAATCAATATAACGACATTTATAGAAGTTACCAAAGCCATGAAAAAAAAGAAAGATATGTACGTTCCATTAGTATAATTGATTATTATGACATATGACAAAATTTGAATGTCACTAATCAATCATTCTTTGACCTTTTTCTTAATTTCTGCCATACCTTTTAGATTATCAAGTTACTTGGGAATGCAATGGAAGATATTTGGTTTAATATATTTGGCCAACCTCTTGCCATATAAATTATAATAATCATACGTTTTAAACATAAGAGTACTTCGTACATACAATGCGTATTGCTACAAGTAACTTCGTATTATTTTTAAAAATAGCTATCCACTATGATTAACCATTTTAGCAATCAACCATTAATTTCAAAATTTTAACGCTAAAATCAGCTTGAAATCCGTTAATTCAAGCAAAACACGAACTACATTGTTTCTTGGGACCTGAAACATGTGCGCAACCGGTGTACTATCTGCCTGTTGCACCAATTTACGCCACTCACGCCAACGACTGCTTTAAGGAGCTCACGAGGAAACATTGCTTCCTAGAGAGACAAACGAGGGCGCACTGGAGAGAGATACCCGAACGGCGAGTTCATTCCATGCACTCATTCACACATGTTACCGAGATCCTCCTTCTTTCTCTCGCGGATATAAAGACACAATTTTTCATTCCTTTTCACATCGCGATACACTGCCACGTGTCTCCTTTTTACGATTTCTCCACTAACGCCCACCTCTCTGTGTGAAACAGTAACGGCGCGACAAAAGCGACCCCCTCAACTGTTTTCAAGAACGGAAGGAGGATGTGAACCCTCATTTATGCATATTTATCGTGACAACAACCCTCACCAGTGCTTTCTCCTTTATTTCAAACACCGCCTGGTTATTTCTTCCCGCAATATATAAGGAAGAAGAAGAGAGCTCTCTAGTGTAAGGGAGAAGATTGGAGAGGCAGGGTAACGCTTCAGATAAGAGGTGTGTTATTGGGTGTGTGTGGCTGAGGTAGAAGGAATAGTCGCGGAGAGTCGAGATCATTAAAAATGAATCGGGTGCGTTGATAGGCGAGGGTGCCCTAGAGGGTGGTATATGCGTGTAAGATGGATATATATATATATATATATATATATATATATATATATATATATATATATAATCTTTGGAAGTTTTCGCCAATTGGCCACAAATATATGAGCTGACGAAGGACCAACTGGTTCGAAACGTTCCGTAAGAACGAATTCTTTATCTTTTCCTATTTCTCCTACCTCCTGTAAGTTTGAATTTATATATATATATATATATATATATATATATAATTTTTTCACTTGGAATCGGCCATCATCCCATCTTTACATCACCATTGTGTTGTTCCATTTCATGTGTTTCCTATCCTCATTCTTTCACCATCTGTTTGAACGAAATATTTATATATATATATATATATATATATATAAATAAACTTTGCCACAGGTGGGGCGGAATTAAATATAGAAACACTAAAAAGAAGAACACTCACAATATACGTTCTGATATTTCGGCAGCCGAGCTGCCTTTCTCACAGAAGAAAGGATACAGAATCTGATATATATATATTTGTGAAGCGGAAAAATGGGAGTGCTGGAGGTCGAGGTGGTGAAACGTACAAAATGAAGGGAACCTGGTGGAAAACATGTTCCAGAGGTAAAAGCAGGAAGACGTGTGACAATAGCACATTTGAGCTGATATGGGCGATACCCACTCCGCTTTACTCGTAATATCGCCGGCTTTGTGATCGAATTTCCTCTTTTGATCGATCACTTTACACGGGAGGAATTTGTTCGAAGGGCCAGTGCTTGAAAAACGGGAGAAAAAGGCAATTTGTTTCAGAAGAGAACTGCCTCATTCCAGCTTCTTACCACTAAGTATACACGGGAATGGAGGTATTTCATTGATTAGCTGCTCTCCGCTTTCTGTGCGTTCGATGCCGAGGGTACTTGGTGGATTGAACGGTGTTCTTTTGGTGCGTGCAGTCGTGGTAGGCTCCTATATAACACAGCCGATTTTGCTTTCAAATCTACTTTTTCGATCGATCACTTTACACCATAATACTTTTTAAGAACCTCTGCTTGAGGAAAATAGAAAAAAATACAGCATTTTCACGAAAATTGACCAATTGCATCTTTAATAAAAGGCAAAATGGAATGAACTTCTCTGTTTTCCTTGCGTGTGACGCCGAGACTACTAGGTGGATTGAGAGGTCTTCTTCTGGGCTCGTACACTCGTGGTCGGCTTACGTTGAGAAACATTGGAAGCTTTCCTTACTAGCATTGGTGTTGTTGGGACGTTGGAAAAGAAGTAGACGGAAATCAGAAGGAAAAGAAGATATAAATAGGAAAAAATGAGAGGCTCAGAGAAAAACGTTTCCGAGGTACACGCAGCAAAACAGTGCCACTGGAGTGGAATTGCGATGGGATTTGAGTGCTAGCGTATTCTCTTCTCCCAAGTAATCTCGTCGATTCCACGTTCAGATCTTCTTTGTGAACGAACATTATTATGGAAGAATTTTGACAGCACTCAGGGACACGAAAAGGAACGAAGAAGAAAATGTTCGCATGGAAATGTACCCATTTCATTGTTAAGACGACCTCTGTTTTCTGCTTTTGTGACGCCGGGAGTAATTGGTGGAATAAACGGCGTTTTTCTTGGAGCATGCATTCAGAACGAACGCCCATCAATTTTTTATCAAAAAATGAAATCGTTCAATTGCATTGCTAAGGCATAGTTTTTTATTCTGAGCTCATGTCGGCAATGACAATTTCCATCTTTAACATAAAAGAAAAGAACATTGAAATATTTCTGAGGTTACGGTAAAAAATGGACGTTATACGAAGCGTAACTTCTAATGTAAAAAACTAAGACGAAAGGCTAAAGATGTGTATGACATTTTCGGTATGAAATCAATAGATATGTGATGGGGTGAAGTGTGTTACAAAAAAGTCAACCTATTCCGTGATTCGATGAAATTTACGGTAAAATATGCTACCTTATGAACCAGTATCACTTCAAAAGGCACGAATGACTTGATACGCATCGACTCGCATGGGTTCAAAAATATACGCCAAGAGAATATAACTCGTCATGGAAAATATCATTTCACTTGGTTCAGTTGCCCTTCAGGTGTGATAGCCAGTAACACAGTGTAAGATCCAGGCTCCAATCCCGGCCAAGTGCGGATTTTTTCATGGAAAATTTCATCCATTTGGTGTATCACACCGATCACTTTGTACACAACATACTAACTAGCACTTATGAAAGTGGAATATGCCTTCAAGTAACACAGGCTGAAGAGTTTAGTGCAAAAAACGGGAGGCAATAGATAAGACCGAGGCCAAGTGGGAGGAAGAGAGAGGAAAAGCACAGGGGACTATATGTGGCGGAATAAGTAAGGGAGGCAGGGAGAAAGAAGTGGAGAGCGAGGAGAGATGAAAGAGACAGTGAAGATGCAACGCTTCTAAGAAGGAGACTCCTCTCCACTCCTCCATCTCGGCCCGAGTGCGTTAGGAGCACTCAATTGACCCGTGAATTTTTCAAAAACGTTGAAAATTTCATTTTGATATCTTCTTCACCCCACACCCGCTTTTCCTCCTCCTTCCAGAGAGCTAAGGGACGTTGTTCCGCGGTGGCACGCAAGACTTTCTGGAAGGAAGGAAGGAAGAAAAAGTTACCCACGCTCTCGTACTTACGAGAGAGGGAGAGAGAGCGAGTGAGGAGATGCCTCTTCGCTGCCAAAGATCATCTCCTTGCTCCTTCCTCCTTGAGAGGAGAGCGGCTCCTCGTTAATAACTCAACCAAGTGCGCTACGCGGCTTTCCTTTGTTCGTCCTTCCGGCTTAGTTGACCTACGCGAACGCACATCCGAAACCTGGGGTATTCAATAATCACATCTTCAATTGCTTGGGATCTTCATGGACGCAAAGAGCGACGAGATCTACGTCACTGCCGTGTAACTAAAACTTCGAACAGACTAGTGGGGCCTTGAAGAGAGTTAATACCTGAAAAGCAGTCCATTCTCAGTTCAGAAACTAAAAATTATGAACGTGCAAGTCTTTATAAATTTATGATTAATATTACATTTTGGTAATAGGGAGACTCATATTTAGTTTTATGAGCAGTAAGTTGAGACATATACAATAGAGTTGTACTCACTCATCTGTGTTTTCTTATTTACTGAGTTACTTCTCTGAAAAGTACAATGCCTCCCCACCTCCTTCAAACATTTTAACCAAGAATTGTAAACATTACGTAAGATTGTATTTGTTCACCCACATTTACAATAAGAACAAATATAACATACGAATCATCCCATAGAAGTGTAGCTCTCACCTACCACAAGAGGAAATTTTGAAAAATAAGGACAATAATGCATCAATATAGTCATAAGCCTTCATAGCCAAAGAGATGATTTAGATTCAACCTCAATATTTTACGTGTCTGAAAAATATCAAATTTTTAATTCAACACCATAAACTTTTTAACTACCACGCTGTTTCGTTTTCTTTCTCAAGGAAAAAACATGAAAAATATAGCTCCTATGATGAAGAAAAGCGAAGCATCATAGTATCTTTTATCAATAACTTAGACCATTCCAAATGTTGGTCCTGTAGAGAGGCAATAGAAGTGTTTTCTCCCAGTTCCGTCAAGGTGCGAAGATGTTTTAGTTCGCGGAAATGTCAATACCTGAAAGCTGTAACCCTTGGAAACGCGAGCTTGTATCTCAGACAACGTATTTACAGCATATTGACCGTGTGCATGCTTCCTTTTGTGGCATATGTCTCGGTAATGAGTAAACCAATGGCAACCATTGACGTCATAGCAATTGTCACCTTTGGGCTATCGATATTAATGGATTATCTTATCAGTTTGTCACGTAACTTGATATATGCTCCATTCAACCGTTTGCCACATCGCTCAAGAATATTTCCCTACTGGCTTCAGGATATTGTTATTTATGACCACTTTGGGAACACATAATCAGCCTGGCCGTACTAAAAAATATTTACATAAACGTAAGTGTATGGTGATTAACATCGTCATTCACAATAAGGTTCATTTACAAGATAGATCGTTGCTTACTATTTACTTATTTACACTGGTACACATACATTTACATTCCATGTAAATAGGTCTTTTTATTATAATTACGTCCAAATACAATCACTTCTGAAAATTATTAATTTGAATATTTTTATGCTCTCCTACAGTACGTATGATAGAGACTATAATACAATCCATATATTACAGCAGTTCGTTGTTTGCTTTCTCTTTGCGATTCATATTGGCAATGCCAAACTAAGATGAGAGTAATGACAATGACTGACAAATAATGCAGGTAAGCGAAACTTATTAATTAGCGTAACGTACTACCAAATATTACCAAATTCTTGCCAAACCTATATTACTGGCATACATATGTTGCATGCTGAAATTTATTTCTACCTCAGACAATAGGAGCTTAGGTAAATTGAATCGCTTACCTAAGACATCTTAAGAGGAGCATTTATTTTTAGTCTAAACATTATCTAAATTGGCATTACTCCACAATCCCCCTTAATCTCAATGTGACATATCATTCCTTTTCACCAAGAAAAGTGAAGGGGCATAAATTTGAAATGCACAGTGGTGAAAGTGCGTCAGTGAAAGCCGACCGACGGTTGGTGCAAATGTGAGATATGCATCATGCGTTGGAACAAGGACATCGGTGAACGTCCGGCAGTCGGAAGAAATCTTAATTATGAGCCCCCTTTACCTCATTTACGCGTCATGCAATCCAAGGCCAGGCGATAGTCAGACCCCGGAATTATGCATGCAATTACGCACAGGAGTTGATGACTATGTGGCACAATAAGTAGGCCATTTTTCACATTTTATTAAATTATGCAGGTGCTTTGCATGAAATAATTCGCGTTATCAACATGAGATTCATTACGCAGGCAATGAATGAAAAACACAATATGACGATATAATGTCCATGCTCTACCATGTAATTTATTCGTAAAATTATCCATTACTAGACCGAGCATATTTATAATATTTATGACGGCAAAGATATAGTTTGTACAACACCATAGTAATGATGAATTTCAATTGAATTGGAAACTAATCCCGGAAAATCAAACTGTAAAAATGACCTCAAGGTATCGATTTCAATTCAATTTTAGGGACAGAATTTCTCTTAGTATAATAGAAACCAGGTGCTGGAGCAAGCCTGCTTTAAAGGAAAGACGCCAAATAAACCACGATTTTTCGTCCCATCCGACGGACGGAGTACAGCACTTGAAGTGCACACAGTAACGAAGTAGGGATCGGAATTCCGCTAGAAAAAAGTTTTCGCCACCACCGGGTTTCGAACCCGGCGGTGTAATCTGGATGGGCATCCAAAACATAACCATTCCAAAATATAATAACGATGTCTCTCTGAATTCCAACCGTTGATGTGTGGGCGATTTAAGTAATTTCATTCGATCTACCCTTCGCGAAATAATTTGTTAGTCACTAGCTATCTACGTGACCGAAGAGATTTTGATCTGCGACGAACCAAGTCATAAAACAAATTGAAGTTGGCTGATCACTTGGAAAGGCAACCTATGAAGTGATCATTTTCCTCATATAGGATATGAGGTCAGGTTGGTGAGGGCAGATTTATCAGGAAAGTACAGGAAGATTCGAGAGCGACCGGGCGTGGGAATTGGCCAACTCTAAATGAAAGGCGCAAGTTCCTAATTTTCAGGTTCCATATACAGAGTACTGCACTCGAAGTGCTCTCCTTATAGAAATCGTCCAAATAGTAATCGGGGTCAAACAGAAAAAATAACTTGGCCTCCGCTGGCATTCTAACGTTTTAACTTAGGCGTTAACGTTTAGTCTTAGGCGTTAAAAGCCAGCCACGAAAAGAGATTTGGAATTGGTAATGCGCATGCTATTAAAGTATTGTATCATAAATAACACCATCTAGGAAATACGATATCAACACATACAAAATCATTGTGGAGAGAGGATAGACGTAGACTGGAGGCATTTGAGATGTGGGTTTAGAGAAGAATGGAGAGGGTGAGCTGGAGAGAAAGGAAGATGAACGAGAGTGATTATTGGATATGGTGTGAGAGGAGAGGAAGTTGGTGACAGAGATTCGGAGAAGACAGAACAGGTGGATGAAGGACGTTTTCATTGGAATTTTCGAAGATATAAGGAGAGGCAGAGGGTATGAGGAATTCAACATGCAATGACAATTTATTCGAGGTAAAGTGAGACTTTGTCCGAGAAATAAGGAAATTAGGATTAGGGAAGTACAAAAATCTATCGATCAGTTGACAGAATATCTCATCATGATGACAATTAATGGAAGGAGTTATAACTAAGAGAACCATTATCTTGTTGTTTACAAATAACAACTTAATTTATTTTTTTAGCTCATGGATAAAAGAAAACAAACTATAAGGTACGACATACGGTTAAATATTGAAGTCATTTAAATTGCGCAATCGTCCATGCTGAATGAATGACTTGTCCAGCTAATACAACGAAAACATAGGTATTAGCGTTGGCTTTTTCGCAGTACCGTAATGATTCTTCAAGATTAATTGCCAAATTAATGAAATTTACAAAATAACGCAGCATCATCCAAAAAATACGGACAATATATGCGCAATAGCTATCTTAGGTGGATCATTTTCCGCAATTGAAACAGGCTTCCAATTCAAGTGACACAACGCCATCTACTCTCATCTTTAATCAATGTTTGAACCTGATCGGTTTCGGTACTTCACTCCGTTATCATTGTTACAAAAATATTGATTTACACATACCTATATCTTATATATAAGTCAAACATATATGTTTTATGTGAAGGGGAGAGTGACGAGGAGCGGAGAGAGAGAACATTATCTCTTTCTCTCTCTCTAGGGGAGTGTGGGGCATCATGGGAATCGAAAATCTCGGGCGAGGCGTGCGAATGAATATGGATAAGGCGAAATGAAGGGGAAGGAGAGTGGAGAACGAGTTCTCCCCCCCTTGCGGGCGGAGGAGTGAACCGATTGAGAAGAGTCGACGCTTTGGAGTGTCAAGAAGGAAGAAGGCGAGAGGTTGGGGCGTCGAAAGAGGCAGAGAAGAGGCTGAGAGAGCTTCCTCTCTCTCTCTACTCTCAAAAGGGCGAGAGGAAGGAGAAGGGAATAGGGGCTAGAGAAAGATGAAGACTACATGGTACTACTTGATTCTTGAGGCAAGATTCGCCATTGCGGCCGGTAAGTACTAGGGCATGATGCGGCTAATATCAATGGGGAACTTGCATTTAATTTAGTCATCGTCTCAGGCAGGTTTTGTGGAATTATTTAATTATGTCATTCATTAAATTAATCAGCCAGTTTAAGGTAGGTTTTAATGGAAGTCAGGAAAAATTCTCCAGAGTTTTACACGTGCAGGGCCCTATCTACCTTTAGGTAATATTTCTTTCTTTATCTCAGCGTACGTCCTACCATTCTCCATCCCGTCCATAAATCCTATTCCCTTTCTTTTCCTTTTCCGCTTACCCAACATCATTCCCACCATCAACGCCATGAGTAAACCATCGCCCCTCAATACCTCTTCCAGCCACCTATCTTGCCTCTCCTTAACTCATCCAGAAATTTACTCTCCTCATCAACCATGTCTAGCACTTCCTCATTATTAGGTAATAATGAAAGAAATACTTTGCAATTCCTAGGTTTAATTGTAGAAAAACGACCGGTTTTGTAACCAAGATACCTGCTTAGGTGAAGCAGATGTAACTCTGTCACGAAATCGGTAATTTTTTAAATGATAAAAATGTGGAATTGCAAAGTATATTTTCGTTGTTGCATGAAATTTACCTCTCAAGTTTACTTCTACTTAAATGTTGTAGCAGAATAAACTATACGTTAAACCCGCATTCAAAAGCGTCAACAAAAGGTATAACATCATTACTTTTGACAAGTGCATGACAATTTTATAAAGTCATGTGACACGAAACTGTTTTAGATTGCCTGACGTCACCGCATGGTATCCCTTTTATCTTCTAAGAGTATTTCATCAGGAAGGATCCAATAATAATAATAAACCGTTTTCCGTAAAGAAAACAAACGATTGTCCACGGGAATTTGATTTACCAGCTGAACTTGACGTGGAAATACGTCGTATACGGCAGCGATACCGTTCCATTACGTCATCCGCCGGGTTTCCAACAAAGTAGAGCTTTGAAACTGCGAAGTGTGCGAAAGCTTAAAGCATAAATTAATAATAAGACTATCTTTCTCAGAAACATTTTATAGCTGTTTATTTAAGAATATGAATTTCACTTGCCAATATTATAAAAAAATATGGATGTGTCCCATTGGGAATGGGTTGGCGTGGCTAGGCTATTAACACAATCGGAATGAATGGGATCTCGTCTCATTGGGTACACAACTACATATGTGAGTATGATCTTGAGTTGGCAGCGCGCATGTGCGAGGCACGTGTGGGGGTCAAAAGCGTTAGTCGGCCGTTTTTGTATGTAGAGTGAAATTTCTGCGCAGTAAATATGACTACTCAGATGTGCTACTGCGCTGTTTCCATTGTGAAACTAAAGTATTGTCCAGATCTGTATAGATAAGCCAAGGATCTGCCCGAAGGTTCCGGTTCAAATTCCGGAGGTGGCTTAGTTTTTTCAAATAAATCGCGATTCCCATTGTGGTGATAATCTGTTTGCATTGGGAAGTTAAAGCTCGGCCCCTTTGGTGGCTTACGTTGAAAGTACCTTCCTAGGCGAGAGTCGATTCTCCTTTCTTTAAGATAACCCTTCCTTCAAGAAGTTATCGACACGTAATATATGACGCAAAAAATCTCAGCTATCGGCAGCTTCCCCTAATAACTACCTAGCTCAAATTTTTAACAGCTTTCTGACAGCGAAAGATATCTTCACATGTGGCGAATGTTATACATGTCTGCTAATCGTCGTTGATATATTACCAAATAAATGGCAGATTCTTGGATAGTCTAGACTGTAGTAAATTTTCAAGAGAGCAATAAGTGTCTTCTTCAACGTATCCTTCACAAAATTTTGTTTCCAATTTAAAATCTGTCTCTTACTTTTAATTGTCCTCCTTTCAAACTATCCAAAATGTCCGTTAATTTCCACCTACTATAGCATTATTACCTCTATAACCCTATCCGGCAACATTTTACCTTTTAGATAATCTTCAGTCATGGATTCTTCGATTTATTCTTTGATGTGAATGGCAGATTGAGCATTTTAAAGTAGGCAATGAAGGTTTTGCAACCATGGTAGTCACACCTGGAGACTGCCTTACTCCCCCGTTCGGAGTCAGTTCGTAGGGATTGGATTCTTTCACTATAAAGGGCTTTCTGTGCAACTGCCACCCTGTTTCGCTCCCACTATAAGAATCGGTAAACCTCTGAAAAATCTTTATCACCGTCGGGTTCGGAACCCAGGCCCTGGGATGGGAAGTCAGTACCATAGCTACCACAACAACACAATCCCCACTGCATTGATGAGCGAAGAGGGATGACGCAAGAGAGCGACGGGGACCGCAGGATAGCCGAGACGAAGGAATGAAGTGCCGTTAAGTTTCACGAGGTAGGTATTTATTTATCTCAGAGACGACGACGCCGCGATGAGAGGAGAGCGGAAGAGAGCCTGGCAGTGGTGACTGACGGTGGCGGCGGATGCTGGAAATTGGCAGAGGAGCGCGAGGAGGAGAAGGCGGTAACTCAGTTGGATTTGCTTTCCTTTTGTTTCGCATTTCCTCCCTCGAATGGCGAGCAAAAACAAAAACAAAATAAACTAGAGCATGCCGTTGCTTCGGCGGAAGGTATTTCAGGCCATATCCGATAGGAAAACAAAAAGAGTGGCGTCGAAACAAAACGCCCACTTTGAATAAACAAACCAAGGAGATCTCTTGGAGTGTGCCTTCGCGTTCAAACGGAGAAACGGTGCGTGTAGGAGAATAAGAATCACTCAGAAAATCAATACTTGAGTAGAATTGCATTCGGACTCTACTGATGGAGTCGAAGGGACAAAACCTAATAGTATGAAGTTGAGAGTTAGAAGTACTCACTTGAGGGAAAGTTTTTGGGACCATTTGTTACTCACAGCGACGTAATTTGAAGTAAAGTTTAGCAAATGAGCTATTTTCGCCTTACTGGGTACATTAACAGCCACTTCTATCGCTTAATATCGACTTCAAACGTCTTTCCATTCAAGTAGTGGGGTAGGGTTCCTTAACGGGCTTTAGAGACATTCTATTAGTCAGCTTGTGATTTCAAGCGGATAATATGAAATATATCAGAAACTGAGGAATGTTGTGATAGTTTAAACAGATTTGATGGCCTAGATATTGCTGAATTTAGATGCGAAGATTAATATCAGGTTATTTTATAACGAGAATTATAGTAAAGTAAGCAAATGAGCAACTTTAAATATAATTACCAATCTAGATGGAAATATTTTAAGTAGCAGACTACGGAATCAGGAATCATAATACTATTTTAACGACGGTTCATTAAGGGCCCACGCTTTCATTAACCAAGAAAAAAATGATCTAACATTGATGGGTTTTAGCTGGAAACTTTACTCATAACTCATCGTCTTTGGAATGAACTCATAAAAGTATCAGCCGAACAAAGTGGACGTGGCGGCAGGAAAATTTGCCAAGTTTTCAGCGAGACGAAACGACTCCCGTCAAAGGAGTAAATATAATAATAACAGCTTCTGTGTGCCCGAGAAGATGTAAAAATCGACCCCTGGACTCGCACCAGTGACGGACCGGCAATATGAATAGTTTAAATGAAAATCCTCGTTAAAAATTTCAACGTAAAAAAGCGAACTAAAAAATACAGACCACCATCCTCACTCCATCCCTGTGCACCACAGTGAAATGGCAAGAGGGTGAAGGGCAGAACTAGAAAGAATAATTAAAAAAACAAAAGAACCATGCCAAACCCCCTGGGGCGATGAAAAAATAATTTCATCCCCCACTCCACAGTCACTGTTATTAAATACTGCTTCGTTCAACCTCCTCCCCTCCCCCCCTATAGCGACATGTCGCTTTTATTTATGTTTCAACAGGAGGGGGAGAAAAATATTCTTTGTTTTTATTTTTACGTCTCATTTTTT